>VWZV01008969.1:530676-666034 GCA_013397155.1 Irena cyanogastra | reverse complement strand
AAAAAAAAAGAGGAATGAAAATAAAAGAAAGAAGAATCGCACCAAAAAAAAGAAAAGGCTCCTCTCTACCTATTTTGTGCCATGGTCAACATCTGTGCGTGCGTGTGTGCTTTCGAGAGCGCCGCACTGAGGGGCTGCCAGGCGCTAGCCCAGCACATGGGCACTGCCACCCCTCACCAGCCTGTCCAGTCACTGGTGCATGCAGAATTTCACCCTTTGCCAAAGCAGAGTTTTCCTTGTTTGCATTTTTGTGGAGCAGACCCTGAGCAGGCTCGGGTGGGAGAGCCTGTCCCTGCCCAGCCCGGCTGGGTGGCTTGGCACCGCCTTTCACCTCCCTGCCAGCCTGGGGCCGCCCGCCGTCCTGCTCCTGAGAGAAAGCACTTGAAAATTTCCTTGTCCGTCGTTGCTGTCCAGCAGACCTGGGCGAGCCTGGCGGGCCCTTGCCCGGGGCTGGCTCAGTAGGGGTATTGCTTCTGCTTCTTGCCCGAGAAGCAGGCCAGCCAGGTGCACACCAGCATGGCGGCCGCCGCGCCCCCGCCCGTGCAGTAGTAGGCCCAGCCGATGTGGCAGGTCCCTGCGAGGAAAACAGAGGGACACAGGTCAGCGTTAGACGAGGGCAGGGGGGAAGCACCTGCTCAGAAAAACTTTTCTGAGGTTTCGGCCCACATGTATGCCCAGTTCAGACAGAGAATGTGCAGCATAATTCAGGCTTTGACACTGCAGTGCAGGGGTTTGAAGCCGGATGCGGCTGAAAACTGCTGAGTGACCATAACCCAGGGCATGGGGACCTGCTCAGGTCCCCTCACACAGGCATCGACCCTGACCATCTGCAAAGGAGCACAGCGTCAGGGGATCACCTATACGGGGGCTGCTGTGCGAATGGAAGCACAAAGCCCAGAAATAAAAAAATAGAAAAATTTCCCTACCCCCACCCGAGGGCACAACCCATTGCTGAAAAATTCACTGATCTTCTGTCTAATTAGTGTCACAATATGGCTTTTAATCCATTTAAAGGCCTCACCATCTTTATACAATCAAACTCATCAACAGTGAATGTGCTGGGGAATCTCATAGTGGACCACAAAGTGATTACTTCCCTTTCAGGCATTGTGCCTGCAGTAGGGGAGGAGATCAGGAAAACAGCAGCTCAGGAATTCAACCCATCTCAAAAGCAGTTTTCTCTTGGTCTGCATCATCTTTGTCTTTTTTGAATGCTTGGGACTTGTTACCACTGAGGTTCCCTCTGTGTTGTTGACAGTTTGGGTGCTATCACCCTGCTTTGAGCAGTGAGTGCTCTCAGTAAGACACAAGCAGCAATGCAGCACTTCTTTCCCAACCTTCCCAAAAGCAGCAGAAACCATTCTTCCCGTCAGAGAACAGAAGGTATCAACAGAGTTTCCATCTAGAAATAGATGTCATGCTGGTATTCCATCCCAATGGCACCCCTGAGGGCTAGGCTTGAGGTTCAGGCAATTATTAACCCAGATAACCCTGCCTTAGGCACAAGAAACACAAAATATCTATTCATCTTAACAAGTCTAAGGCATTTGCATGCCTCAAGGCAGACAGCACCACCACTGACTGTCTGCTGGATATTGTCTGGCAGGCTTTGTAAAGAGATATTAGTGGGAGGCAACACTTATGCTCCTGGTCACTTTGAAGATCTCAGGCTGACACCACAGCAAGAAGCATAACACTTGTTTCATTTTTCTCTTTATAATCCTCACGAATTTTTATTTAAAAAATGTCCAGTGAAACAAAGATCCTGATGTGCCCAAGAGGAGTTGAGGACTTGTGGCCTTGGGTTGAGCTCACTAGCCTCTCTCCCTAATGTGCTGGACCAGAGAGAGAGATTTACTTGGTTTTGTCATCTAGTTGTGCTCTGTAGATAACACCATCCTTGCCTTCCTTACAGAAGACCACACAGAGAGTCTGCCTTCCTGAAGAGAAGGCCGTCAGAAACCCTGGAGAGCTGTCAAGTGCCTGGCAGTGTCCCTGATTCTGACACTTGTCCAATCATTTGCAGTCCATGGAGAGACCTGTCTGTGAGCCACCTACTGCTTTGCCCATGTACACACTCTGTCCTTAGCTTCTGTTGGGAATATCAGAAACAGACTTAAGCCTACACCAGATGTTTAAACTCACTGGATCACTTTGAAAACGATCGCTTTGAAAACTATCACATTTATACCAGGGTAAGGTATGCTACAGCATTTCTTGTGATGAGTTGGAATCCATCTGATAGGTCTTTTTAAATTGTGAAATATTCCAAAAACTACTAGAGAATTGTAGCTGCAGCTTGAAAAACTAAATTTTTCTCATCATGATGTTTCCAGGTAGAGAAAGTGTCAAAATACTACTTTAAAAGAGCTTAAAGATTCACCTGGTGGCACTGCCCAAAGCTGTAACCTAAGCAGGACAGAATGAAGTAAATTTGACCTTTTGCATGGTGTGATTCAACTTTTGTACCTTGGCAGTGGGAGAGAGTATGTGTGATACATATTAAGAAGAAAGAACTGTTAAATCAATGTCAGAGATGTGTTTAACGGATACAACACACACATTCACTCCTGGCTGAAGAGAGTAACATTTATTTCTCCATACCGTGCTCCAATCCCCAAGGAAAGGACCCAAAGGACCACTGCCCTACTTAATGCTCTGAGGCACGGCAGGCAGGCAGCCTCTTAATCTAACAAATGCAATGTAGCTCACAAGTGTGAGTTGGGTCAAGATGAACAAATGAAAGAATGGGAGAGCAGGAGAACGGATGAAAGAGCCGAGAGCTTGACCTTAGAGCAATAATAACACAGCAATAAACCTGGCCATTATTTCCAGCCCATGTCAAGAGCAACAGGAGGCCTTGGGAAGAGCAGCTTGATCTTTACTTGGATGATGCTGAGCAGAACAGAATTTCAAGCTGTTGTGCTGAAAAAGAGCCTGCAGCAGGACAGGTGTCTGAGGATACAGGACTTAGCTATACTTTTCATTGCAAGTATAGTTAAGGATAGATACAAGACCAGAGATAATCCATCTCAAATGTACCCATTGCAATGAATGCCCTCATTGCATAGCCACGTGTCAAAATGAAACAATGACAGGTGTTGTATAACCCTATATTACACAAGGAGGAAAACATTTTAGAGTTATTGTTTCTGCTTTGGTGTTCTCATTTTACCGCATGTATGGCCTATTTTAGTCTACTGCATCCTAAAGAAAGATTGTTGGTCATCAATAATTGTGTCATTTAGTTGCAGTTTAAATTTTAGAATGACTTCTGCTTCACATTGATATAAAATACTCATTTTAAAAGGAACAGGGAGCTTTATACAAAGCAGAGTTGAGAAGCTATTCTGCACTGACACCAGCAGGACTAGTTGTGTTTCAGTGGTAAGCAAATGTTGAAGAGATTTGCAGAACTGGGGCTTAAATTCAACCATCAAGTAGCGTAGTTCATGAAGCCTGTCATATAAATAATTAGAAATCCAGTATTGCGGTTTCCCTTTTTTTTTAATGTCAAAGTTCTAAAATGAGAAGCAACACTACCAAAATACTTGATAGAATTAAAGCAGTTGTTGAAACCATGTGAATTTTCACATACACAAAAAGGCACAAAAGCTTTGTTGTTTCCCTGAAAGATGCATTGGAATACACATATATATATACATAGGTAGAGGAATCCCCATCCATTGGGGGTGTGGAGATGCAAGCAAGAATGTGTACATGTTCTTGCTCCTAAGATGGGCTATATCTGAGTTTGTGCCAAAGTAAATTCTCAGCAGCTGAAGTGCTCTTCTAGCTGATAGAGATGACAAGCATCACAGCAGCTTGCATCTCTGCACAGAACTGGTGTTGCTTTTAACAAATCAGTCTTCACCTGACAGGTCAGTATTGAGGCACAAGCTGTGGCTTCAGCACTTCAGCACTTTGTTCATTGTAGATTTTTTTATTTCTATTTTTTTAAAGAGAGCATAAATAATTTGAGCTCTTGGTTGTTCAGTGAAGCAGGACTGTGCAAGTTGGCTCAGATAAGTTTGTAGCCAGCCATTTAGAACTTTGTTTTCACCTTTATTTTAATGGGACTGGCAGCAAGACAGTGTCAGGATGAACACTGAAATAACAGGAGCTTGCAGCTATAGGCATGGATGGCCACTTTCCAAGCAAATAAAGGAATGAAAAACTGGGAACATTCCACTCTTTTTTAAGAGGATTGAGAAAAATCATGGTCCTGAGGACAGAGGACAAAAATTACAGAGAGCAAGGACACTATCAAAAGAAGATTTACAGAGAAGAGTCCCATGGAATGTAAGACAATATTTACTAAACCAAAGGAAATCAGTAAATGTGGAAAGGTAGTTTTGCAGTGATGAATGGGCTTACTAAAAAGCACTTCCATGCCTTTTCCTGATTTCTAATGTGATCCTCAAGGCCAGGATACGCATCCCCTTGCTTCCCTCCCTTCTTGAACATATAGGCAAATAAAGATTAAGACAAATTTGGGAGTGAGTAAAATTTGGCACTAGAAAATATACAGATACTTGATCTGCCATGGAGCTGTGCCAGGATCCAGTTGCCAAAACATAATTTTACCAGGATTTCTATTCATGATGTCTTATAAATAATTATCACATATAGTTATCGAGGTCTTGGAAATAGCATATGGTTTAATCTAAAATAACCAATAATTCCCACTTATAAAAAAAATACTGAATATAAAAGTGTCTTGGATGCAAACCTGTTAATTGCAAGACTTAGTATCTTAAATATTTGTACCTTTTTTGCTGTTAATTTTAAGACTATCCTGGACTTGCAGTCTGGAGTATTTGGCAAACTCTAATCAATTAACCTTAAGTACAGCCTATTTTCCACGTTGAAGGAGAAAAGGTTTCAGAATCAGCCAGACTGTAGAGAACAAATTATATACCTTCAAAAATAAAACTTACAATTCCTACTTCCAAGAAGCTGTGCAGGAATTCTAATTAACAGATTCACTTGAGAGTACAGTACTATGGAGAATGTGAATTCACATAATCAATCAGGGTGTTGGAAAAGTAGTCAGAAAAAAAAATAAAAAGTGTGATGCTAAGGGATATACTGGGATTTGGAAATATGAAAGACATAAATTAATGTAAAAGATAATCAGCTAATTAATAAGAAGTTAAACCTATTTTGAAACAAAGCCAAGATAAATTAAATAGCTGAAGATCTTTTTCTTGACACAGCAACAATGAAAAACTGTCATGTGAAATCAGCTGCAAAAGCAGGAAAAGAAGTTGAAACTTGGAATGCATCCAGAAAGAATTAAAGTAGTTATGTGAAACAAAGAAAGAACACTATATAAGGTAAAACTGCAGCCCAGCAAACAGCCTGATACAAAATAATGAATTCAGTGGAGCTGGTTACTTTTTCTGTTGCAGATATGACCTTCTCAATGGATTTATCTTTATAAAAAAGATATGATTTTTTAATGCATGTATTTTTTTTCAAGCTATTTTGGTTACTTAGAATTGGTCTGTCACTAAATGCGTAAAATTTCATAAAGTTCTGAAGGGTAAAAAAGTGGGGGAAAAAATGCCAACTTGAAATTCATTAGTCTTGCTGTATGCAGACACTCATATATATGATTGAATCCTTCTTTCTTTGGAAGATCACATAATTTTGTTTAATCAAACCTCAAATTTGCTGTAGGTGTGCATTTATCATGGAGCAATGAAGGAGAAACCAATACCCAGTGTCAATTACAATGCTCAAATTCCCAGGAGCAAATAGCTTATGTGCTGCTAATGAGGAGCTCTTTCAGCCTCCTGCAAGAAGTCAGGAGAAAGCTCACCTACTGCAGAAGTGAAATCAATTTCCCCTCTCTTGGAACATACACAACTCCAAGATTCACACTGGACTAGCACCCCAGACTCCCTTGAGAGACGATTAAAAAGAAAGTTACTTGTAATGTGTTGTTTTTCCTCCTAAAGTAAACATATAAAGTACAGCAGATTAACCCTGCTCTTGTTGCTCCTCTTTTTCTCGCTTTTAACTGGGAAGGGATTCCAAACAACCAGTTCAGCTGCACTTTTTGAATAATAAAGGGTACCAAATACTTGCTCCAGGTGGTCTGAGTCCCCTTCTGGATGCTGCTGCTTACGTCTACTGACTGCAGGAGGTTCTTGCACGACCATGTCTAATTCTGGCAACAAAGGTATGTGCCTTATCATAGAATGACAGAATGGACAGGGTTGGAAGGGACCTTGAAGATCATCAAATTCCACCCCCTCTGTCATGGGCAGGGACACCTTCCGCTAGACCAGGTTGCTCAGATCATCCAACCTGGCCTTGAACACTGCCAGGGATGGGGCATCCACAGCTTCTGTGGTCAACCTGTTCCTTGTGCCTCACCATGCTCACAGTAAAGAATCTCTTCCTAATATCTAAACCTACTCTTTCAGTTTGAAGTGATTCCCCCTTGACTACATGCTCTTGTAAACAGTCTTTCCTTATATTAGACAGAATATATGTGCACCTATAGTCACCGAAAGCTAACAAAAACCTAAGAATGGAAGCTGTTTGGGTACCACTAAAGAGGAAATGTTTCTTGATGGAATACTTCCTTTACCAGCACATAGTTTACTCAGTCATTTATCTAAGAACTCAGCAGCAGCATCTCAAGTATGCTTGTAAAGGTTGTACTCAGCCCCAGTGAAAAAATGAATGTGTGAAATCTCCATGCTGTTTGCAGAGGATCTGCAAACAAGAAAAATCCCTTTTTCAGATAGATTGCTTATAGAAAAACCTTTGAATATTTTGCCTTTAATAGGATTCTAACAAATTGTCCTCCCTTCTAAATCCTTTTCTTGATTCTGTGGCACTCTATGTCAACACTCAGCCAGATGCTGAAATTATACTACCTAAGACAAATTAAATTGTTGACAAAGCTTTTTTACATCCACACTGCTTTCTGCTTTCTTTTTATGCTGTTTTAGTAACTTCACTATTTGCATGGAAAGTGCTTTAAAGATCATTTACTCTAACATTTCCACAGTGAAAGTAATTATCAAGACAACGGTTTTCTTTAAGATATTTCAAGCCCTCTAAAAGTGGTGAAGAGGATTGACAATAATAATAATAATAATAATAACAACGATTTTTCAAAACAAATATCTATCATGAGAGAAGTTTCTGAGAGTTTTTGAGGCCCATCCAGCTGCTTGTTTAGCTCAGGATGGGAGCCAGGCTTTTAAGTTTCTCTCTAGGCAGCAACTTTGGCCAGGTGTGCCCTTTCACAGCAATCCACCAACAGATGGGCTGCCACAGACAGCAAGCAAAGGTGTGTGTTTGGAGCTATTTGCTTTGGCTGCTGCTGCAGCTGGACCCCCAGGTCAAGGATGTCTCTGACCATGAAGGTAGAGATAGAGCTACCATATTTTGTCAAAGAAAGAAAAAATATCTGCCAAGTAGCTCAAAAAAGGTTCTGTTAAAAAATGGAGTTTATCTTAAATTTTGTGTCTTTGTTCTTCCTGGCTAATAAGTACCTAGTATCACTTCATACATCTGGTGGTTGGGAAGTGGCAGCTGATGGCTTGTGATGACATGAATCATCTGTGTTTCAATAAGTGAATCTTACTCTAGATAAACATTTTGCTGTTTGGGCTCTTAGGTATTGGTCTCGTAGTGCTGTTTCACCAGATGCCAGCTGAGGCTCAATTTTGTGAGTTAAATTGAGCATGCCCTGACCTCTCTGGGACCTTCTGTGGAACTTGGCTGCCTCTGCACCCATCACAACAGAAATCAGCATGTAAAACTGAGCCATTTCCACATACACGTCCAGGGAAATCAACGGACAAAAATGAAATCTCACATTGATTTTAGACTTTCAAAAGCAATACAAATGTGTTCATACATGTACACTCACATTGCCCCTTTAAAATAGGCATGCAAGTTCAGAAGATTTCTTCACACAGCTTAAATATGCACAATGTGGAACCTTTTGCAAATGTCTAGTGCAGTCTTCGCTTTTGTGCATACTCTCACCTGAATTCAGAGTTCCTTACTTTAATGAATTTCCTGATCAAACACTCCTTTTTCATCTGTTTTTCGTGTGTATTACATTTAGAAATGAAAACAAAATGGTATTAGTGCCTCCAGCTCAGCAAAATTGAATGTGTGCTATATGATATGCCATAATGACTGTTACTTCTGGGAAATTGCCTGCTAATTCCTTTTGCAGACCCAGGGATTTCGTAGATCTGACTCACTTTCATACTCTTCAGTCAGCAGCTCCATCCTGCTGTGCCACGTCACTGCTGCCCTGAATGGGCCCACAGGCAAGTCCAGGGCGTGAATAATACACCTTAACAGTGACAGTGTGCATGGTGACAAGAGATTAAGATGATTTTTATCCATCCTCAGTGAAAAGCAGTCCCTTTGAGCACTGCTCATTTCCTACTCCAGTCTCTACCTCAGGCACTGTTAGCCTGTTGCCAAATCAGAGTACGGACTTTGACTCCGTCAATGAGCAAGCAATTGTACTGGCTTAAAACATAAACATCTCTTTTTTTCTTGCCCCCATTTATTTGTATTGCCCTATTTCTAGAAGTTAACACCCTGAAACAGTGGTAGAAGATTTCTCCTGTTCACAATCTAGTGTTTCAGTGAGAAATCTGCTCCATGTGTGACCTGTGATCCAGATGGGATGCTGCAACAGGGAGCAGGGCTCCAAGACCTCCACAGAGGTCATCCTGACTGCTGGGAAGCTGCGAACTACAAGCAGAGCAACACAGCACAGACCTATCATGGCCTTGACCTCTCAACAAAATTTGCAGAAGGTCATTTGTCAAAGGCCTAATCTATCAGTAGACTTCTTTTCATGATGGCAAAACCGTATTTCTAGAGAAAAGCAGGGAGCAAGCCCCTCTACAGGTACAATAGTCTCTTTATGGTGTCTATTTTGGAGGTTATTCCCCATCCCCTTTTGCAAAACAGCTCATCTGTTGAATGTAATTTAATCAACAAATTGGAGTTGTCCTTGGCAGGGTATCTTCATTTGAAGAATAACTCCTCTTTGTCAGAGATGGAGCTATACAACCACTTTTATTTGATTGAAAAAAATTAGCCCAATTAAATACATAAATGTTTAAGTGAATTCTTTGACATAGTTCACTTAATAAAAACCAAATAAATATCTATTTTTAAAGAGAGCAGTAAACTGTTGGGTATTTCACAATGTCAACTCAGGTTTTCTAGAAAAGAATACTCAAATCCACTTAAATTAAAGGCATAGTTGTTTTTCCTGCAGCCTTTTTAAACACTACTTTGGAATCTACTCAGAAATGTGTGTGTTTGGCAGGGATGGAGGGAGGGGTCCCCTCTTCTCATATGGGCCATCTCAGCACTATTTGGAATGTCTATTAGTGTCATGCCTTTTCAGAGAGCCTGAAGACATGGAGAAGCATTTCTTATCTAGTACTAAATATTAGGCTTTTTTTTCCTGGGTTCTTAGCATTGCTATTTATTTATTCTCTCTAGTTATGATCATGTTATGAGGGCAGGGGTTTGTCATGTTTTCATTAGCAAAAATTTTCATTTAATTATTAATTCTAGTTCATTTCTGGTTGACATTACATATCGCAGTGCACAATTCAGCTGCTTCTCAAGAGAGTTCTTGCAGTCCCTCATCTGTACCTGGGTCTTGTTCTTCTTCAACCTCCTATAATATAGATTGCATCTCCTGGCTTTCATTTTCTACCTTCAACCTCATCCATTTTTCCCCCTTACTTTTTCTAAGTCCAGAACAAGTATCAGTGCTGAACCTCCACCTTTGCTGGCTCTGTGGTCAAACCTGCTGTTGAGCTTAGACCCTCTCCCAACTGCACACACATGTTCCTTGCAGCCCAGGCTGCAGCACCTGCTCTGCCATCCTGGAAGAGGAGGCTGAATGCTGTTTGCTGATCAGCATTCCTGTGAACACATCTCCTTTGAGAGCAACCACGAGCTGAATTATCCTCTCTGTGTCATCCTCAGTGGCACCCACAGCAGCAGGGGGTGCCGGACCAGCACTCCCATCATCACCTTTTCTCCCATTAGCAAACCAGTGCAGGGCTCACAGCAGCTCAGCTTTTCTGAGAGCAGATTTTGAATGCAGCGTGGTTCTTCAGACAACTCACAATTTCACAGGCTCAGGAACAGAAAGCATATCATTGAGGCTTAATCAAATTAAATATTCAAATGAAACCAATAATTACTTAAATTTGTCTCGAGACTTGGTAAGATTAAGCCTTTGAGACATCATTTTTGGCCTGTAGGCTATAATGAGTATGCCAGTCTCTAATGATTCAGAAGAGACCTAGAGGGTTGGGGTTATCACCAACCAAGAGGTATTTATGAAAAACTAGCAGCGTGGTTATTAAATGACCCTCAGACAGTACCTCTTCTTTACAGATGGTTTTGATAATACACCATCAAACAGACACTAAGTAAAAAAAAAACCATAGCCAAGCATTTAAGTTCACTGCCAATGTACGTGGAAAGAAGATGTTTAGTGGCAGGGCTGCCTAGCAGAAATCACTGCAGCAAATTTCAGCTCTCATTATGATCTGTTAATTAATGTGTTGACATATGATTGCAGCAGATCAGTGAGACCAGCACTGCTGTCGAGTCTAGGCATGTGTCACACATGGGCTGTGTGCTCCAGCTCCAGAAAACATAGTCAGAGCCTTCACAGTTAATGCAAGACTTCTCATGGTCCTTATGCATACCTGGAAGGAAAGATGCTAGGTGACATTTTTCACATTGGTTTCTTCACTGACTTATAAGGCAGAGTGACTCAATTTATGCAAATATCTGACTCATGAGTCAAGACTGAGACAGTGAAGGTGGTCTTGGAGACTTTGCTCTGACTGTGGACTTGACAGTATTTAAAGGTAACTGGCCAAGTGCTTTGAGGAGCTCACACTGTCACAACACTCACCTTCTGTGACTCTGCAGAGAAATAACCTGGAAGTTAATACTCTTCTACACCTGGGAATAAACATGGGACACAAGCTGGAACCCCAGAAGCAGAGCTGCTCACATGCTTGGCATGGAAGAGCAGGAACCACCATGCAGCAGTGAGGTGCTAGCTGGCCTTTCAAAGGGTGCACTGTTCAATGGGCTGGCCAGGAACTACTTCAGGCTTCCACACAGGATTGGCCATGGGCAGTGATGAGCACGAATCTCCCCTGCAACAGTTACCACAGAGTTTTGCCTGGTCTTTTTACTACATCCTTTGACACATCTTTCCAGGGAGCTGAAAATCTACGCTCTGGAACACATTTTTTCCCCTGCTATTTAACTACACATTTCTGGTCTTATTGGTCTCTCTCCTCTGTGTTTAAATCTTTCTATTATTCGGTGAATAAAAAATCTGCAGGAACTTTTTATACTTTGCTGAAGAGCAAATTTAATATCAACAGCACAGAAGGATATTAGAGTTCAGAATAACAAGGTAAAGCTTCTAGAGCACATTACACATCCCCTGAGCAACACCATTGGTGGTTGCTGATGAGACATCAGTGGTACTGTAGTGATGGGTGCTAATACTGGTTATGAGAATTTCTGGTCCCCTGCCAGATTAAATGTATTCAAAAACACCACAGGAATTCTGTAGGGGGAGTGTTCTGGAGCATCTCTTCCAAAGCAGTATTTTTTAATCTTTCAACCTCAATTCTTTTGCACATCTTGACAAGAAATACATCTGAGATGGAAACAAATCTCCTCACTCCTGAAATCTGACAGAAACATCAGTGTAAAATCAAGAGATGATGCAGCAGGTTTGTCTTTAACCCTAGGAGACCATTTTTGTCTGCTATTCCTTGTACTGCGATTACTGTCAGTCCCTGCACAAGTCCTGCATGCACACCTGTGGAAAGAATTTCTACAATTAACTAAGGTTTAGCTTGCAAGGGCTGGAAATGAGGAGCTCTGTATGCTTAGGAACAGAAGCTCTCAAGTCTGCGGGGAGTCAAGGTGCTCAGTCCCTCCTGCTCCTTCAGGAGGATTGCAGATCCCCCTCTTCCTCAAGTGATACAGGATCAGGGTGTACTTATAGAGAAGGGTATCAGCAACTACACTGATCATTCCAGCTAAACAAGGACTCAGATGTGCATTCAAACATCAGATCCTGATCATCCACATTGCTTAATCCTTAGGTCACTGCTGTTTCCTTGTTTTCTAAAGCCCCTGCAGGGAAAGGACAGGTGTGGGCCTAGTTTGGCTGCATCCCTACCTCTCATTTCAGGCGCAGTGCAGTGACTAGCAGCAGTAAGACAAGTAGCTTGTTTGGGAGAAGGCAAACAGAGGGTGCAAGCATTATTTGCCTGCTTCCCAAGTATGTGAGTAACATATAAATAGACTCTAGGCTTGTGTTAGAAGGCCATAAACATCCCAGAATTCAAAGACAGACAATTGCACTCATGGAGAATTACCTTGACCTGTGATATGACAGGATGCCTCTGTTTACCCTGACAAGACCTCCAGGAGTGTTAGCTCCCATATTGCAAGACTACTAAAACTGATTTATTTCTTAAAATATGCATACATACATATATACATACATTTTCTTTTATAACGTTCTTCTGGAAAATATTTCCAGAGATCCATCTGAAATCCCCTGACTTGGCACCATTCCAGAATGATGCAATATGATTAACCTACCACACACAGGTAGGTTACTTCCCCAAGCCTGTGCTAATGTCCTAGTTTGCTTTTATGGCCAAAACAGAGAAGAGTCTAATGTGGCTGAGATGCTGTGATGATGACTCACCCAACTCAAACTGGTTGGAAAGGTTACCACAGGTTTGTCTGACTTCTTCACTGTCCCAGCCAAGAGGATAGAGGGCACAACCAGAGCCGATCAACAAACCTATGGTGAGAAAAGGAAATAAAAGTTTATACAAGCAATTGCCATTAGTTTAAACACAGGCTGCCATTTGGGAATCAAAGTGTCAAACTGCAATTTGGGCATCCCAGAGATAAAGTCTCTTCTTCTCCTAAAAACAGATGAAAACCATTTGGACTGCTGCCTTCTGCTGCAGTGTTTTAGAGGTGGGCTGTGGGCTGGAGCCAGTCTGAGCAGTTCAGCATCAGAAGCCATGCTCAGCTTCTGAAGCTTTAATCTGAGAGTTTTTAGACTCCTCTTTTACTCTCCAGAACAGCTTAATATGCAGTTTGGAATACACAATATGCGGTGAAATAGAAGTGTGTTAATGCCAGCGTTTACAAGCTGATTGCTTCTGATTAATTAAAACAATCAATCAGGGTCCATCTAGGTTCCATCAGGAAAAATGACAGTTGTGCTAATCTGGTGCCATTTTGCTTTGCTTTTCACCCTTTCAAAAGCAAGGGAGTAATGGTTTCATACCACTTGATCAATGCACACCACAGGTACACACTCCACAAAGTTTTCCTGATTCATTCAGCAGAAACAACTGAGGTCTTGAGTCCTTTACCTGTTATCATACTTGGTTTCACAAGACACTTTGCTTTCTGCAGCCCTCATGCTGCCCCAACAGATGTGTTTTTGGCAAATCCTGTCCCTTCACAAGACATGGTAGGGAATCAGCAATGCACCCATGCACCATGACTATTTTGCAGAAGTGGCATTTTTATCACATTGCATTCTCAGCTGTCACTGCAGCAGCTGCCAAAAGGCCAATGTAGCTGGCAAAGCATTTCACACAGACAGCCTAGAGAGAACATTTCAATGTATGTTACAACATTTAAATGTTGCCTCCTTTGTGTCAGATCTTATTTATGAGATTGGAAACAAATCACTGCATAGATAATGGGCTAGGAGCACCTGACACTTCACAGGCTGTAAAGCCAAGCAAGCCCTCCCAAGGTTTGCAGGGATGCCTTTTACCAGCTAGGCAGAGCACAAGGTTCCAAGCCCTACAGCTGCCACTTGCTGCCTTTGGGCATACCTCTCGACCTCACATTATCTTGCTTATCTTGACAATAAGGAGCAGCACTCCCTGGCAAAGCACTTCTGCTGCCGTGGTCCCAGGGCAAAAAGGCCCTGGGTGCTGTGACAGAGTCACTGTGGACATCACACCAGGGTAACAGGAGTCCTGAGAGGGATGATGGCTCAGGGCCTGGAGCCTGCCATAACTTTCTACTGTTTCCATTCTCAAGATACCTAAGCTTCTCACATTGCTGATGTTCCTGTAAGAGATGGAAATCATTTTATTATGTTCTTGATTTGCTCAAAGACACACCTGAACAAGGCACTGAAGTCCAGAAGTGGTACCTCATCCGTCTTCAAAAGATGTTTAATGCTCTTAGCATCTTGGCTGTTAGCAAAGTAGCCCAGCAGCTTCTCTGCTGCTCCTCCAAGCACACCTGCCCCTGTTTAAGCCCCATATTAGTTGGATCTTTCTCCACTACATTCAAATTTCTTCTTGCTGCTCAAGCCTACTTCTTCCTTCACTTGTTGAGCAGTCATTGCCTGCTCCTGTCTCCATATATACATCACATAATGAAAACAAAATCCCTGAGGCAGCCCTCTCTCAGATGGAGCATTCACCCAACAGCTGTGACAGGAGAAAAGCAATTAAGGACATGTGAATGCTAGGTATTTTCAGAACTTTGCGTGATCTGGGTATGGTTGCTTCTAATGTCCTCAATAATATCTTTCACAGTATCATTTCATTTTTTTTTTCCTCTAGGGCCCTAGAGCTAAGGGCAGCTGGTAGAATCCATGTAAATGAGAATCACTTCTAATTAAATTCTCAGAAAGGACGTTTCTCAGACAAGAGAATTTAGGCCAAAACTGGGTCTACATTTGTTCAAGACAGCCTAAGACTCTCAAAAAAGCCCCTGCTGATTCTCTCTTAACTGTTGAAGCAAGAAAGGTGTTGTGAAGCACAGACAGCATGGGTGGTGTGCTAGCAAGGGCCAGGATCCCACAGGGCAAGGAGAAACACCACCACTGATGATGAGAATGGCTGGAGAAGGGAGGAAGAGCACTTAGATCCCAGAGTCAGCTTCACAGACCAGTGAACTGTAGCAGCCCCAGTCACTCCTGCCGCGGTTCCGACCCCTTCCCACACTGCTCGTGGTGCCCAGTGCCAGCCCAGGCAGCCACAGCTCCAGAGCTGCTCTGGCCCAAAGGGAGCTGCCCTGGCTGGGCTGTTTGCAATCAACTTGTGCACTTGAACAGACTGTCTGGGAGACCTCAAAGGCTCAAAGGGCTCTGTTGCGAGAGGCAGGGAGATGTATGCAGGGGGTAGGAGGGACGGCAGGCTTGCACCCGCCTGCCTTGGGCCAGATTAAACGGCGGCCAGCCCCTCCTTGCAAACAGGTCCTGGGAAAGCCTTCTGCCCACTTCTTCCAGGAGAGCACAACAGCAGCACTGCGGGCAAGTGAAGGGACTATTAGCATAACAATGCTGCTCCTCCAAACCCAGAACAAGCTCTTACTCAGCCCTTGCCAATTACTCTCCTCAGGTGGCAAGAGTGTCTAGTGCCCATTGCATTCACAGACTGTTTGTTTTCATCTCTCTTTGTTGCAGCAACAGGTTGTTGTTTGGGTTTTTTCCCACGAGTATTGCTCACAGCACTTTCCACTGCCACTCGCCAAACACAGCTCATCCTTTTCCAAACAAGAGTACCTGTTCATTCTTTCTGCCTCTGATGCTACAGTGGATCAGTGATCACAAACCTTGGCAGTTTATCTCCTTGCCTATTCAGTCCCCTCTTTTCCCATTTCGGTACACCCATGTCTGTAAGTTCAAAGCCCAGTTTCAATGAAAATAAATTCTGGGGTTCAGTCAAAAATTCCTTAGCAATGCAATATACTGTAATGTTGAATTGCTCCAAAGGAGCTCACACATGGATGCTGGCTCTTAAAGCCATTCCAACACTGTCTAACAACCAGCCCACAGCACTCACTGCTGAGCCTCACCATTAGCTGTGCCTCCTATTAAGAGATAAACCAAGTAAGGGAAAACTATGTCAGAAAGCCTCCTTATCCCAGTGACAGCTGGATCTCCAGCTGAGTAAGGCTTTATCAGCACTGAGTTTCACTTGTGGAATACCAGTCACCGAGCACTGTGGCTTCTTTTCCTCCTGCAGCCTGTGCTGACTGGGATGACAAGATCAATGGGATACTGCTGCCTAATGCTGGTGCTGCCACACGACCCCAAAGCATGGTGGCAGCATGCTAATGTGCAAAGGGCAAGGTATAAAGGCATAGGCAAGCTCACACACTTCTTTGAGCAAACACAACACCTTTCAGAGACCAACAGGGTGCCCACTTGGCAAAAAGGCTTATATAAATATTTGTTTTGTCAAAAGTACCTACTGGCCATGAGACTTAAAGCTGTTGCTCTGACGTGTCCTTTGATATCACTTGTTTTCAGCTGGTTTTGACTGACCTTCAGACAGTTCCCTTTTGTGGTGCATATGCACCTGCTGTGGATTTGTGTCTTGACAAAACACTTGTGTCCTCCAGTACTTCTTGCAGGCAAGGTTCAGGCCAGGCTCAGGGATTTGTCTTCAGCATAAGACTTCCACAAAGATTTAGAGCCTGCTAGTCAGCAAGAAAAGGTTTCACTAGCTTTGCTTCATGCCCTGAGGTATATTTATATGTGTGAGCATGTGTGTGTCATGTCCCATTGCTTTCAGCAGGATTCTACACGACTTCAACAGGGCTGATGCTGCCTTGGTCTGCATGGGCATTGCAGTTGAGAACCGGCATTTTGGCTTCCCTATTTTATGCACTGAAAGCGTGGAGTGTGCCTCAAAGCCCATGGTGTTAATAGAACTTGGAAAAAAGCCCCTCAGTCCCTTCCTTCTCTTCCAATCAACCCATCCCTGTTTGTAAGCAACTGTGTAGATCAGATCCTGCAAAAGCAAAAAGGCTGCATACCATTACCACTAATAATTCATACATGCTCACAGCCAATTTATTTAATCACAGAGGATGTAGATCCTGCTGAACACCTGCAACTTCCAGTGAAAGATCCAAGTTGAATCCAAGGGCTGCAAACCCAGTGGAAATCATTAAGCTAATTTTTCACCTTCAGTAAAGTGCAGTTACTAGTTTAGCTCAAAAGTCACATTCTGCCCTGCTCTACAATTATTGCATTTAGCCAGTTATGCTACCCAGGATACCACACCCATCTTTACAGCTGCTTAAAATGCTTAGGATGCCTATAACATTTTTTTAAAAAGGAAGAAAACCAAAACCAACAATGTGCTGTAATTACCATCCTCTGTCATCTTCCATTATCCACTACAGTCATGAAAAGGAATTGAAAGGGGAAGGAAATGTGCAGATCCATAAATGGCACCCTCACAAAAGGGGCTGCAGCCTCGAGGTGTGAGGGACCCAGTCAGAGGGATGGGGCGAGTCAGCAAGTGGAGGTGCTGGTGGCACTTGGCAGCTGTTTTAGATGACATACAACGTACCAGTGGAGGTGTTGGCACCGTCACAGACCAGCTTTTCTGGAGAGGTTCCATATTTGGGAATGAAACAGGCTCCTTGCCCTGCTCTGTGAAACACTGCTATTGTGAATGCTGCATCTGGCTCAATGTGCTAGCAAGGCATGGGGAGAGACATGCAGGGCTGACTGAGCACAACCAGCCTTGGCTATCCAAAACTAGAATTAAGACCTTGGCTTCAGTATTTAAGAGGGTCCCAGACAGCCCCTAGGCTCTTAATGCAGAATTATGGAATCCTCCAAAAACTGATCTAAAACCAGCCTATGTGGCAAAGTGAGGAGCTGTTCAGACCTATAGATTGTAAAACTGCAAACCAGAGGGTCAGACAGTGCATGCCTTAATATTAAACCATCCGGAATAATCCTTGTCCCTCCCAGACGCCTTCCCTGTCACTCTTGCTGGGAGTATAATGCATGATCGTATTTTAGTAACACTTAGCATTTGAAAGATGATCTTGTCTGTCTGGAGTGGTGTTTGTGATTGAAAATTATTACATATAACAGGTTCTGCATATGGTGGATGCAACAGAGAAGGGACAGTAATTACATTAGTGGCTTGGCACAGATCTAGGTCTCATCTTTGAAGTGATAAAGAAATGATTTGTGGCATGCAGCAAACAGCTTACTCCAAGAGGTAAAATATTAACCACTATTAATATCTCCAAGAATAGCCTGGATATGAGCAAGTCTTGAACAATAAATACAGAAGGATTAACAAACCAAGAGGCATTAACCAGATTTTCCTGTGGGCAAAATGACTGCACTCATAAACACCAAGACCTATCAGCAAAAGCCACTGCACAACAAAGGAAACTTGCAAATCCCTGAGGTGGGCTGTCCTCAGATTGCTGCTGTTGCTTCAATGGGAGCCTCCGCTCAAGGACCTGATGTGCTTTAAACAATCCATGCAGATATCACATCATAAATTAATTGCAACTGTCCTGAGCATTCGTAGCTGAAAGTCTTGTTTTACAGCTCTTCCTCTCACTTGTTGAGGGCACAGTGTTCCCTGATTGCTAAATGGCTCATTCTTGATTATTTTGTCAGTCTATTCGATGATTGCATTCCCCAAAAGTCTGTTAAATAAAGACAAACCTTACACAGTCTCCTTCCTTCTCCCTTGCCTAGGGTGAATCTAAGCACATGATTCAGCTAAGTCTGATGATGAAAGCCATCAGCTTGATGAATAGAGAGATGGTGATGGCAGTTAATGAAGCACTTAGCTTTGGACTCAGTCTCAGTCTTGCTGCTACAAAATGCACTGTAAAATGGTAACTAAACCCTTGGTGGCTTTCCTTGATTATGGGCTTGTTAAGAGCTTTTTACATGCATTTATTTTTTGTATATCCTCAGCTCCAGACAGTTATACCCCATGAATGCAGTGAAAGGGACTGCTGGGCACCATAAATGCCTCCTTGCCCAGCAGTTAGAGGGATCTGCACTGCTGTAACAGGGACCTTGGGAAGCATCTGAAGAAAGGAGCCTGTCACTGGGCCTTGTCATCGTAAAACACCAATTTGTATTTTCACTTACAAAATAAAAGGAATGGGCCAGACTTGATATATGCACTGCAAAGAGAAAATAAAATCAGAAATGAAAGTTTCTTTTCGTACACTTTTTAGTGAGAAATATCCACTTCAAATGATCTTCCTCCTTTCTCTCTCCCATTATCTACTTTTTCCCCTTTTATTTTCATATCTGATCAAAAAGAAAACTTGCAAATTTTTTTTTTGTTCCTTTTGTAAGGAATTTCTAATGTATACTGTTCATCTGACAGATATTCAGGCCATATGGAGAAGCTGACAGACAATAATTTGGAAGTCATCGCTTTCAAGACCATTTTAATGATGATTTTTCCTTTCACATTTTTTCTCTATTAGCCAGCCTGAATGTTCAAGGATGATAGAAAGTTTTCACATTCCCATCTGTCACTTGAAGGTGCAGTAATCTCGACAAGCAAAACAAAACCAATTTTTAGATTCAGCACGGACTTTGACTCTGTTTCTTGTGATTTAAAAACTCACCTCGCTGTAATGATTTTAAAGCATTTACCTCCAATAAAAGTGACTCCAGAGTATGAAAGTAAAATGAGCTGGCACCTGAAGTTGTCTGTTGCTTTCAGACATACCTTAGCCAACAATGTGCTTAAAGAAGAATTGGTTAAAAACTGAGATGTGAAATACTCCCGTAGACACAGCTTCTGAAGTCCCTGTTCAAAGAACCCTGGGAGCTGATACCAAGCAGCAATGGAGCGATAGAAGAGAGTCAGAACAGATTAAGACAAACTCCAGAGCCTGGGCAGAACAGCAGGACCCAACAGAAGAAAAAGGGGAGCAGGGCCGTGCCAGCTGCAGGCAGCCTGGTTCCCGTGCCCGTGGGAGTTCAGCCTCAATTCAGTTAGTGAGGGACAGTGTCTTCATACTGGCAGCTCCCAGCACTTCACCCAGAACACCCCTTCTTTAGGGTCACACTTCTACCTTCTCTCAGCACCATCACCTTGCTCTTTGGTCTCTCTGTTGTTCTTCTGTTAGAGAAATGTTATCACACCAATCCTTTCCATTGCTGTTAGTATCTGTTCCTCAGGAAACCCAGACATGGAGCTGAAAAGGGCTTTTATTAGGATTAAACACAAGATCAACACTTCGGGCAAAAATTCTATCTTTTGTTAGTAGTCACTAAACATGAGACATTTGACTGGGTCTTCATTGAGCCTGAGCTTAATGTGCCTCATTTGAGAGAGGGTTCAATCCTGTGAATTTACAAATGTGAATGAATTCAGTAAGGGACTCCCTCATCCCAGTGTCCAGGCAGCAGGGCACACAGAGAGAAATAATTCTATGCTGCACCAAATTTCCTTCCATTCCTCCTTCAAGGGTCATGACATGGGAGATAGCAAGTTAGTTCAGGGTTTCACACAAGGTGTTTCTGCTGCAGCCTTCCTGTAGCAGGACATTAGAAGGACTCTTACACGCAAAGCAAAATGAAGCATAAGAACAATGGAAACCAGAAGGAATAAAATGCTGCAACCTTCAGCTTGCAGATCTTGCCTTCAACAGCACTGCTCAATCTCGAAAGTGATGGAAATAGGGTTTTCTGCCAAGGGCAAAACCCCACCACCTTTCTCTTTTGGTTCTGAGCTCCAGGTTTTAATTCACACCATTTGACTTTACTTAGCCCCCCTTTTTCTGACCGTCAAGCCCCATACCTTTATTGAGAGTTTTTGTGTTACTTTGGGTTACTCTACACCTTGAGCATGCACTGCCTGGCACCGGCTTGGCTCCCAACCTCAGCAAACAGGCACAGTGAGGAATGCCACCTGCCCACTAGAGCTCTTGGAAAGTGGGGCCAGTGGCACAGGAAGCCTAAAAAAGGTATTACAAATGTGTGACAGCATCCAGCCAGCAAAGTGCTGTGTCATGGCAGAGTCACAGCTCTCACTTTTGTTGTGACAGAGCATGGGGCAATGGAGGGTGCAGATCGGAGTTTTCTGACAGATGAAACACCACTTCACCTTGTTTTTTGTTTGATCAAAGGTGGTGTGCTCATTACTACAGAGGTGCTTCAGGCTCAGAGAGGAAATTTCCCCACCTCGAGATGCTTCCTTTCTAGGTGCCTCAGGTGACACAGGGCTTATCAAACCTGTGCAGATGCCTCTGCAGTGGCAGTTGAGTTGAGATCTTTGTCAGTACAATCAGGGGAGTCTAGAAGACATTTTTTCTCATCCTAAAGAATGCATAAACATAGGTCTGTGACTAGGACACATCTAAGCTTACATAACTCTTAAGACAGCAAAGACATTCACAGGGGACTGGCAGACACAACATAGAGGCAGCAGGGAAAGCCAATGCATCTGGATTAGCAGCTGGAGGTGGAATAGCCAAAGGCATCTCATATGGCACTAGACACTTGTAGGTCAATGACTTGAATTGTGCTCCACTGGCAGTACAAACCCCGAGTGGGATCTAGCCACCCAAATATGTCACCTTCTGCCAGTTTAATTGCTGTTCAGTATCTTGTTCCTTTGGCTGCCTCTCCAGAGCAGTGCAAGGCTCCCCTAAGTCCTCTGTCATACCTGCCAGCCCACACAAAGATTTTGCAGACCCTAGGGCATCTCTAACAGTGCAAGGCATCTAGATTTAGCCTAATGAATTCCACCTTATATATCTATTTATCTTAATGTAAGCTTAGAAACCTACTCAAGGGAAAAGAGCTGTATTATAAACACCTTTATAAAGTGTATGAATTCAGACCAAAGTTACTTACACTTTTCTTTATCCCTTATCTTCTATCCTTCTGCCCTCATTCTGCCCTGAAGATGCAAATATCTCAATTCCTGTCATCAATTCTCTTCCTTTATAGGAAATTACCTGAATTTTAAGGAAGAAGGAAAAGATTGAAGGAAAAACTCTATTTCTCCTGTGTAAACCTGTATGTTTGACTTCAAAAGAAAGTAATTTGTATGGAAAAAAAAGTTGCTGCTTCAAAATGGCCTTGGTCTGCCTCAATTGCTACCACTCAGAACTAGCTTTGGCAAGTCTCTGTGTCATTTCTCCCAGATTCTGCTGCACAATAAAATGATTGACACCAATTGTTCTGAAAAGGATGTGACATGGTCCAGTTAAAGGCAGAGTGAGTCTGCAGACTGGAACTGAAACGCTTGAAGAGCTCCAGAAAACACTCTGGAGTTTAACTGTCAGCTCATTTCTGTTTGGCAAGCCATGATCAGGGCTTGTACGTTATAAGCTTTATGGCGGGGAAAAAAAAAATAAAAACAACAAAAAAACCTGAGCGTTGTCACATGCCATTTATGTGACAACCCATCTGTGTGCTCACCCCGTCGTTTTGTGACTCAGAATCAAATGCTTGACAGTTCAAAGAGTCCAGATCAGCATATGGCATATGGCATAATGTATTTAAATAGAAATCATTCCATTAGAAACACAAGGGTGCCTACTGTAATTAATAAAAGGTAGTTTAATAACTAACTTCCCAAAATGCATAACTCTCCATGTAGTCATAGTAGATAAGGCATATTCTTTTTCATTTATATGAATTTCAATAGCAAATGGAGATTGGCCAAAACTAGACAGAACTTTTCAGAAGCTCCATGCTCGAAGGATTTCCCAGTACGTGTACTGATCTCATGAAAGTAAGGAGGGAATGGAAGAAATATATCCTGCATCAATGAAGACGCCTAAGCAGAAAAATGAATAAATGGGCAGGCATCCCCATATCTTTTCAACACAATCCATTCAGACTAAGGACTAAGTCTGCAGCACCCTGACTCTTGAGCTCTATCCCAGTGATTCCGCTGCTTTTGGAAATATTCAGTCACGAATTAAACCAAATAACTGCTTTTCCATGTCTATTAGTTCACTAATTTATTAAAAAGCCATTGTTTGTAGATGATGAATAAAGCAACAAAAGATGTCCAGCCATTTCCTTCAGTTTGGTGGCATATCCCCAAAGTCACAGGGAAACTGGAATGGTTGCAAAGCCTGTATCCATTGGGGGAGTACTGCATACCAGGCTTTTGCCTTTTAAAAATTTTTTTTACTTTGTTTTATTTCACTTGAGCTGTCCATGGATTAATAGAAGACCAACAACTGCACATCTCAGTAAAACTTCAGCTATACTCAAGACTTGAAAGTAATATTTTCAGTACACACTTTGCAGACCCTCTGGCAAACCACAGAGTACTTTCCAAGGAAGTTCATACATGCTGCTAGGAAATCTATACCTGCAATAAAAACTGAATGGCTCCGCATTTCTACTGGATAGTCTCTAACACTCCTCAAATCAAATGAGTTTGGAAATCACTTCTCTAGATAGGAAACAGAGTAAGATAAATAATGCTGTAAAAGTCAGTGGCAGTCATCAAGCACAGCTGAGAATCACTTTTCATTTTATGCTTTTCTCACTGGTGCTTCACAGGTTTAAGTCTTCTACTCTCCAAAAATGTTCACACCAGTAGCATAGCTGATACACAGCCATCAACTGCATCTCTGTCTGTACAGTGCATCCACTGCTGATGGATAATGCTCAGACAGCAAAGTGCTGTAAAATACATGGGAGCTGGTGGAGAAGAGGTCAGTTTCATTTACTGTTTGCTGCCGTAGCTGCAGCATTTTTTAGCAGCTTTTTAAATACCCTTTACATTCACAAGGGTACTTGCAGAGCAAGCAGCTAAGCACATGAATTAATCTATGCATGAACAAAGGTGCATTCAGTGCTGTTTGCCTTTGTGCTGAATTACAGTGGGAAATCAGAAGAAATGGAGTTAAATCTAAGTAATAATAGACTCCATGTGAAATCGATTGTTCATATGGCTTTCTCAATTAAACTAAAACCAACTCTCACCCCATTCTCCTCCCTTTGTTTTCAGTAAGAGGGATGGTGAGATTCAACACAGCTCCAATTAGAACTGTGTGACACTCAAAATACTGTTTCATACTGTTAGACTGTCTGTTTTGCTCTGCATGATTTTCACATGCTGAAAAGCTTGCATCATGAGACATATCCAAGAAAAAAAGATATTTTTATTTTTAAAAACAAATAAAAACACAGCTTTTTCTGTGCTTCCTATCCAAAGGCATTCAAACTCAGTAACTGACCCAATCTGCAGAAGGAAGAAGTACTCTATTGAGTCAATTTTCCTCAAATAGATCCCATTTTTCAGTTTGCCACAAAATGTGATAAATATAATTTTGGATAGAAGCAGCAGTTTGTTACAAATATATTGCACATCTGCAGCTCAGAAAAATTTGGCGCTGTCACTTATCCTCTTCAGAGGGAATCCATATGGACAACCTTACCAACATCTCAAACATACCTGACTCTTTCTGTTAGTGAAAACCAGTGTGTGAGAGGGAAGAACTGAGTAGAAGGGTGTGCTTCTCCCTTCTCATGAGTTCATCTTTGAAATAATTTTGAAACGAGTTCAGTAAAGTTTAGTTAAAAAACTAGGGCTGGAAGGGACATGAAGAAATTATTTAAATCATCTTTCAGCCTCAAAGTCAGGAGAAACTCTACTTGTACCTTCCAAAAGAACTGTTTGTTGAGTCTGTTCTTAAGAGGCCCCTCACAATGGAGATCCCACCACCTTTTAAGACATTCTGTTCTTGTGGCTCTGTGTCTGCTACAGAAGCTTTTAACATTATCTAACCAAATTCCTGTGGCAATTTCAGTTCACCTCTTAAACCATGGACTCTGCTAGACCCTTACTCGGCCTCTGAGAAACCATTTCATTTTCTCCCCTCTTTGCAGCACCTTTCTCTATAACAAATTAAGCAGGCCCAATTTATTCCTTTTTTTTCCCTGCTAGAACTGGCCATTCCATACAGCCTCTTTCTCCTTCCCAGAGGATTTCTGCAGCTGCTGGCTTCTACAGTCTGTTGGAATTTTCCCTTCAAAAACAAAAAGCAGTGCCAGAATACTATGACAGCAGTTGAAAAATGAATCAAACTTGTTGCTTTCAATGGAGAGAACCCAAAAAAAGAGTTAAATGAAATGTAGACCTTGAAGGGTGATGATAATACCAACTAGCAAAACCCTAAAATGAACTGTGTGACTCTTGGAGCTCATCTTTGTCCCTTCTTCCTAAAAAAAGTTTTAGAAATAATGCTTTATGAGCAGTGGAAGACTCTTCTAGAAACTCTTCACTATAAAGGCTGTCCTTGATAAAAACCAATCAATGCTTCGATACCATCGCCAGCACTCAATAGTTCTGCTCCAATTTACAAGATCATTGGCTTAATGGATTAATACTTAGTGAATGGAGCATGCAATTCCTAGACACAAGACATGAATTTTTATTTGGACCTAGGAGTAGGGAATGCTAAGGAGCAATATCAGCATTGGCTGGACCTCCTACAAGGACTGAGAAAGAATTTAAGAAACAAATTGAAGCAGAAAATGAACAGGCTATGAGGTGAATGTTAGATGTTGCAGGAGCCACTAACGATGGTACTTAGACCATTTATAAAGTCTTCATGGAGGAAAAGCCCCTTATTTTCAACTCTCCTCATACACTGACTATTGTTTGCATTCTTCTTTCAGAACCAGCTGACTCCTGTGACTTGTCCAGCTCCTCAGTGGCCACTTGTGCCTCTGGTTCCTGCTTGAGTCCCTGCAATTTATATCTCAGATATCAATGAGCATCCTATGATTTCTGTGATGCAAAATAAAACCACCTGCAAGTGATCCCAAGCCAAAGCTGTTTGACAGAGTTATGTATTCAGCAAACAGCCTTGACTGAAGCTGGAGTGCAGCTTTTGGTGGGCAGGTTGGCTGAGCTACTTACAGAGGCTGCAATCCCTCTGCTGCTCCAGGTCCCAGCAGCTGCCTCCTGCTTTCCACAGTTTTCACACAACGCTGTCCATACAGAACACTGGTCTGCTGAAGCATTCCAAAACATGAGCTCCCTTTATGGCTTGGACAGGGACTGGAGCAACAATGGTCTCATAAGGGTTATAGGATATATTTTTAGACTTGTGGAAGTATGACACTTAATATACAAAAGCATGAATGATTTTCATTGCTGGAAATTGTTGAAAAGCAAGTATATTTTATCATGAGAGAAAACCTGTCCTCCTTAGACTTTCTATTTAAAACTAGAATAATACCCAGCAACTGCTTTAAGGGAAGGGATATTCCCTCCCTCCTGGATTTGACAAGACTTTTCCTTGTGTAACTTATATACTCCAGGGAACATCTCCATCGTAACAAAAATTGTATCTAGAAGCAATAGAAGAGCCTTATAACTAAGTCAGAAACATGGAGATCCCTTTACTCTTGTCTTTTCTAAAACGTAACTATTAATTTTAAAATTACACCATCGCAGCTTCCAGGACCAGCTGTTCATCTTTTTTTTTTTTCTCCAGTCTCTTTTACTGCCCCAGAATCCTTGTTTTGAACTACCAGAACAATAATTAGATTCCAGGAAGGAGGAGGGGGTGGGGCAAGCATTCTTGTCCCTCTGAGAGGAAGAGATAAAAAGTTTCATTTCTGAAAGCTGATGTGCCAATGGTGGATAATGGGGAATTGGGATTCCTGCTTAACTGCATGGGAGAGTTCAGTGAAGTTTATTAATAAAACAATTTAGATAAACTCCATTTATGCATTATTTGTACAAGTATCTTGGCAACTGCCTATTTAGCATCTTGAACACATCAGGAATTTTAAAGAGAAATACTGAAATCTTCCCTCAGACTGTAAAATCTTTGACAGCAGTGGGTCTGGGAAGTAAGGAAAAGTTTTCTTTTTCTGCTTCTCCTTATTTTTCTTCTTCCAACTAAAAACAATTTTCTTATATCCTTGGCATAACTACTATAATGAAGCGTAATTTATTTGATCCTTACACAGCTCCCTTAGGATTACTTCTCACAGATAGCCAATTATAAACTCTTACATACTTTATAGCCCTCATTAGGTCTGACAGAGGCACACTAATAAATAATGCAAAACCCCTTTTGTACCCAGTCTACCTTGAGAGAATACCGTGGTCTACTATGGAGGGAAATAGTGCATTGTAATGCATTCCTATTTCCAAATGGACTGAAAAACTTTCTAGCTTCAGCTTGCTTCCTTGGGACACTTTTTTCCCAGACTGGACTCCTGTGGCTTGATTCATTACTAGATAAAAATCAAGTTCGAATAGAAGTGGACCATGACATATGGAGTGTCACTGCTGTGTCACTTCCTTGTGACATCCTGTCAGCTGCAGACAAGAAAGGAGGTCTGAAAGCAGAACAGCCAGGTTGAATACAAATGAATGAATATTCGGTTGTAGGCTTTTCACAGTAATGAAGCAGAAAGGGTCAAGGCTCAAGGAGCACATTTCACTCTGCCTGTGCTGCGTTTCTGGTGCAACTTCCAGACACTGTTAGTGCTCAGGTCAAGGCTCTGGAGGAGAGCAAAACTGCTCTGACCATCCCTCAACTGTTAGGATTTAAAGGGTAGCGTGAGTAACTCAGCAGAGACATGGGGGAGAATATACATAGCTAAGGTCCTGGGGACTGCTTTATTTTTGCCTTTAACTGACGTGTACTACTTTTTAAAGGCAAAAGCTACAACTATAATGACTGAGAAATGTTACCAAGATCACTACAGAAACCTGGGGGGCCCCAAAGGTTACAGCCAACTTCTGCCTCTACCAGGGACTTCCGTGCAACCACTGTGTTACTCATCTTGCCTCTTGATGCCTTCTTTTCCCTACATAAGGAAGACAGGATAATAGCTCCAAAAGGCACAGAGATTTCTTGCCTCTATGTGGTGCTTTAAGACCTTGAGAGAAGGTGTTAAAAAGATTTAAAAATCGAAACAGCAAGCAAATAAACAAACCCAACTTTTCCAAGGGCATATCTCACCACAGCCCTTGCTCCCGGAGGAGTGGGCACAGCTACTTCCACAGACTGTGATATGAGCTGCAGAAGCCTGAAGATTCAACTCCTGGCACCAACACTAAGCAACATTCACTATATGGCACATCTCCTCAGCTAGTGCCTTGATGGCCACAGTGAATTACACAGTCTGCGATTTCAGCAGACTTCTAAGTCTACAGTATCTTCGATATCTCCATGTGGAATGAGTGCACAGAATAAAAGTCTGTGTAGTAGGAATACCTTAGCCACAGTTCAGTTAGAGCCCTGCCACTGAGCCCTGCTAGATTATGCAATTAAATCAGCAGCCCTTCACAGCTGGCTGTGGGGATGGCAATGAACAAGAGAAACAGAGACATTTGCCTTTGCATGCAGCTACAAGGAAATTATCTGCCATTTTAACTACAGGGTTTGACTAATGCACACTGAAGCACTCACCTTCAATTAGCCATTTAACCCAGCAGATCCAGCTGTGATCTGAAGAGGCTGAGATACTGCTAAGTGTTTCTCTCACAGGAGCCATAGGGAATGGCCAGAGGATGTGATAAGCAGGTATAATCCAACGTGCTGACAAATCTTATGTTTCCAGGAATGAGGGAAATCCACAGTATCTTTTCCATTTTGTGCACCCCTCCACTTATGATAATCTCAGCACCTACATACCTCATTTGGGAACAACATGCCCCTGGGATACCATGCAAAAGTGTCACTTGAAGATTCGATACTCTAACTCATGGTTTATGAATGCATCTTTTGTTTCCTTTTAAAAAATGAAATAAGCATAAATTAAATATGAGAAACTTTTTGCAGTTTGCAAGCAGAGAAAACAACTAAACTTTAAAGTGTAAATATCTGCTACTTTTGGTTAAAATGATTGTGGAAACAGCCTTTACATAAAACATGATCAAGACAAGCTTGCGGTGTCCACAGCCTGGATATTCCCACCTGAAAAACCTGTTGGCAGTGTCAGGGTATCTTCAACAGGACCAACAACAGTAACCAAAATAAGGCCATCTTCCCACCTGACTGTCACTGAGGATATTGCCACAAGCATTTATGTGGCTGCTTTGTAGAAAATAAGCAATTTTTTGCTTCCTGAAGACAAGGAACAACATAGAGTCAGAAATGAGTTTGGAAGTGATGCTTAATCCAACTTAAGATAATAGAAAATAAAGATTGTGCCACTGTACTCTGCAGCAGATGACTGTGTTCCAGGTCTCTGAGTCTAACATGGAGCAGATCTGCAGAAACTGGAGATGGAAATGTACAATTTGCATCCAGTCCCCTGCTCCCAAGGGGTGGTTCATTCCCTGAGGTAGTCTGCTGTGCTTTGCTCCCTGAAGCACATTGCTTTAATCTGTACTGAACACCATGGTGTGTCCAGTCCAATTTCAAAGGTCTCCAAGCAATAAAGGTTTAAGGCTTTCCTGGGGCAACTGTTCCACAGCCAAATGGCTTGCTCTGGTGTGATTTCAGGGGCGCAGTTAAATGGAGGCTTGTATCTCTGTCTCATCAGGAAAATACATCTGCACTTAAGAGCTCTCCTAGAAGAATCTTTTTGTGTATATATACACACTAAAGCAAGGTTGTTTGCCAATACCACACAACAATCTTGTGTCCCATGACATTGACCTTTCATTTCCATTGAGGAGAAAAAGACTCAGCTTGTCTCTTGCTCCCCACCACACAAACACCACACTGTGAGAACAACCAGCATAACAAACACTCCAGGCACAGCAGCCTCCTCTGGAGCATGACAGCTCACCACTGCCTTTGGGAAGTGCTCAGTGCCACTTGCTGTGGCCATGTGGAGAGCTGAGCCATGGTGCTTCTCTCTCCCTGGGTTGAACTCCAGGTGCTCCAGCTCACCACGCGCAGTGCACCAGTAAGGCACAGGTGGCAACACAAGGAGCACTCAACAGGACTGCTCCTCCTCCCCCAGCACCCTGCTTCTAAGGGGTTAAGGGCCACAAAAGGTTAAGGGCCACAAAATATGATAAATTGGGATGTCACAGAGGATCTTATCTTATGCAATTTCGAGCTAACATCAACCAGTTCAGGGAGCCATACCGGCCAAAAAAAATCGCAACTTTTTACAGGGTTATTATTCTGCTGGTATTAACTCTCCAAGTTGGCCTGCTGATGGATAATGTAAATGCCATGCCAAGGGCAAAGGGCCACCCCCTCTCAAGTACCAGTAAACCATCTTGGGCAAATTATCAAACCTGTCTGGAACCCTCTGAACATGCAACCACACAAACATGTTGGGAGCCTGATATGGACACATCAAGGGAACAAATGGTGTCTGAATAGAGCTCTGGCACCTGACCAAGTCCTGGAGAGGTGGGCAGAGTTGAGGAGACCTGCAGTGCTGCCCACAGCTGAGAGTGGCTGTGGAGAAACACTGTAAATGAGGCTGAGAAAAAGCCTTGCAGACAGCCACGCAGAAATGAGACAGAATAGGAAACTGAGTGCTGCAAATGTGACATTGAGGGATATTCAGAGACATACAAAGTAGGAGCAGGATGAAATCTGAAAGCTGAAGGAGCACAAACTTTCGAGAAGATGGGAATAGCTTCTATCTCCAAGGCAGTTAAAAGGCCAAGGAGGAAAAGATTGTGACAGGAGCCATAAACTTAGATTACTTGCATCAATAAGGAAGAATAAACTGTTGTGGTATGCGAAGGGGCCCTGCAGTCAAAAGGCAATTGGTGTTGGAAAGAGGTTTCTGAAGAGATAATCCTGTCTCAGTTCTCTGATGTACAGCCCCGCTACCGTACTTCTCACGTTTGTTGGTTACAATGATCTGCCTAACTGCCTAATAAGCATCATTCCGTCTGTCATCGCAAAAGGAGTTCATGGCTGCAATAAAAAGCTTGGATGCAGTTCAGCAATCCCAAACGCCAGGGCTCTAATTTATTCATTCATTTAGTTTTCAGTGGTGCAATGACACCGGCCACAATAGTATTACATGAGGCGGGTTTAAGTATCCATGAGAGCTCAGAGAGTGGAAAATTCAATTCCCATTGCCATGGTGAGCAATGTATGCCACCGAAGAGAGCTTAACTCTCAGGGTAAGAAGGGTGTTCTCCTTGCAATATTCCTTTTGAGCAAAGCCACTGTACTCACAAAGAGCATTATCAAAACTCAGAACTCATTACTCTGACTGGGGCGGGGGAAGGGTGCAACCATTCCTCCAAATCTCATTTTTGTGGAAACTCCTTCCAGCAAGCAGTAGTACTGAAAATATGCTGCTGATAATTGTCAAATAGATCTACTATATCAGGCACTAAAAAAGTCCTTTGCAAATTTGGGCAAGGGAAATGTTTTCTAAGTCCTTACAAACTGTCCTAAGACAGGCCTTCTGAAGACCCTCTATCAATACCTGCCACTCAACTGGTACTAATTCAGCTGGTTTGGGGTATTTTCCGTAGGCAGAAGGGTGTAAGAACATAAACAACTTACTTCATTGACCCTTCACATCATAAAAAGGAGTTGGGCAGAGAGTTTGCAACAGAAAGTCCTTGCAGTAGGTACAGCTTCTTTTTGCTCCACAGATCCATGGCAAAAGGTGCCTGTAGAGGATTCAGAGCCTGAAGAAGAATCCCACCCGAGACTGTGGGAGGGGTCTTCTCACCCTGAGTGACAAGAGCTCCCACCCCTAACCCCCAAGTTAGGTTTGGCTGCTGGAAAGTTCTCTATTCTTTGTGTTATCATTGGTCACAGCTGCTTTGTACCCAGCTTTATGCAACTCCTGACGGGCCTATGAGCACAAGTCAAGGGAAATGGTATCCATACAATTGTAAAAAATAACAGTGGTTTGCAAATGTTTACATGTTCAATTATATATAAGTCTTCCCCAGTGAGTACATCTGTCTCTCTTTGCTTTTCTCTGTCAGTCAAAATGCCTCTCAAATGCGGAAGCTGAATGCTGCAAATGAACATCAATGGAATTCTCCTTCCAGCAGGGCCTATGTAAAGTGAGGACAGAGAAATTTGTATTTGTATTCACTTCTGAAGGGTTCTCTGGGCTGGAATTGCCTCAGTTGGCAGCTTGCTAGTTTTAAGAAGCCATTTTGCTTTGGTGAATGCTATGCATAATTTTTTTCCTCAAGCATTTGAAATCAGGGGTGGCTCTTTATCTGTTATCACTGCTCAGGACAGATCCTGCAGCCACACCTCTTTCCTCTGACAGTTGATGCTTTTACAGGCAGACCCAGAATACTGATTCTTTTTGATGGGAGGAGAGAAAGGTGGCATGGTATATTACTAAAAGACCACTTTAAATCAGAAGGTAGGAACAGGCTGCCTGCAGGAACAATCTGCTTCATGGGAGAAGCAATGGGAGAGAGGACAAGAGAAAGTCAGGGCAAGTAAAAATATTTTGTATTTGTGACAGATAAAGTGCCTTCCATGGGGTTACCACAGCTCAGTTTTCGTGGAGCAAATAAAGGCCCTTATATTTAACCGCCAATATTATTCCTGAATTTCATCAGTATTTCCATGTCTAGGGACATTGGAGAGGAGCTGACTATATGCAAAACCTGTGGAAGACAAGAAGGATTTCTATGTCCCTTTGTGCTCACTCAGTTTTTGCTCATCTTTCCCAGCTGTTACAGGGGACATGAGAAACTAGATGGCTATGACATTCCAAGGTGGAGGTGTCCAGAGGCAGGCTGACTCAGTCCTTGAATGGGGAGGTGGTATCAGCCACAGGTGCTGCTGCTCATCAGCAAGAAATGAAATACTTAAGACATTCCCTTAGCAGAGTCATGAAAAACTCTCTTTTCCCCTCTGTAAAAGAAAATCATCACAAGGTTGCTTGCCTTAACCTTTCTTTTTTATTTTGATAAAACTCTTTTGCCTTAGTTTCTGTGCAGAAAGATCTTAGGTGACCCATTACAGGTCAGCCAATGTGACTGATTTAATACAGATGGAAGAAGCTAGAGACAAAGAGTAGCAAAAGTATTACATCATTATACAGTAAAATTTAGTTCAGCTCCTGGGGAGAATATTGCATTCATCAGGGAGCAAATGAAATGCTTATGTCAGGAGAGAAAGATTCAAAAGGTTTATTTGTGGGTCTCCTTCCTCACCTTACTAGAAAACGAAGAGTTAATGCTGCTCCTTGGTGTCAACTTTATAGTCGAGGAGATTATCACAATCCACTTATGGATGTGGAGCACAGCAGCACCTTTCCTAAAAGGCAGCAGTCTGCAGGCCGTGCCAGGATGGGATATGCTTGGTGGGCAGCCCTGCTCTCTGCCTTGTGAAACCAAGGGTAGCTATTTGACACTCAGAGAAAAAATAGGTCAAATCACTGCATTAAAGCCAGGCCAGAGAAAACAGAGCTGACGAGGAACAATAGCTGTGTGACCAATTACAGCCAATGTTGTGATGTATGCAGGGGCTGCGTTAGATTTTCAGCTAAACTCTTGGGATAAATGCATTATTTATTGGCATTACTTTGCCAATTATTTTAATGCAATATTTATTTCTGCATTAAACAATAAGCCTTAGATCTTTGTGATGGAAGAGGAAGACGCTTGCTTGGTCTCAAAGCAGAACACCAATGCACAGCCAGGTCCCGCTTGTCCTCCCTCAGAAGTTTATTAATGAATGAACTGCTCCTAACAACTCACTCTCTTTTTCTTCCCTGCCCTCCCCCTTTTCTGTCTTGAACTTTCAGCAGAGAATCGAGTCTTTGTTATCACTCAGGCTGTTGGTGAACCTTAACCCCTTGCAGCAGCCTCATGCTGCCCATGGACCATGTTCCAGCCCAGAGAGGGGTGAAAACATTTCCCATCCACCCTGCCAGCAGGATCAGGACCCAGGGCTGTCCTGTGCCTGTGTCTGGATATGTTTCAGGGTTCTTCAGCACAGAAGTGGGCTGGGTATTTGCAGCTATTGAGATGCTATCAGAAGATTTAAAGCATTACAGGGGGAAGAACGGCTTTAATGGACATTCCCTCATTTCTAGGCTCTCTCTCCATCATATACAGCCCGCACTAAGTAATACACTGGCAACAATGATGTGGGAAGAAGCAGAAGAAGCCTTGGTAACACCAAAGTGCTTCATTAATGGATCTTGATTTTCTTCCCTTTGAACTTCTTCAGGACATTAAAAATTGCATTATACCATAATTTCCTTTTCTAGACGTGCAAAACGCTGTGAGGGGTTCCTGCTATGCAACTCAATTACACTGCTCATGCATCTTTAAAGCCTAATTTACAGGCACATTTTTGGATACAAGGCAGAAGGATCAAAATGCAGTTATTAGAGCTATAAGGGGAAATACTGTGGGGCCACTATTTACACTGCAGGGGTTTTGAGGGTTCAGTGGGAATAAGCTGGACTACAAGGACATTTTAATGTGCTTTGGATCATGCTGGCATTAAGAAAGAGATCACAACAGTTCTTATCAACGGTTGTGGAAACCAGATGCCAGAGTCTGGTTATTGAGGTTTTATTTCCAGGAAGCATGTAAATCCTCTATTTTATAAACACATCTCCTTTTTATAATATGAATGACAGATGGAGTAAGAGGAAATCGCATAATAAAATGAGTAGAAGCTGATATCAGTTAGAATTTGTTCAGACACTGATGATTATCTCATGCTTTGGATAACAGACATCTGCATGCCTCTCATTAAAGCAGGAGTCTTTGAGCTATCATGTCACAGCTGCAAGTTTTCCTAAGTTTTTCAAATAAAATAACTGCTTTAACCACCAAAACCACCATGTTGGGGTATCTTAAAAAAATTAAACAGCTTTGACTTTTCAGGACTCACTGGCTCGTTTGCATTAACATCAAAGTTCCACAGAAGCAAAACCCCCTGTGGGATGTATAGCATGTAAACAGTCAAATTAATCCAGAGCTTGGTGAGAGATTGACACAAAAGAGTAGAAAGGTGCAAAGCACAGCTTAATTAGACCATTATATTCCACAATGACCAGCATTTGGATTATGGAAATCCAGCTTTATTGAAGTCGTGGATAGGCTTATTTTGGTAGAGAGCTGATATTCCCATTCAATATTAAGTTCAGAGAGTAATAATAATTATTATTATTATTACATGGACTGGATCCATTATGACCACTTCATGCAGGGAAGCACCCGTTTTACCTTTTCAGCACTCAAAAGCACTGAGTAAAATAATTTAGCTAAAGTAAGAGCTAGTGTTTTGAGAGAGGGGACAGGGAGAAACATGCCTGAACTTCACCTGAGCAATCCAGAGCAATTCAGTATTAAATCAGATTTGCTTGGACTGGGCCTGGGCCTAAGTCATCTTTAGTCATCACGACACCTGGGGTCATGATCAGTGGCTGAGGGACAATGAGCTTCATCTTATTTTTTCCATTTCCACAGGCTGCTGGGACTGGTCAGTCAGGCCAGCTCACAATCTAGGTGGGCTTGCTGGGCAATTTTAAGAAGAAAGCTGTTCTTCAGAATAGCCTTAACCAAATATGAAAATCCACAAAAAACAGGCACAGTTTGAGGAGGAGTGATAGGGACAAGGGCCAAAGAGATGCTTGTAAATAGGAATGTTTGTAAATTAGGAAATGTAGGCTTGGTGAGCTGAATAGCAATGCTGACAGAAGCATTTGGACAATACTCTCAGGCACATGGTGTGACTCTTTGGAATGGTGCTGTGCAAGGCCATGAGTTGCACTCGATGATCCTTATGGGTCCCTTCCAGCTCAGCTTATTCCATGATTCTGTGATTCTGTGAGATGTGAGATAACTGGTGTGAGCTAGCAAAGACATGATGTGATGGAGAGGAGAGGTCATGTGGGAACTTCCAAGTGGGTACATGGGAACAGGAGATGAGCACAAACAAAACTGTCTATTCAGTAGATTAATGCAGAGTCAAGAAACTAAAGGGAAATCACGAGGACTTTTTTTCCCTGAAGGTTAAGCAAAACACAGTTGTCCCATATGAGTATTCACAGGATTAATCATGCTGTTAAGTAAACCCCACATCAGGACGCAGGAGTACCGCATTTGTATGTCCACACCATCCACCCTTCCGGAGCTTGAAACCTTCTCACATGGGCCACCAACTCTGCACGGTGCTGGCAGAACCAGCTGTCCAAAAGCCTGCTCAACAACTCCTTACAACTCTGTTAATTCAGGAGTACTTTTAACTGATAATAGAAGACCCATTATGCCTAACTCACTGCTTTTTAACTCCATCAAAATGGAGGAAAATATTTCTAATGCACATAAAAATTCAAGTCCTGAGCTTCTTCAAAGACCTGAACAGCTTAGTTGCTATGAATCGCTCTGTTATGAGTCATTATGAAATCTATGGGGCTGCTTTTTATCCAGGAACAATCAAAACCTTCATCACAGGACTCCCTTTGTGCAAGATCTCCTGGTGTATTGAGCAGTTGCATATTGTCGCACACAAAAAAATTCTGAGAATGTTTTTTTCTGTAATAGAGTATTAACTGCATTTGTACAATACAGAATTATATTATTTTCAGCATGGTTTTGTTTCCAGCCACGCTACCAGGCAGAAAAAAATACTTATCATTTACAAATGTCAGCTGAGAAAAATAAATCTAAGGCACATTAAATCATACAACAAAAATGCTGTAGGAAAGCCCCTGACTGCTCCATTCATGCCCTGGAGCTTGCTGATCATTACATATAAAACACACACTTATTCTCATAAAATGCATTAAGATTTTATGGCACAGTGTCTTGAAATCACTCAGAAACAACCTAGAAATGTCATTAGTGGGTGACTGTACTATGTGAATTATAGCTTTTGCCCAGTATATTATTTCATACCCTGAGAAATTTGATCTACTCGAATCATAATTATTTTCATTTTCATCTGAACATTAACCCTGCTCCATCTATGGGTGAGTAACTAGCCTGGCTCAAAGTCCATTCCCCTTGGAAAGCAAAGTGTACACCAGCACATTAGGAAAACAAAGAGCCAGTCTCTGGTTCATGTTAAGCTGAACACATCTGGAAAAATAGGTCTTGTTATACTTGGTGCACACTGCATGGTTGCTCTGAGATAGCAAGGCAAGCACCACTATTTCAGATTAAAAAAAAAAAGAGTAATAATGTGTTGTTTTCTGACTTGGCAAAGAAGATGATAAATAAATCATGTGAATTATTCAGTGTTGAGAGACAGGTTATATTTTCTATTTCTGCTCTTTGCTTAGTCTCACATGACTTTAATACATGCAGAGGTGAGAAAAAAAGGCCTTTCTTAAGCTCTGAAGTATGGTTGCCTCAGTATTGACTGTAAATTGGGTTTTTCTAGGTGAATGGTCAGAATCTGGGTCTGCTGAAGTGACTGCCATGAATGACAACACAAGGTTAGATTGGCATCTCCATCCTCCTAAAACTTCTGCAGTTGGGCAAGTCTTCCCCATCTTCCTCCTTTTCCTTCCTGCCTCTTTTCAAATGGTGTGCTGAGATGAACATTCATGTTGGCAAATCTCTCTGTATCCTCATATCACCCCAGAAATCCTGGGGGAGAGAATGCCCACCAATGCTATGCACACGTGCTGCCAAATCCTGCTGAAGAGGATTCAGCAGGAACAGCCTGTTCAGCAGGAACAGCCTTCTCCTGGATATTTATGCCTCCCTGCTCAGAGCTCAGGTCTGACAAAAGTTATGATACCTGAAAGTACTCCATCAGAGTAGCAATAAACATTCCCTAATGCAACAGAGTGCCTGACTTACATGAAGCCTTTCTTCACAAGCACTTTAAACAGAGGATTACGGTTCCCTTGACACAGCATAAATCCTGGGTGACATGCTGGATGCCATGAATCAATTCAACACTCCAAGGGCTGCACCAGACAGTGGCTGGCTCCTGAAGGCAAGGGGAGAGAAGAGCCAGAGGAACGCCCCTTCTCTGCTTTGCTGTGCTCATTCTGCACGAGAGCTACAAGGCCATTGAGCTAATCACCACCATAAAAACATTACTTCAATGCCTCTTACATGTGACAGCATTCTTTACTACTCTGCCCTGCTAATTTGTCTCAGCTCTCTTCGATTTTCCTCACTCTGAGAGATACTCTATCAGTACTTGGCCTTTTGGGTTGTTAAACCTGCCAGGATGCCTGTCTTTTGTCCTGGGACATGTGTCCATCACCAGCCGAACACATCCAACAACTCCATCCACAGCTGTCTGCAGATGCATGTTTTGATGGACATCACAGGACTGTGAGGCCTTCCAGCTTTCACCTTCTCTGTATGACTTTTGTTGTGTCCTTTTGATATGCTGGAACAAGGACGGATGTGACCATTTTCTGGCTTAAGCCAGGGAGGGGAGGGTTTAGATCAGGACCCCACAGGTCCTGCAAACACTGCTGGTCTCTTCATCAGAAAGGCTCATACCAAGAACTAGAAGAGAGGAAGGGGAGATTTTTATTGTTTCACTGGCCTTTATTGTTCTCCCAAATGTTCCCACCTCATTCATAAATGTATCAAGACTTGCATTTGGGGCAGGGCAAAAAATCAGCTTTTTTAAACGTAAGGATTTTGCAGTACGTATTGCAAAATAAATTGCTGTTGTTTTAAATCACAAGGTTAGACCAGATGTAAACTTGGATGAGAGATTACAAGTTCAGCTAAGAAATACATGCTTTTCAGGCTCTCACTACACCTTATTTGGCTTGCTGGATACTACTTCTCTGGCAATTCTTGCAAGGTAAAGTTTTTATAATTCCATATTACACAAATATAAATCAATCAGTGAAGCAGATCAAGTATAAACAGACATAATAATGGCAATAGACTGTATTTTGACTGCTTGTCTTTAAAAAAGTGTGGTTACAGTATCATCCATATTAATATATTTTCCTTGAAAGATTTGAATAATGACTCAAAAATTATAGAATCACAGAACAGTTTGGGTTGAAAGTGACCTTTAAAGGTCATCTGATCCAACCTCCTGCAATAAGCAGAGACATCTTCAACTAGATCATCAGAGCCCTATTCCATTCGACCTTAAATGTACCACATACTTCTGGTGTGAAGCCAGAAAACTTATTTAGTCAGTGTGGATATCTGTAATGCATTAATTGTCACATCTCATAGGTATATAGCCTTCCTTGTACATGATGTTACAAAGGCATAAAAAAAAGTGTCTCATAAAAGGAAAGGATAACGTCTAAGGAACTACGTAAATGGCGGAAATTATACAAAGACACTGAAGGAAATAAGTAATCTAAACAGATGTAGTATCACAAACACAAAACATAACTTCAGACCAAAGAGAATATGAGACATAAGTGATAGCTGTACAGCTGTGTAGATATAAAGATGTAGAGATATGGAATTCATGTTATAATATCCTTTCCACCTAGCAAGTTGCAGTCAACTTAAGTCCTGTTTCTTTCTTTAGAATAATGCAATTGAAACCCCCAAAAATGTCTCTAAAGAAAAGAAGGACTTAAACACTATCATCTATGATGAAAAGTGAATAAGGAAAAAGTTAAAGAAGTGGTGGGGAAGGACAAAAATATGCTGGAAGAGCACCTTGTTTAGTTCAACAGTACCAGAAGATTCATATTGATCTGGAAATAAGAAATCCATCATCTAATCCCTGTGTGGTGATTGTACTCATGCTGCTATAATAACCTTGGAGCAACTGAGATGTGGAATGCAATTATAGATGGTAGAATAAAATAGATTGAATTAAATTATTTTATACTGGAATCTGTCATTTGTCAAAGAATAAACTTTTCCCCCTTTCATTCTAAAATGTCCCTTAGACTGAAGATCAAACCACTGCCCTAAAATGAGGGTGAAATTTCTCCCTCTGCAAGACCATGCCTCAAGGAAGTTTACAAGACATGAGAACTCCGGGATCTCATAACAGAAGTTTAAATTTTCTTTCCCAGGGGTAAGTGTTCCCTCAGACAGATTAGCATCTCTTACCTGACTGATTCCTCTCTTCTTAGCATCCATTGATCTCTCATGTACAACATAAGAGTCCACAACCACCACCCAATGCTCACCTTTCATTTAACCCATGGTCCTTTTTTTTTCAGATATTGAGACAACATCTTATCATTCAAAGTAGGAGAATATTTCTAATTCTAAGAAATGAAAATGAGGAAACCATGTGGCAAAACAGGATGCTTTCTCCCCTAAAATCTTCCCCAGTGCAACACATAAGTAAGTCCCTACAGACTAAAGTAAATTTAAACACCTTTTGCATTTTTATGGGGCACATCTTTCTAGGTTTTAAAAAAAAATATTGCTTAATGTGCCTAGTTTCTCCTTCTAGGCTGACAGAGGGGCTAATGTGCTGAAAATCTTGTGGACTCCTCACTAGGTAGAATTAGCTCATTTTTTTCTTTTTACTGAATTAGCTACATAAAAGAAAGAAAGATCTTTTACATTCTGCAATCTGCAGCCAAATGCACTGAGACAGCTGCAGTTTTAGAGAGCATCCTGCACTAAATGAAATCCTAACAAATGAAAGTTCAGCGCTTAGAAATACGTGTCTTTTCAAACTGTCGTGTAAAATCTTTTGCCTTTAACTGGTGTTATATCAAAGTTTCCACTTATATCTAGAGCTACAAGCTAGACTGATTGCCAGTGTTAGAAATGGACGAGTCCTTTAAAAGCTTCTCCTTTAAAATCATTCTATGCAGTCTTCAAAGCTATAACATCAGAGATATTAACAGCCCTAGAGGCTTTATTTTAAAGACCACATAGAAAAAAGGAAATATTTTAATATTAAGAAGTCTTTTATATAACTCCCTCAGACAGGGAGAGGGGGGAGAACCTCTGCTGAACCTTTTCAAAATATGTGAGCCAGTTTTTTGCAGCAGATCCTGGAGTTTCTCAGTCTGGATGTCAAATTGTATTAGCTCCCCTTCTGTTGCTCCATCCACGAGAAGGGAAGCTGAGGGTGTTACTGCTGCTGGCATATGGATGGACTGTGACAGCATCAGCATAGGAAGGTGTATCCTGGAAAGTGCAGCAGTCAATATGCAAAATATAAATCGATTACACTTTTTTGTAGCTTTAATAGCTGTTGTCTGGCAGACTGAAGCTGTTCAGACTTGGTTACACATCCCTGATAGCACTTGGATGATATAGTAGGACTTGCTTTCAATAGACATTACCTATCTTCTGTCAAATCTTCCTCCTGTCAAATCTTTTAACCTGTCTGTGAAGCTTCACTTCCAGTAACCACGAGAATGTGAAGGGGCACTACCTTGCTGCAGGCTAAATTCCATGGAGAAATATTTCTCTATGACCAAACAGTTATGTAGTAACCAATGAAATGTCAACAACTGAGGATGATGAAAGATTCACAGAATGCTCCTTAGACCTCTCTGATGCCTGACAACTCACTGTTGGGTGAGGTTTGCATTTTTTTGAAGCTTGTGAATCACAAATGTCCAAGGGCTTCGCATTCCGAATCTGAATTAAGCTTTAATTCAGCCACATTTTTCTTGAGGAATGTGAGTTGTGGTGTGTTGAGAGTTGCTTCAGCACTCAAATATTTTCAGGAAAAAGAGAGTGAACTAGTAAAAATCAAAGCAAACAGCAGTTTCCATCACTAAAAATGGACTGAGAAAAATAAAAGGAAGGTAACAGTGATTTCACAACCAAATCATACCAGTTCCTACTCTTCAGTACATAAACATCTCTAAGACACCCTCAGCAAGCTTTCTGTCTAACACTCATGATCATGTTCAAGCCAGTATGCAGTGTGAGGTACCTTGCCCTTAACACTTTTTCCTCAAGAGCTAAGGTAGAGTTCAATATGACGTTAAGCAAACACTTCACTTCTGTGAAGTAGCAGATGCCAAGTCATACTCACTCATCCCAGTCTGTGTCCTTACTTGACTCAGGTCAAGTCAGTTGAGCTGCAGAGTCACTGATCTGCAGCAGAACTGAGGACAGAGCCCTGCAATGACTGCTTCAACATCCACATTGAAGGGCCTTGTCACAGGCTGAGTGATTACATGCCAGCCAGCTCCCTGCTGGTCTGTAGCCCCTCCATCAGGTGTCTCTAACACAGAGCAGTGGAGCAGGAAGGCACCATTTCACTTTGCTGCAATGCTCCTGTAGGTCTATCCTGCTATTCATGGCTGAAACCACCCATTCTGACTGAAACACAGATTTATTTCTCCTGTTCCTATTTATTCTTGGTTCACCTTGCTTGAAAAATGGCCACTTCTCTTCTTTGAAAGATGTCTGGTGTTTTCTGACATCAGCTAATGGACATTCTTATCAATGGCTGTAGTGTATTTGGCATCTCCATAAAGCAGCACACCTTGCTGGACCACAAGAGGAAACTGAAAGCCTGTAAATATTCCTGTCTTCTTGTCATTCTGCACTCCAAGGATAACTCTGAGAGACAAGGAGCCTGACAGAGCCTGGACTGTGCTGGGAGGCGAAGCAAGGAGCGAGGAAAACCCACTGTGCTGTCTCAGGGGTCTCCTCAACAGAGCTGTCGTACAAGCAATCCCTAATTCCAAATGCACATTCAAGAGAAAAATGTGAATGCTTAGTTGTGTTCCTTAAGCAGGCTGTGTGTCACATGGGTTTGCTTTGAACTGGAAGAGAAAAAATAGGGTACTGGACACCTGGGACTTTCCCATTCGTGTAGCAATGCATCACCTGGATCTCCCCCTGACCTGCTGTATTTTAACTCTGCTGCAAAATCTGGAAGAAGTTACAATAAATTTCTGACAATACAGCTTTTGTGATCAAAGGAGATCACAATTCTGCCACCTGACCATCAGGCACTTCAATTCTAAGAAGCTTTTCATTTCCCTCCCCTTTCCAATGCTTGTGCCAGAAAATGTCACAAAAGACACACAAATGAGACATGGCAAATAAATTTGTAGAAATGCTCAGCTAAAAGATCTTCTCTAGCAGGTCAACAGGTCTCTGCTGAAGAAGGAAAGCACTTCTACCCCACAGCACAGATGTGCTAGGAGCAGATGCCTCAAAAACAGTAGGAGCTGTGGCCAGAGTGAGTAAAATTCTCTGTCATGAACATTTCCAAAAGAGATGGAAAATACAGTTCACAATGATCTGTCAGGAAACCTGCAGACCTTCACAGACTCCTGAAGTTTGTTCCAGATGCATATAGTACTCTAAAATTCATGCTCTAAGAAAAGGTCTTGAAATATAATAAGCTTCTATGAAGCTGTAAACTTAGGATCTACATTTATCAAACTTTAAATACAACAGATGGGTCCACATAATTAGCAAATATATCTGCATATATTTGTAGATAAGAAAAGAAAATGCTTAACGAGCAAGTAAGAAGTCTGTATTTTTCTAAAACTTCCAAGCCTTTGGGCCACAGCTCTGTCTTTGCCCCAAATATAAGAATTCTACTGGCATCACAAGGAGCAGTGTAGGTGGAGGATTCTTTAATCTTTTAAAAGTGAAGAAGGCTTTCAGATGCCCTGCCTCCCCATCCCCATAATTTCTGCAATTCAAAACATGAAAGATCAAGAAAGAACAACTTTAGGAAAGAATTAACCTTACTTCAAACACTGTTAGACTGTCTAGTTTTAACTTTTTTAAGCCTCCACTAATTACACAGAGCTTTGCAGAGCTCCTGCTATGAACCTGACATACTTAGGTTTCTGTTGTAGCCAATAGTTTTCAGAAGAGACAAAACATTTTTGCTGGTATGTCATGATAGATGCGCCAGGCACAACAAATACCGATGATAGATAATTTTACTTCTTTGCTCAGAGATCAAAATTAATCTTATCCAAAAAAAAAGGAAGAAAAGTCAAGAGATTATATGGGCTTATAAAAAAATGTATGAAGGAGAACTTAACCTTGATTCCTGAACATTCAACTTTCTCTGCATTAAACCAACCACGGCTTGGACTCTGGTATCATCAATATTCATACACTGACTGGAACCAGCCTATAGTTTGTTGACTTTCATTTATGCTGCCTTGAACTATTTAAGCAACTGAATCAAAAGTCACACACCAATGAACAAGCCAGGTGAGAGGGAAGAAAGGAGTTTTAAAGTTGTCTTACCCTTACTCAGACGGGACTAATACCCACCTGAATGTCACTATTGCTGAACTCCAGCCCCAAGAGCACTCTGAAACAAGTAAGCATTTAGGAGAAACTAGAGGAGACAAAAGCTTGAGGGCTGTTTAAAAAATTCCATGGGTGTGAGAAGTGAAGGAAACATTCCTGATAGCTGAGGAAAGAGGTGGAGACAAATGAGTGGAACCAATTAATAAATAAGGCCCATCACTCTTGTAAATCCTTCTAAGTTTGTTCTTCTTGTAATGGCTCTATACAGAGCAAAAAAGTGAACACTTCATATTTTAACTTGGAAATTGGGCCAGTCTTTTTAATCAACATTTTATTAAAAAAAAATTATGCTTAAAATTCTGAATTTGATAGTTTCTGACAAACTTTGGAAGGAAAGTCAGCCGTAAAGTTCAGATTTGAATAATGCAACTACAGAGCAGCAGGTACAAGCAGTTACAGACATAATGTGCTAAAGATGATTAAAGTCAAAAAGACGTGTCTTCAGCTTCAGGATGGCAAATCTTCTACCATTTTTTTTTTATTTGAATAAAATTAAATTAGGCACTGTAGGCCAGCAAGGGAAACTGGAATAGTTATTATGGCTAGAATACTTTTTCTTTCATTTCTTTAATTTTTTCTTTTCTCCCTCTCTTCCTCCCCCACCCTCCTCTTTTGTTCTGTACCCCTCTCAGAAATCTCTTTTTAAGAAATTGTACAGAAAGAGCAACTGAACAAAAGACCTATCATGTCAAACTATATAAATAACAAGTTCAATAGTTTTTCATCACTTATTCAGAAGAATTTGAATCTATTAAAAATCTGTGACTTTCAATGTATTGAAATTTTATAGGATTAAAAAAATCTGAAATTTTGGATTGTTTTATGACAGTATTTTTCATCCCTGATTTCGTTTAAAGAAATAAATGATAAATACTATCTTTTGCATATTAAATGGTTTGAATTTGCAGAAAAACTAAACATACTGACAATGATATACTCTTCCTAAGGAACAGGTGAAACTTCAGCTAATCCACCACAAGAACCCACCACAGAGCTTAATGTGGTATTAGCCAACACATGAGAGTGCAGAGAGCGATGCTTTTGCTGAAATACAATTAAGACACCTCTTTTGAATGAGAACCTTTTGACAAAGCATGCATGAGGAGTGCAGACATTTCAGGCCTGTGTTGTGCTGCATTTCTCCCTTGGTGCAGGGCAGACTCAGCCCAGTGATGATAATGGGGGATCCCACAGGCAGCTCCCATTCTGCAGCAGTGATTACACACCTGTGTGGCCTTGCCCTTATCTCACTGTGCAGCAACAAGCTCTCACGTGAACATCCTCTCTCTGTTTGGCATTGGAAATGATGAATGGAGTTGTTTTCTTGTAAGAACACCCTGTAAGAGCTGAAATTACTAAAACGGGGTGAGACTGCAGAGTTAGGGTCTGCGTGGAGTGCTGCACCTGGACTGGAGTGCCACACTGCACACAGAGCTCAGCATCCCTGGCATCTCACAGCAGACATGATTATTTATGCTACTGCCTTTATACTGTTGCATCCACCAAATGGCATCTGAAGTGATTCTTTGCAGAGCCTGAGTACCTTTCTTACCAGGGTCATAACAAACAAGCCCCTCCCAGCCCAGCACAGGTGCCTATGCCTGTGCATCAAAGGCTGTTCTCCAAGGCAGCCCTCTGTCTTTAAAAAACTGGGTTTGAATGGAGCTATAGTGGGTCAGTGCCATGGAACAGAAAGGACAAAATCATTCACTGTTCTTCTGTACACACGGATGCTGTTAATGTTACAAACCGTATTTCAAAGTGAGTTGCAGCTAGTGAAAATACCACATTTGCCACTTCACTCTCTGCTCTAAATTCTTATCAGCTCTTCTTCTCTTTTCACTAACAAAAGGAAAACGCAGGTGATGAAAACTAACGTAAAGGTCTCTTTTCAGAAAAAAAAAAGCAGAGATCAAACTGCTGGGAAAAAAAACCATCTGCTGCTGGGTCTCATGTCTCCCCACAGGAAAAGTTACACTCATTCCTTCAGGACTCGCTGAGACACAAATAATGGCTAGAGGAAGGCAGAGACTCACTGTGTTATTTCATTTGGCAGAAAGAGTTGTGCGACCCTCCCCAGGGACAGTAAGACAACTGGATGGAGGGAGGCTTGCAGCAGCAGAACAGCCTCAGCTGAGCCAGCCTGCAGCTGTATGAATGGGTTTTTAGGGTCACAGAGGGCGTGGATTTAGTGGTAATTCCTCAGCATTGGGTTACAGCCTCTGCAACTTCACTCACCTCAGGGGTTCTCAAATCCACAAATGCCATTTCGATGTCAGGCTTGCCAGAGTAATCAAACACACATTACAAAACCTTGTAAGGTGGCTCATTCTGCTGGCAGATATTCAAGTAGGTCTCCAGAGCAGACACCTCAAGCCCAGGCAGCTGCCACCTCTAAGCCTTGGACCTAATTTTTTTCCCTGAAGGTTGCCATTCTCTTAGGCACACACACACCATCACTCAGAAGGTAAAATAACATCGTGTGAACTTCCCAGCTGATGGCTGCTTGCTTAAACTAGGTCTTGTTGTGACTCTCTGTAGCTCTTGGCTTCTTGGTCTGCTGCCATGAAAGTGAGATGATTATTTGAGGCCAGTTTCAGGAGAGCTCAGTCCCAGCATTGCCAAATGCCACAGAGGCTATTCTGGTGCTATGAAGGCTATTGGCACCTTCAGACACTGCCAAGTCTGTTAAAGAAGTGACATAACTAACCAGGCTCAAAATAATTTATAATTAGAGTTCATCCAAAACCATCCCTTTACCTTTCTGACAACTGTCTGCCTTAGCAGTGACTAAGTGACACTACAACATTCACACAAATCTCCATAGATCATGAAAAATGTACCCAAGAAAAGTTTGCCATTGAAACAGGGAAGCAGTTAGAACCACCTGATATATCAAGTACAACAGAAATGAACTGCATCTATGAAGGAGAACTCATAGGAGACACAGTAAGCAGTTTCCAGAACTTCAATTTTTCATTCCATTTTCAAGCCTGTCTGAGTAAGAGGCACAAATGACTTATCAAAAGGAACCAGACATGAAGGAAATCAGTAGTCCAGGACAGACCAAGAAACAGCTTGTGGAGAATCAGAGTATTTTACTCTGGTCAGTAAAGAACTGCCTCGTGAAATATTGATGTGGGACTCACAAAAAAAAAAAAAAAAAAAAAAAAAAAAAAAAAAAAAAAAAAGAAAAAAAAAGGGAGTTAAAAAAATAATGCGTAGGAAAGATTTTGGAGGCTATAAAGAATATTGTCCAGAATACTCAGCATGTATAAACCCTCAAAAGCCAGAGATGCTGACAATGATGTTTGAACAAATAGAGAGTAAGTTTTAGCATTCCCTTGCTGACTGACGTATTTTCCCTTTCAGCATTCAGTTTCAACACAGACTGGAGAGTCATTAAACGCCAGGAGAGATCTTGTTTTGGAAATGAAGATGTCTGTGTGGGTGTAAGATTAAATGTTCTTCCATCTTTCAAATGACTCAGTGTCTGAAAGACCCAAATGCAATATTTTGGTTGAAATGCTGTTTAATCCAAGCCTAGCCATAATTTTAAGCATTCATAAAGATCTGCAAAAGGACAAAGCCTGCTATCTGTCATTCTACTGACTTAGGTGATTTTACATCCCTTCTGTTCGGTGCTTGGCTCCCTTGGCTATGTCGTCAAGATTAAGCAAAACAGCATAGACAGCAGGATTTTATGATATCCTTGACATGGCTGCTACCACCTCTAGTTATTGTTGGAAAGCTATTTGTCTGAAGCCTCAATCTGTTTAGCAAATGACAAAAACATGAAGCTGGGAAAAGGAAAGCAGAAGGAAATTTTCTACAAAGAGCACGAATTGTGGTTATGGCGTGCTGCTGGGGCATTCAGGATTTGAAGTACTGTGTGGGATTAAATGTGAGCACAGGTCCACAAGACTCTTTATCCAGTTATAAGGTGCCTTATATCACAGCAAGAATTGCAACAGTATAAAGAAGCAGGTAAAAATTCACTACGTTTATTCAAATTGGAATAAAATTTTGAAAGCATTATTTTTACTTGAAGACTTTGTTTCAAACAACCTAAAGCAAGTTCAGGCTGGACCACATGTTGCTTGTAACCCAAGAGCCAGCACAAAGCTCAGTGTGCACCTTGGCAAATTCAATAGGAATATGACCATTGCTTAGTGCCTGTCCTGGATGCCTCTGGTACAGCCAGGTGATTTTGCAGCACAAAGACCCAGAATTAATGAACATGGAATGGTGGCCTGATTTCTGTTCCAATAACTAATTGGTAAGGAGCAGAGCTGCTCCCCCAGAGCCCGTCTGGACACGCATGCTGCATCAGGCATCACTAATGAAATGAGGGGGGCTTAGCACGCTTCAGCTGAGCCTAGGCCTGGCATTAAGTGCTCAGACTCTGAAATCAGCCTTTCCTGAGAAGACCCCACCAGCCGCGAGGCACCATAATCACTGCTTACTTTTGAAATTATTGGCCATGGGTTATGACCTCTGGATTTCAGAAAAAAACACCTATGACTGTGATTTGTGGTGAGCGTCCTTTACCCAAACCATTGCAGGCTGTGGAGATTAGAACAGCATGCTTCCGGAACTCAGCGATTCACCCTCGAGGTATTTGATGGATGGAGTGTATTCTTGTGGCTACAAAGTGTTGTTAGGTCAAATCCACCAATCTCCAGCAGCTACTAAGGCTCGGAGTAGCAGGGAAGGGACTACAGATGTGAGGCCAGAGTGGAGGAAAGCCAGTCCCAAATCCCCCTTGACATGCACAGCTCTGCATGAACCGCTGCAGGTATACAAGGCAATGCTGCTGCCCCAAAGAGAGACTCTTCGGGTGGGAGCTGCCACCACCCACTTGTAAACTCACAGCCCTTCCCCAGCCAGCAGCCCCAGGGCTCAGCCGCACTCCTCTTTCCCAGCTGGAGACGGGCTGTGCTACAGACCATTCCCGGGGCTGCACTCAGCCTGCTGTGGGAAGGCAGTGGACAGTGGGAACTCAGTCCCACACACTGTAAAGCTCAAAAGTCATCAGGCAAGTGCATTCTGGAAACAATTACAGTTTCCTTTCTCCAGGGAACAAGGCTCTCAAATATTGTATTACCTTTCTTCCAGCAAATCCCACGATATTTATTTGCTGTTACACAGTGTATATATTATCTACATGAATCAGTGGTGCTAAACAGTGTTACAAAATGAAAAAGCAGATGATAGTGCTGTCCAACAGCATTAAGCTATAAAACGAAGGCGGTTTGTCAAGTAAGTAAAGTACCAGAATTGAAAATGAAACAGTTCTGCAATGAAAGTGCAGAGAAAGAGCAACTGTTATTAAGTATTTCTAGCAGGGTTATATGATAATTGGCCCCTGAATCAAAAATGAAAACAGCATTTGACTTGTTAAAAAATTATAATAAATCAGGTGAAGTAAAAAATATGGTTTGTTGGGGGTTTTTTAAGTATTTGTCAATAAAACAAAAAATCCCAAACAAATTTATTTCTGTGTCAATACTCTGAATAACAACAAAGGCCATGAAAAGCTCTTTTTTTTGGCAGATTCACACAAGAGTAGGGCCAATAGCCCATCACTTCCCACATTCAACCAGGGCACCTCAGCAGCAGATTTTGTTCCCTCCTGGCCCCCCTGCTCTGTGTTGAGGTCAGCCCTTGTGAGTCCTGCACTTGGGCTTGCATGGAGGAAATAACTATTCATTGAACGAAGAGTGAGAGAGACTGCTTGGGAGGGGAAACTCCTGTTTTTCCATCTGGTACAACAACTATTAACGTACTTCATATTTAATAAAAGTTTCCACAAGTAGGACAGAAACCAGCCCCCCAGGGAATGGTTTAGCTTTCCCAGGGGACAGAAGCCTGCACGCCTCTGGCATTGAGGGTAACACCTGGTTTGGGCTCTCCCTATCCTCCCCTTGGTGACCCTCATCCCGAAAACGTCCTCAGCAATCTCAGGGCAAGCTCCCAAATACTTTAAGGATGACTAAAAGTCATGCTTTTCAGCACAGCAACTACTCGGCGGGGGGAAGGGGTAGGAGAGACGCTGCTTGGTGCAGAGGCTTGCACGAACTGGACCGAGTGCTGTATAGGCCTAATTTTGTCATCATCTGGTTCACTGGCTGCTGGGCTTTCATTAATCAACAAGGAACACCATGCTCGGGTAATTTGGAAAAGTCAATTTGGTTTGAGCTTTCACTTGCTTAGAAACAATCCTGGCTGAAGAGAACAGCATGGCTAGAGCGAGTCTTAAAAACAGGCTTTGAGCAGCAACCCCCGCTGTCAGGTGTCAGACGGCAGGGGAGTCCCCCGCTAATGCCTTTCACAAGCAAATCCTCTCCCCTCACTGCAATATCTATCTGTACCACTGTTATTGCTTTCCTGACAATTCCTCTGTCTCTCCGAAGAGATAATTGAAATGTCCTGCTGTTTCTCTGAGTTTGTCCTTTGAAGCCCATTAAATCTTACTCGGCTGTGTATACCTTAGAGAAAATAAACTGCTATGCCATGATTAATCATCTCAGGTCCTGGCTTATTTGGGAGGTGGAGGTATACTGAGAACGACTGAGGATGTTGAAGGGTATTAAAGCAAATTGAAAAAGAAGGAGAAAAATGAAAGCCTTTGTGCACTAACTAGAAGAGGGGGAATAAACAACCGAAAACCAAGATTAGAAAAAAAAGAACCACAACCGAAACAGAACCTATTCCTACTACTTACACAATGACTTCATTGAGTATCCCACTGATCTTAGGGAGAAGGTGAAAAGGAAAACACATGGAAATGATTAGTCACATGAAGGAAGACACTTGGATAAACAGTGATGAATACTGTCTCAGCACAGGGAAGGCAGTCTATAAGGGAAAGCAGAGCTTCTATGCAAAAAAGGAAAGGAGAAAATTATATGATTAAATTCTGGTACTTAAAATGAAGTGAGAATAATAGGTGTAAGGATTAGATTCCTCTCCTTTAAGTAAAACCCCAAAAAATCCAAAAAGGATATTGGTCTAATTGTGCCTTACTTTTCAATATTCTGGCAACTGTCATCCTAATTGACTTTGAAATTCCATTTTCAAGCAAAACCCACTGTTGTAACAGCTGCTTCTGGAAAATTTATGTGCCTGAAATGGCATATACCTGCTATGCTGTTCCAGTGGCAGTGATCTAGCAGGAAAGCCACTGTGGAGTTAGACCAGATGGCAAGACAGAAATAGGAAGTCTCTGCAATTTCTTTAAATAAAGAACAACTAGGGGAAAAGCAGAGAAAGCTAAGAAAAAGCAAAGTTCAGAGGAAAAAAAAAAGAGAGCAAAGTAGCAAAGTTTGGTGGATAATGAACGGAAATGCCACTTGAAATCTATGTGAGACAATCACTCATCTGCACACAATTAACAGATAACATGGATGTCAAAGGCAAACTTGGCTTTTTACAGTTTGCATATGCTTGTTAACACAGATTTCTTCATTCAGTAACAAGAATTCAGCACAAGAAGTGCTGCTGCCCAGTAATTGAAAAGGTTTCCTATACAACCAAGGTCTGAATACCTTATCCCATACACCCTTGTGGTGCCCTGGTGTTGCCACAGAAGGAGATGCTGTCCATGTTAGACTAAAGTATCAAGGAGTTCGAAAGTCCAATACAAACCTCCTCTGAGGTGCTGTGAGCTTGTCTTCTTAAATCTTCTTGTTTAACCTCTTCTTTATGAACAGATCACTACAACCTCTTGTTTTTGTAGTTACTTTTTAAACAGTGTCCAGTGGCCTGGAGAAATCCCAGCTCCAACCAAAACTGTGCCTCCACTGCTCCCGGTGCAGATCAGAGCAGCGAGGGTCACTGTCGGCCGCTGAGCATGCCATGCCTGGCACAGGGCCAGCACCATTTGCCTTGCTCTGCTGCCTTCACAGAGGGCCTGGGCCCCTTGGTCACAAAGTCACATCAGAAAACAGGATCATATTAAAAGGCTCAGGACTGGTGCCAAAATGATACTCGAACTATCCTGAATCCCTGCAATCAGCTTAAATATTACAAAAGAGCAAGCTGCATCCTCATCTGCATACTCTCTCCCACTTCATTTATTTTACATTAAGCAATACATTCCTTAAGTTACTGCAGAAATCCTTTCTCTGAGCACCATAACTAATTAATCCCTCTGCAAATGGATAGTGTTGGTCCAGAGAAACTGCAAATACGATGCTTATCAGGTCACTTGATAGGGCCTGATATATATGTCAAAAACTCAACTTCTTGGTCCCAGTTGCACCAATACTTAGACAAATTAAAATCCTCTTGGAGTTACAGGGGAAATATGTCCAAGGCCATAAGCAAGCATATAAAAATTATTTTGATTTTATTGATTCCCTGAGCTGGCACTTATTCCTGTGCCTTTCAGAGATGTGCTGCCATTGCATATTACAAACATGCCTCTTGTTTGGTTTCACCTTCCCCTCAACAGCAGCTGCCTTGGTAGTAAACAGAGAATGTAAAACATGAATCCTATACTGCAATGAGCACACATCAGAAAAAAAGGCATTGTTCCCACTGCCTGTCATGTCATAGCTTTCAAGAAGTCCCAGGAACAACAGCATTTTAAGGCCAAGAATTGCTAAATGATTAAAACTCAACCAGACGCACTGTGCAGCAGAAGCAGCAGCCTCTGTAGAAAATCACGAAGGTTATCCTTTGAAAATGCTAATCAAAAGAAAAATGATTCGCTTTGGTACCAGCCACTCTTTAAAATAACAAAGGGTGTGCTCATTTGGATTGCAAGACTATTTGTGTAAAGACAGGAAGAACATGGGTTTAGCATAATGATGAGGTCATGTTGTCAGAAGCCAGCCCAGACAAACGTGTCCCCAGGGGCCACCGGTTTAAGGCAACAGAAAGAATCACCATGCTGGACTGCAGGGATTACTTTTTGCTCTGCAAATAGCATGCTCCACTCTGCATCAGTGAAAACTTTTTCACCATTCAGCAACATGTGGGCTTTGGCACTGCAAACTCTATGACTTTCTCGAAACACCAGTGAATAATAGGTGTTGTTGATGGGCATTACAAGAAGCATGTGTTCAGTGTTCCAACCAAATATGGTTGGCCTTGACATCTAGCTCTAGCTGTAGGCGCATGCCAAAACAGAGAGGACATTATCTTTGTTTTCTAGCAGTCTATCATGAAATTCCCAGCTTTCTCCATGCTTTTCATTCTTAAAGCTGCTACCAATGAGTAGAAGAGAAAGAAAACCCTACTTGCAGATCAGAACTTGACCAGTATTTGGAAACTACTTTTAGTACAGAGGTTCCACAGAGAGCATGCATTGTTCATTTCTTAGGATGTGCACAGGCACAATACAGCCAAAGCCTGACCATCAATTGTCTGAGGAGACAAAGCAGGTTTAAGTGCAAAACTATTAAAATATATTACTGTACAAAGAAGTATTGCTGGGAGAGTGCAGTCTCCAGAAATACATCTCTGTTGAGATGAGGCAGTGTCATGCTAAGGGCTGCCCAGACGTTGTGGGATCTCCATTCTTGAAGCTATTCAAAACTCACCTGGACACAGCCTGAACAACCTGCAGGAATCATTTTAAGCAGGGACTTGGGCTAGAGACCTCCAGAGGTCCCTTCCCATCCCTGTGAGTCTGTGCCTCTCTTAAGCCAGACAGAACTGAGCATCTGCACCTCTGCAGAAATATCTGTTTAACATCAGAAGAAATAGAGAAGAAGATGCCATTTCAGACAGGAAAACCACTTAAACATTCTGATTCCATATGAGCTTAGTCTAAGTGTTAGCTGCATGTTACAATTCAAGGAAGCACACTGCCAAGGGCTGGAGCAATATACTCAAACCCACACAGTAAAAACAATGTATAGCCCTGAATCTCAGGCCTTTTCAGTTGATGACCTTGACCTTAATCCTTTATTCCATACTATATCAGAGGAATCAGGGATTATCAGAACATGACAGTTAAACAGGCAATGGTTCATATTTTGATCTCATTTAAAAGAGTTGTTTGAAGTGATTAACTTATTTCTGCATTGCAATTTCATTCACATACAGTGCAAAGGTGGAGCATTCTATAAAAGGGAAGCAATTAGAGCCTGTGCTTTTTTTCAACTAAGTGACCCCCATCTCCTTCTAAGGGAATATAAACCAGAATTGGGATGATTCTAGGCAGAAAAAAAACCAAACACCAAAACTAAACTATAACAGTAATTCATACTACTTGGCTCTAGATGAGGTACTGAATTCAGATGATGAAGTCAATTCCTCTATCAAAGGGTCTTATTAAACCAGAGTGTAGGAATACCCTCCTGTGATAAAAGCACATATTAGTCAAGAAATAACTTTCAAGGATGGCTGCTGCCAATGAGCATAAATCAAGGACTGCAATTGATTAACTGATTTAAACACTAAAGATAGCTTTGGTTGCTATGGCAATAAAAGAAAGGTCAAAACCCTGATGACCTTGGAGGCTCATGATCCTCTGGAGATTTCAGAATCTAGTCTGGAAATATATTAAAAGATATAATGCTAGCCAGATTGCCTTGTAATAGCTTGGCTGTTTTTTCAGCTGGAAGACAGACTTTGCAGCATGTTCCACACCAGTCTCCAGTGTGCAGCTAGCTTCGACTATCTGATATCTTTTCAGCATCAAAAATCAGCTGGGACATCTGAAAGCCTCAAACATTTCCTTTGTGCTCTATTGTTGGCGTGTTACTACTCTCAAATTTCAGTTCCCTTTCTCATCGAGCACTTTATTATCAAGTTCTTATTGCTAAGTTAGCTTCCTGGGTAGCTGTCCCTAAATTCATTGTACTTTTCATCCTACATACTACTTAGAGGTTTGATTCAGAGCCTTTTGATGCATAAAAAGCCAATGTAGAAAGCAGCAGAAAAGCAGCACCTGAACATCCCAGAAGAAACCAACACAGGCCACTGAGCTCAGTGATTTGCTCTATTTGCAGCTCTTGAGGATGTGGCCCATGATACTCAGGAAACCTTCTGGCCAAATGTTACTGCTGTTTGACCTCCACTGTCTCCTGGACTTTATCAGGCTCCTCCTGCTTTTACCCACCCAACCCAGAGAGCAGCAAGGAACTCAGAAACTCTGCCTGTATTGTGTCTGAATTCAGCTATCACTGAGTAACAGGTATCTGTGAGAAGCAAGCAAAAATAAAGTGACTGTGTGACCATAACAGCCATATTGTGTAAAGCATTTGCCAAATTTCAATAATTATATAGACAAGCCTATTAGCCTTTTTTTGGAAAACACGCTCTTCATTTCAGGACATATTAAACAGTCATATGTCTTGTGTTTGAGTGCAAACACTGATTTCTCTTGTCAAGATGGTAGGTAGTTTTTCTGAAGACAGGACTACTGTGCAGAAGGGCTTCACTGTTTCAAAATAAATGCTGTTTCTATGAGGAATTTGTCAGAACATCAAGATTAGCTGTTATTCCCTATTGCATTTGTAAAGACTCAGATTACATTCCAATCCTACTTTCTAGAAAATATCAAAGCCTGCTTTCCTCAGTTTTTAATTAAGATGTTTATCTGTAATTGGTATTACATTAGTATTGTATTGTATGTTAACCAAGGTGGAATCCACATTTGTTCTGTCTAAAACCACAGCCACCAAAATTGCCATCTGCAAACTGGCAAAAATATTGAGACAAATGCATTCTTGATAATTTGTCTTTAGACTAGTCCCTTAAGCTTATTTATTTGTTATTGGGTTTCAAATATTTTAAAAGTTGATCAATTTATTGTAGGTGTGTTCTTCTTACCTCCCACGGGTTACTATGGATTTCATAAAGGATATAGAAAAAGTCATATTGATGGGCATCACAGGGCAAAGCAGGACAAGAGGGAATCAGTCAATTCATTGGCTGAAGGAAGTGGAAAAGATTCATGGTTTGAGGATGACACTTGAAGCTTTGTGTTACAATGACACTCTAGATAGTGCCTGATTCACCTTCAGCATGCAGGCACAGGGCACCAGAGAGCATCAGTTCTGCTACAGAAGTCAGTCTGTTGGAAGGAAAGCATCCAGTTGCCCGGCTTTCCTCTTCCTAACAAGAAAACACTCTGGGTCAGCTCCACAGGACATCAGGCTCACTTGAATATTAAGTATTTTAATGGCCACGTATCTTCATCCTCTCTTTTTTCTGCCCTGAATCCATGAAGGCTTTTGTGACAGCTGCATACTATTTATTTATGTGAGAGTAGATTATGGCCCACTTGGGAGTGTCAGTCTTGATGCACAGAGCTCACTCTGCATTGCTTCAACAAGAGCAGAAGTATTGAGCTTTCTACCATAAAACTGGAGGGTGCTGGGAAGAATTCACCCATAAAATTTATATCTAACAACATATCTACAACCTTCAACCTTACTGCACAGTATTCATATGCTATAAACCTCATCTCCATCCACAGGAGAGCTGCTGTCACTGAGGGAACGAAGTTTTCCCTGATAACCACACAGATAGCCACTTCTTTTTCCTTCTTCAGAGGAAGGTGTAGTTGTTTGACCCTGGCTGCATGTCAGGCACCCACCAAAGCCACTCTATCACTCCCCTCCACAAGTGTACACGGGAGAGAAACTGTAACAAAGGTTTGTGGGTTGATACACAGTTCATGAGAGATCCCCCACTAAATACCATCACAGGTAAAACAGACTCAAAATGGGGATATTAACTGAATTTATTACTAACAAAATCAGAACAGGATAACAAGAAGTAAAGTAAAAACACTTTTCCCTTACTCCTCCTCCATCCCAGCTCTACCTCCTACCCCAGCAGCACAAGGAGAAAGAGAAGGGGGTGGTCAGTTCATCACATGATGTTCCTGCCGCTGCTCAGAGGGGAGAGCCCCGTGCATGTGGCTCCCCATGCAGCCTGTGGTGCCTCTTATGGGGCTGTTTCGAAAGCCTTTGGCCCTTCTCGCTGGTCTCCCTCAGGCCACAGCACAGGGTGTGCTTCAGTGTATGGTCCTTATGAGTGACAGTATCTGGGGGTGGCGGGGGCTGGGAACACAGAGATAAAACCCATACAAGCTACCTGTGAACTGTGTATCCATCCCTCGCTTTCCCTCTTCCCTGCTTTCCCCCTGCGCCCGATTTCCTCCTCTTGCCTTTGCTCTCGTCCCCTGCCAGCAGCAGCAGGTGATGTCCCTGCCACCACGCACAGCTATCCCATCACAGAGGTAATGCCTGGGCTCCCCCGCTCCTCTTCCCACCCACCCCCAGCTCCGTGGCACTTGCCGAGCTTTACGCCGGAGGAATGTTAATGGGAAAAGCCGGTTGAACCAGGCAGGCATTCAGCAGATTTTCCGCTCTGTGCCGCTGCCAGGCGGGACGTGCAGCTCTTGGAACGTGGGCTGGTGACTGGGGCTCCTCGACTGCCAGGCAGCCCCAGCGCTGCGGGTTTATCGCCTCGCCCGAGGGGGCAAGGAGCGATCGCTGCCACAGGTCGCAGGCGCTGTGAGTGTGTCACAGGGCTCTTCCAGCAGCCCACGGCTGTGCACTCTGCATCTTGTGGCCATGGAAGTGCTATAACAAGTTTAAACAGTGTGGTTTTACCAAGTAAACATTTAACAGTGTAACATTTAATAGTCTGATTTTCTTCAGACTTTTTCTTAAAATACATTTGGTCACTATAACTGTTAAGCTGCAGGTCACTGAGTTTCATGAAGAGATTTTGGTTGTCATCAAATAATTTTATTTTATTAAATAATTTCAGATTCCAGAGGCATTGCCTCAGCCAAAGTTTGCACCCAGTTCAATGAGGACATGACCAGAGGGTTGAAGCCCACCTGCAATCCCACCTGGCCCAGTGTCCCGGCTGTGGTGGCCTCAGAGGGGACAAGAATTCAATGCCATTGCACCCAGGCAGGTGCTTAAATAAATAAGGAAATCCAGCCCACATCCCACACATCCTTGTCTGTCTAGGATGGGTTGAGAGCCAACCCACTGTCTCTTTCCTCCCCTAAGCTTGAGCCAAACAAGCTGCTTTCCACAGAGCTCAGGAGGAAAGCTGTGGATGATCTGGAAGCTGCTTCTTGTGGTGAACTTCTTGTGGTGAACTGGGAGGCAAGGGAAATTACAGGGGATGATGAGGCCAGGCTGCATTTTTAGCCTGGGCACCAACTAATTTTTCTCTAAACATTTTATGTGTTGCAGTGGTCTTTGCCTGTGGTTCTTTTGTATCCCGTATGGAAAAGTTACACACACTATTTATTACCATGGACCACCCAATCACTTTTATTCAACAAATATGGCCTTCTCAAGAAGTCAGACCCAGCAGAGAGTAATTCTCAGTTGTTTGCAAGTATTTACAAGAGCTTCTGGTAAGGAAATACCAGTGCTACAAAACTTGCTTTTGTCTAGAACATTGCCTCAGTCCCACCAGCAAAACTCGCTCATGCATACTACCCTTCACTCCATAATTCCTTAACATGATTCAGTAACCCTAAGCAAAGGCAACATGCTGCAATCCACTGCTGGACCTTACCCTATCAGTGCCAAATTGCTATAATTTATCACTAACCCCAGGCAGTCCAAGTTTATTCCATTCAATATGCAGACTGACATTCACAGTCCTGGGATATTTGATGGTTTTTGCCAGAGTATGGTTTTTTCAGAATATGCTTGAGCTATACATTCAGCTAGCAAATCATGGTAATAATACTAAAACAAAAGCCATCTTATGCAGTTTGGGCACAGGCCAGTTTATGCAGCAGAATCTAATATGTCTATGCCTTGATTGATGCTCACTACATAAATTCCCCTAGTAATTAACCTGGACTAATAACTCCCAGCCATGCTTAGGAGACCACCCTCTTGCCCTCCTCAGCTACAGACTCATCATTTAAAGTCAAATGCTTTAGTGGCTGCTCCTGGCAGGCTGGGGAGGAACGAAAGCATAAACATTTCTGAGAGTGAGAGAGAAGGTGGTGATGAAGGAAATCACACATCAGTCAGTTCCCAGTTGATATCTTATTTTTGTAAGAATGGTATGTCTTGTTCATTTTGCTGATGTGAAATAGAAAAGAGGATGTGGGATATAGAGGATGAATTGATGATAGTGAGAATGGAGGAATTCCAAATGACAAGACAAAGCAGCTCTGGAAATCTCCTTGACCAATTTGCCTGCAGCAGTCTAGCAGGCTTGATTCTCCATTATGCCAGAAATTTCATCCTATTCTGACAAACTAAGTGAGCTTTGGTAACCACTAAAATGCTGCATTTTTAGAAATATGAAAATACAAGAAGAAAGAAGAATACCAAAGGTATTTAAAACCAAGAGAAATCACCCTTCTGCTACCTATGTAAGGCTCCCCTCCCTGCCTCCCTCTCTCCCTTTTGCTGTGCCTTCTTAAAGAGCAGACACAAGGAGCAAAGAGAATAAAGGCTGTCATGCTTATGGTCCTCAGGATAAAGAGTGCATCAAGGGCATAATTGGAGTGTGCTGCTCTCCTGTTACTTGTTTTCCAAAGCCTGTAGAAAGATAAGCATAAATCAGAGCAGCTCTGAAGTGGCTATCTTCATATCAGGGGCTGACAGTCCTTGCAATATTCTCTGGAAAACACTGGACCCAAGAATTTCCCGTGACAGCTTATGCTATCATTACCTTTCCATGGCTTCTCCTAGCACAAACACAGAAAATTAAACCCAATGCACTTAGCTCAGCAGTGTATGGCCATGGGTTTGTGATTGGGAGGAAAAAAAAAGAGACAATAAAGAAAAAAAGGTGCTTTAAAATGCACTCCAAACATACTTTAAAAGCATAAGCACTGGATTTTGTTCCTTTGTGCTCACCAGCCTCCCAGGCCACAGCTACAGCAGTGTGCAATCCATATGGTTAAACCAGCAAGCAGCAATGTGCATGTGGAAGAACAGGAAGATATTTGAAAAGGTTTTGAGATGATCCATCTACAGATGGGTCTTTGAAACAGATGCAGTGGGATAGAACTCTTCCTGAACTGTAAGACCAAAATTAGGGATTTATTGGGTCACGTCAAAGGCCCCCCTAGCTTCCCATCTGGCCATCTGAAGAAGAACAGAGCAAGTCTGTTACAGACCCTTCTCTAGATCATTCCTTCAGGCTTGCAGACTTCGCAGCTCAAGGACTTTCTGAGCCAGAGGCAATGCCCTTATACTCAACAGCCCTTGGGGAATTTTCCTGCCAAGAATTACTCTCATAAAAGAGACAATTCAGCATTTTAAGCAATGCTATGCACGTTTCACACTACCTGGGTAAAGAAACACCTCCTTTTGTTTGTTTTGAACTCTCTGCCTGCTAATACTTTTTGATGACCTTCAGTTTTTCTAATGAATAGGAGAGTCTTTTATTCACTTTTCTTTCTTTCACTTTTTTTTTAAGTCTTTCACATAATATTTTCAGTAACCTCTTTTCCAGGCTGAAAAGTCCTACCTACTTAGCTCTTATGTAGAAGCTATTCAGTAAATTTTAGCACATACTACAACTTTTACTAAACTCTAATTTTTTTTCACATTCTAGTCCGTGTTTTTAGGGAAGGAGGGAAAGAGAACCAATATTAAACACAATACCCACAACCTGTGGAAACCACAGTCTAAGTGAGGGTCTGGTATGCCCTGGAGTCTTTCTCCAACACAGAATCTGAATTGAGCCACCTCAGCCCCTGCATTGTAATTATGTTTCCAGGACCTCAACAGTCAACTATTTTTAATGAAAAAACAATATACCCATTCTTGAAGAGGTTTCACCCATCTCCCTTAGCTCCAAAGAACTTTCTGGTACTCTTTCCCCACAGGCCTTTGGTTCTTCCAGTGGCCATGGTATTCTCAGCAAAGCTCTGAAGGGACCAGAGAAAGCCTTAATACTTTTTCAGGCTCAGCACCTTCTGGGTTACCTCTGTGGTACAGTTGGTCTGTCTCTCCACACACCAGCCACACAGCCACACAGATCATGCCCCCTCCACACTTGTCTACCACCCATCAAGTACCATACTATATTATACCTATGTTACATTGCAACATGCTTCATAACCAAACAACATGAAAGCTTCCACGAAATATTTTCTTTCTCATCCCAAAAAATCTACTTGACTACAAAGAGATTCCCATTGCTACCCACACCTTGCCCCCCTCTCCTGTTCTTTCCATGCAGGTGCAATCACTGAAGCAATCTTCAGCTAGTAATTAACAAAAACAAAAAGTGCAATAAAATAGTATACACGATATATGAAAAAATATTGATTGTGCAGCTGACATTAAAATATTTAAAAACTGTATTTTTTCTATGCTTGGAATTGCCCATCACTTGATTTTGGACAAAGCTTTTGTTGAACATCTTAGTTCAACTTTCTTTTTGCTGTTTGTGATCAGCTGTGTATATTTGCGTTTGCTTTAGTGCTCTCTTTCAACAACACATATGAAAGTCTGTCAGAGCAGTAAGTATTATCAGTTATCACTGTGGCTATATAAGGAGATTTGAGGGCCCTGGGTCTTCTAGGATTTTTACATTTAATTGTGTTCACCTTGAGAAGGAGAGTTACACAACTACTCCAGTTCCACACAGATAGGATTTCTTGTGAGCAGGAACTAGCACTTTGGGGGGTTCATTTGCATAAAGCCTTATTAATAAAAGCAAAATAATTTTATCAGAATACTGACATTCTAATGAAGGAAAATCTGGATGTTGTAAGGAATGTGGATTCCACCTAGACAAATCACCTACGTTCTTTCTTGTTGATTTAGCACTGTAATAAAAGACAATAGTGTGGGTTTGTTGTTTTGTTTTTTTTCTTTTTTTTCCACTGGGTTGTAATAATGTACAACTCATTTTTTATCTCCTTTCACATAGTGCCCTAGAGCTGCCTCCAACCTTTTCCTCAGAAGCAATAAGAATTGGGATCCTTTGTTACCCAGAAATAAATACAATATTCATCGTCCAGTGGTGTGATGATTGGTGTGAGGCCATTCAGACTCAAGGCAGCCTCTGCATTCTCTCCTCACTTTGAAGATGGGTTTCCTCTCCTGGATCACCAGCAGTTTGCACTGTCCTCTGTGAGACTGGGAATAAAAGTATCACTGCCTCCCAGGGACTGCTCTCTCCTCTGCCACAGAGAAACCAGGAGGTTCTGGGAAGTGTGGAACCCGGAGCAAGATGGGCACAAGCACCTAGAAGACACAAATCCTCTTCTTTGCAGCAGCTGAGAGAAAGGCAACATGCTCCCCAAGGGCCTCTTTGGAGACACAAGGCTAAAAATGAGCTCTGGCTGCCATGGATTCACAGCAGCGTGGCTGGTAAGGCCACATGGATCAAAACCACCGAAGTCTTTGGAACCTGCCTTCTGCAGGACCTCCAGCTGGAAGTCCTGGCAAGTTCTGACCCCAATGAATAAAGATTGTAGTGAAGCTCTCCTCACTCCTTTTCACCTGCACATCCCCATACATCACTTTTAAGAAGTCTCCATGGAATCTCCTGTTTGTTTGAACAAAGCCTACATCATGACTCCATACCAGACAAGGCAGAATAATTGATCACTTTAATTTGCATCACTTCTTTGTCCCATCTCTCCATCCTGTCATTGCAGGTAACAAACCTATCACCATTAAAAGCCAAAGGGTTAACAATATCATGCGTTTCAATCCATATTTGACACCCAAATGAAGAGCCTTCACTTCACAGTAGGGGCAAGGATCAGAGGAGATTAAAAAGACTCCACACCTCCAAATACCAAATGGCTTTGATTTAGGGTTTTAGAACACTTATGACATTATAGTAATGTCAGATTTTGGATTAAAGGTGCCTGAGTCTGTAAACCCTGTAGAGGAAATAGTCTCACTGGCAAACAAAATAGAGACAATGGAAGAGAGCAAAGACAGCATGCATCTACTTCCATAGTGAAATGATCTTGCCTCTCCCCATATTTAGGCTTGATACACCATTTCAGAAGTAATTAACAACTGTAACATCTTGAAAGTGTGCTGTTCAGGACAGGGACTTGCATTCTACATGAGGGAAAACCATATTCAGCTCTTAAATAACTGAATATGGAATTGTTCCATAACATTGAATTTATAATGTTGAAAACAAGTTAATCTCACAAACAAAAGACAAGGCTATGGGAAAGCATCTCATCCCTGTGCTGTTACTAATGATAAATGTATGTGCTCTCAGCCTTGGCAATACTCTCCCAGATGAGTAATATGCTCAAACAACCAGCCCTGGAGACAGGAAATGGACAATTTATTTCATCTTTATTTAATGGTCAGCAAACAACACATTACAATTAAACCAGATCCCATCTTTCATGCCATGCACAAGGACTTTAATCTCATGGGTCTACACTGAGAGGGAAATTTCTGAGGAAGTTCATTAGTAGAAATGACTTTTTACAAATGAACTAAAATATATGTGCACTGGCTGAGAGTACAGCTCGGAACACAAGGTCTTGCAAGGGATTAAGAAACTCCTCTGCTCCTTCTTTTCCTCCTGTAGGTTATGAAAATGTAGAATAAAAGATGTCCCCTCCCTTTACAGATCTTGTAGACAGTCAAGAATGGGAACAGGTGAAGAAGCCTTCAAACCTAATGGCCAGTGACATGAGATTATTTAGTGCTCATTCAGGGCAGCAGCAAATTGCTTCCCAGGTGCCTAAATATAATAATTACTTTTTCTGGGAGATGCTGCTGAAGGCCATGGATGCATGCTCACAAGACTACAGATTATGTCCATAAAAAGGGTCAAAAAGTAAAGAGATCATGAGACCTCCTGACTACTCACTAACTGATCTTTTCTGCAGAATTAAAACGTTTTCTACAGGCAAAGCTTCAGGAAGCTCCAAGCCACTTTTATGGGAAAAGTTAGGAAATAAAGATCCTCTTGGGCTTCCATCACGAACAATAAAAGTATATGGAGAAACTCTAAACATATTCATTTGTTTGTTATGGGTGAAAAACATCCAGGTTTTGTGAAAGTAGAAAAAACCAAAACCATATTAAAAAAATCCCACAACTGTTAGTTTATTTTGGTTTTTTCTGCCAATGTGAACAAGATACTTTCTGAGAGCGATTGTTTTTGGATTGATATGCATTAAGACAAATGGAAGAATTTCCAGTGCTGGCACAGAAAAACTGGTCCTTCAAAATCACATAGAAACTGAAAAGGTACCTCAGGTTTGTGTCCTTTGATTTCCTGTTTGTTACAAGTTTTCAGTGTTAGTCAGATACCAATGCTACATAACAACAAAGACTGCCTGCACGAAATAGAGTTAGTGACATTTACAGCAGGAAAGAACCCAGTAGCAAAATTCCAATCTCCTTTAAAGATTTCAGCTCTTCATTAAGACTTCAGTTCTGGGCCACAACTAGTTACAGAGAAAGCAGACCTCATCCACTCCAGTGACTATTTTCATTTAGTTCTTTTGCACAACACTCAACAACACCCCTCAAAAAAAAAAAAAAAGAAAAAGAAAAAAAAGGAGTCTTTGATATCAGTCAGACATTCCTCAGTCCAACAGAGTACATGCTTAAATTTCTGATGTCTCCACCTCTCCAAGCCAGTCAGATGCAATCTGGAAGCTATGTAGTCCTATTAGTCTGGCACAGTGCTTGAACTAATTATGTAGAGACACATCAATTTTGTGATTTCCAAATACAGATGAAGACTCTTCAGTTGGCTCAAGGCTGCATGTACTGACCCTTCTGCACCTTGGTAAGATACTTAGAAAAAGTGGGAAGTATTGCAACATATACAAATAGCAGACTAGAATATGAGTTTGAATGGCTCCATATTGTGCAGAAGCATAAAAGCAAATATCTCACCTGGCAAGGGGTTTGCATTCTTTAGTGAAATACTCATAGGAACAACAGACTGGACCTGTTTTCCAGGAGTCTAAAGAACAGGCCAGCAGTTATATTTAGTCTTGGTGCTATTAAAGCAGTAATGTCTCCTTCATGTTTTTCCCCTAGTCACACAGTGATTTTCTCATTTCCTGAAGTCCAGCTGAATTCAAGTTTTTATTACATATGCTGTGCTGCAACAATCTGATTTTTATGGAAGACTTTTCACACATACAGAGAAGGGTAGACTACACAAACACACACATGCTGCAGTTTATGTACACTGGGAGAGGACTCAGTTCTACGTGGATGTGCTCACTGGTGTTCCTTTGCAGTCGACTGACAGAAACCTTTTGGTGCACAAACTGGAGTTTCTGCACCAAAGCAAGATGATTAAAATCAGCCAGATGAATTAGAGCCCGGGAGCACCTTCTTCTTCTTCTAAAGTGTATGTAGACATTTATTTCAGATACAATCATAATGCTTCAAGCATTCAAAGCTAGGATAATGAGTCCCCAACCTAATATTTTAGCCTAAGTATTTTTGTAACTTACTTACGCAGTTTCTAGGGCCACTGGTTATCAGTTTGACTCCATCTCATAAATACATGTTATCTCCACCTGATATTAAGTATGCTAAGTATAAGAAAGGTGATTTGTGAGTAGATTTTTGTCATTAGACAGCATCAGATGGGTCAGATTCTAATAAGCCTCTGGTTTGGCAAGAAGGCAGGAAAACTTGGAATTGAGACTTCTGCATATAGATAAGGAAAGGGTACCTCTTCTTGGATCCCTTCTTCACTGTGACTCACCACATCTGCAGCCTCTCTGAGAAGGTTGTGCTTTTAGGAGGTACCTGCAATCAGCCAGTCACAAAGGTGGTAGGAGGTAAGGTTATAGGTGCTGCTCTCTCCTAGCCACTGAATCAGGGATACAGTTCATCCCTGAAGGCTGCATGAAAGCTGGGTTATGTACCAGATGGGTTACCTACCTTCTGGCCTTCCTCATTCAAGAAGGATGTACAACATCGGGGCATCTTAGGATGTAGAGGAATTGATGTGGCTTTTTTGTGCCATCTGAAAATACCATTTCATACAATTTAGAAAGAGTTTCCAAAGCAATCTTTTCAAAGCTGTCAAAGCTTGGAAAGGTTTTGTTTACAAAGACTGAAACAATTTTCAGAAACTGTCACCCACAGACTTTAATTTTTCAATCACATGTTATGTCTGCTTGCAACAGCATCTACCATAGTGCTTTCTTAAGAGCTACCAATAAATAATGGATGGCTCACTCATTGCCTTAATTCTCTTTAAATAAGTAAAGAGGCTCTGAGCACACCACATTACCGCATCGTTTCTGATGTCCTGATGGAGTCCCCACTTAAATCAGTTTGAGACAGAAAATCAGGAAAGTGCAGTCATCAGACAAGTTTTCCAAGCATTACATTAACATCAAAAAAACAAGCCCAGGAGTGAAATTATTTTACCATATTATGAAAGGCTTTTCCTGAGCCCTCTGAGGCTGTTCTACTCAACCCTTTACAACTGCTGCATTCATGGTCTCAAGTAGCACTAACAAGTAGAAGCTTATAGTTCATCTTGACAAACTTTAGTCATCTGAAAGTTAGCCACTTAATCTGAGCTGCTCATCAAGCCTCCCCCTTCAATCAGTGAAGTGAAATAGGTGCCTGGAGTGAACAAAATTTCTCCAGACTATTACAGAAGTTGCTCAACTAGATGCTGACTGCAACAGCAAAAATAGTTTATAAGATTTCCATTTCCTACCACTCTAAAGTCAATTTTCACAGTTTTGTGGTCCAGTTTACCACTTAATCTTTCCATTACCGCTATTTATGGAACCATGCTTTTAATCCTGATTTAAACAATTGAAGTGTCAAGTGTAAAAAGAGCCTTTTTGTGGAGCAGTCCCTAATCAAGGAATAATTGTACAGTTGATGTTGGAAAGCACCACCATTTGAAATTATTTAGCCCAAATGCTCTGCTGAATAAGGGCCAGCTAGACCAAGCTGTCCAGAGCAGTGTCCAATCAGGTTTTGAATATCTGGCTACAGCTTGGGCAACCTGCTTCAAAGCATGACATAACTTTAACTTTCATCCAGTGACTACGAAGGATCTGGATCCGTGAGTCATTTTGTATCCATGAAAACACACACTACTACCAAGTGGTCCGGCCCAACCTCCTCCATGCTCTCTTCTGTGACCACCAGTGCTATCATTCTGGTGGGTGCAACAACAACAAAATCAAGGTCATAGTGTATCTAAAGAAATGATTATGCTTGGCAGTGCCCATATTCCATTTGATAGTTTCCCTGGCAAGTTCATCACACAAGCTTTGTGCTGACACAGAGGGAGAATGGAAGCACACTGGACATGTAAGGGAGGACCAGACCATTCTGTCAGAGAGGCAGAGGGAAGATGACCCAGACCTTCACCTTTCAGTGTCAATCAGCCATTAAATCAGCTCAGCAGGCTTGCTAAACCATACCCTTAATTTCCACAAGAGCCTCTTGTGAGGTTAAAAATGAATTTCCCTCTTCTAGCATGGTTCCAGCAACAGCTGTACCAGCACATCCAAAGGGATGGGAATTGCAAATTCAGGAGCAGAAACTACTTAAACCAGGTCTGTCACTGAAGTCAGCATTTTGGCAAATGAAACCTCTAAATATACCTCTTTAGGATGAAATTAATTGCCCTTTGGAGGTTCTTTTGTCTTTCTACAGTGACTAAAGACATAGCCTAGGTAACTAACTCAGCTAGGCAGCTAGCATGTAGACAGTTAAAGGCAGCTGAGATAAATCCCCCTCCTGCAGTTGGGGGGACTAAGAAAGCTTGGCCTGCCTTTCGCACTTTTCACAATGAGAGCTGAAATACTCTGTCCCTTAGCAACCACCAGAGGCCATTTATTTAAACCTGCAAAAGCTTTTGACCAAGTCCCTCTCTAGAGACTTATTAAATGAGTAGTCATGGGATGAGAGGCAACATTTCGTCATGCATTGGAAAGGGGCTAAGAGACTGAGATCAAAGATAGTCAGCTTGCTTTTACTGTAGCAAAAGATTAACAGCAGGATGCCCACAATTTCCATGCTAGAGACATTGGTTATTGAATTTATTAGTGATACAGAGGCAAGAGCAACAGCTAGCACTGAAGAAATTATTTATGCTAACCTTTCAGCAACACCCAAGGCATGGAAAGAAAGAGCATGTGGTATTTCATATGACACACATGTTCCCAACTGATAAAGTTTTGAAAGTGATCTTCCCTTCAGCACCAATATGAAGCATCCACAAGTATTTTCAGATGCACTGACCATTATGGTGAGAAGATATTAGATGAAACTCACTTACAGCATCAGAACAGACAATTCTTTGCTCCTGTGTAATGTTGAAGTGGGCCAGTACACAAAGACATAAGGCTTTGGCATGGAGAAAACAAGAAGAAACACCCCACAGACTCTCATTCTAGTATTTATTGCTTAATGGAATACCATTAAATTAACAACATTGTGAAGTCTCCTGTGAAAGCCAAACTGCTTCAAACCTTCTGCTGCTTTGCCATCTAACCTAGATGATTGTCATCCAAGTCTCCCACTAAAGTCAGCAACTTATTTTCCTTTTAGTGTCTCATAAGGCTAATCTGCTTGAATTAAGTGTGGCATATCATCATGTCCATTGGCTGGGCTGCTCTTTAGGCTCATAATATACCTGTAACATATTTAATACAATTTTGACAGGCAAAATTTTGACGTCACAAGGAGAAATTCACATGCAATTCCTGAAGCTGCAGAACCATCAGAACATAGTAAAGGCCAGTCTGTTGCTGAAGAATGGCAAAGTAATAACGTAGAGAATGTTTCCCCCCTGCTTCATGTGGTTGGACACCTCCAAAACATTCTTTTCAGACACAAAGGCAAAAGCTGCAGAGTTACCCATAGGGTATAATTAATCCTACATCATATTAAACCACAGGAAGTAACAAAGTTGTTCCAGAACCCAGAACAAAAAATTGCCAGGCTTTTTAAAATACAGTCTGCAGGTGGGTACATGGAACTTTTCCACTAAAATGATGGGGCTTTGCCATCTGAAATGCATAAACCTATACAAAATCTAACTACCTGCTGTAAATTGAAGCACCATAAAAATAAAATTGAACAATTACCTTTTGTGGGCAGTGCAGATTGAGCTATATATCAGATTTAACATGACTCCAAAGCAGTAAAATTCCACCAAACACAGCTGAAAGAGTTGCAGTCAGCACCTGATTTAAAATTTGGACTGAGGATATAGAGGGGGTTCAGGAGAAAAAATTATAAGAGGGATCATGGCAGTGGCAGGGGGCACAGAAAGCCATTGTGTCACCACATCTATTCAAGAGCTTAAAAGAACTGGAGGAGTTCAAAGTGAGAAAAAAAAACACAACAGAGAAGCCACAAATTATAAGGTACAATTCTGCTGCCAGATACATACACAAGATTCCTATAGATTTCAGTGTTCTGGATGAAGGGAAAGGGAAGTGTTCGTGCTTCTAATAGCTTGTCTTTCTTTCACTCCTTCCTTTGATGTTTCTCCTTAAGCAAAACTGGGACTGGACAAAAATCATTCTTTTCAGGAACAATGGCAGGACTTTAGAGAGAGTTCTCTATTCACTAATTCAGAAGGAGCTTCCATTTGTTCTTTATCTCATTTTTTAAATTATGCTGACAATCCTGCTTAGGCAGAGACAGTTGTGGCTGGGAGTTCAGGGGGGTTGGATTTCTGGTTTTGGGCTCTGTGAGGATTCTCTGTGGGACCTCACCTGGCTGAGTGAGAGTATTTTGTCACTGCAGGGGTACGGATCCTCCAAGACAATGATGTTAGATGCAATCTTATCCCATCTTACAACAGAGAGAGCTGTTTAATGCATATCTAACAGACCGGTATGCATATCCCTGAGCTCTACTGCTTGTAGCATGGGCTGAGCAGGCTACAGTCTGCTCTGATCTGGAAGCCCTTACAGCCACATTACTGAAGTAATGTTCTTAAGCTCAGTCCCACTGCAGACCCTTGAGTTAGTACACTATGAAAGAAGGCATGTTAAACTCAAACACAACCTGGCACTGGAGCAGTTTACAGGTCCTGAAGCCACGATGCTGTTCTGTGTCTGGCCAAGCCAGAGAGAAGGCACAAGACCTCACCTTAGCCTGCTCTCACCTGCCTGAAAATGTTCTTCCTTGAAATCCAATGAAACAACTAGTCCAAGGAAGGCTTATTTGTGGGAGGAAAGCCTGGCAGAAACAGGCCTTGTGAAGCTGAGCTGGAAGAATCTGTATCACATGCCACTGTGGAATAATTCCCATTTTAGCCCTTACAGTCTACCTCCAGCAAGGAAAGCCCCTGATCCCTAAAGGACTTTGTCTAAGACAACCACCACAAAACAGACACAAAGTACCACCCATAGTCAGCTGCAGGCAACTTCAGCTTCTGCCCACATGTACACAAATATTTCCATGCCAAAGAATGCAGTAGGGTTTTTTGTTATACCTCCTGGCCAAAGATAATTCAAGACGATTGTGTGCATATGTGTGTGTGTGTGCGTGTGTAACACTTATTATCACTTACATCCCTCACAACACTTAAAATTCCTATCCCTTCCCAAGCTTTTGGCTGCTCAGAATTATGATCTGGAAACATGTTTGCCCATCCTCAAAAATTCCTGGGATTTCAAAATTGTTTCCTGTCCTCCTTTAGAATTATCTCAGCTTTGACTCTTGAAAAATCATGAAATGCTGACACCACACCTCTAAGCATTCCTTCTCTACAGCAGGCAGCAGACAGGTTGGTTAAAGCTTCTCTCTTTGTTAGAAGGTTGCGGCTGATGTCCCAAAGTCAAGTGAGTCAGATTAAAGACCTGAGCAAAAATCTTCTCACATCTGATTCTGATAAAATGAATTTGTTTCCTCAGAAAGCCCCCAGCCACCATTGCATGCTATGTCTGTCATACTGGAGGCAGGCAAATGTTTTTACATCTGTTTTACAAACAAATTAGCTCAAATGCAAGATAAAAGGTTGAACTTCTCTAGGGTCATCTTGAAGATAATGGTAAGGTGTCTTCTCAGCTAGAAAGATGTTAAACATGACTTTGTGACCCTTTTAAAGACAATTGCTGCTGGTGAGCACTGCAACAGTGACCTCCAGCTGACCTGCCATCGAGCACAGTTTGACCAGGTCTCCATGAGTGCAGAAGCTCTGCTGCAGGCCATTTTAGCAAGCCCAGATCAGGGAATTTATGTTCTAAGATGGCCAATGAAACTGTGCCATCATTGAAGGGCTGCATCCTGAGGCTAGGGTTAAACAGCGTGCAGCAATTGTCATTTAAGACAAAGGGCAGTTCCTCTCCTCTACCTCCAGTGATTTGTGTGCCACATAGAGGGCAAATGCAGGGAATCCCATTACCTTTATTTTTTAACTCCTTCTCTGGTTTTGATTTTTTTTGAGTTTTTTTTTCAGCCAAGCCAGTTCCCTGGCTCAGTTTGCTATGTAGTTTCACAAACACCAGCACCAGCACAAGGCTGGGGCCACCAAAATCTGTGTATGGGGACTCCCTGAGTCCAGTGAAAAAGACTTGTGTGAAACAGTTTGGGCTGCAGAGCACTTAGCCCAAGAAGGGCATGTTCAAACCTGATAAAAAAAACTTTCTATGGCCTGTATTTTCAAATGTATTTGAGGCACTTAGAGATTCAAGATTGATTATTTCTGACTAGCAGGGTAGAGTTTACAATAGAGTAGGCTCTCATAGCATGTTTGGCTTTGGGAGTTAGCTTGGAACTTTTTGCTAGTATACTTTCCCACAAGCTATTCAATCTAGTAAATGGTAGTACAGTCTATGACCTGCCCCTCAAATAATAGGGTACTTAATAAAGATTGTCTGAGGTGCAATCTTGCTTGTTATGTGTTTAGATAGCAATTCAGAGACCTACAAGAAATATATTCTAGTGATTGCACCCTATCACAGTTCCCTTTGAAGATACTTTTAAAAGAATTAGTAGGTTTCAATACTATCATGGCTATTTAAGATTGTGTTTAAATGCCTCAAGGTCAGGTCTGACCTTTTTCTCCCACATAGGAATGTAAGACCTCAATCACACCCCAGTGAGAGAATGCACATTTTTCCCCTTCTTAAAAATCCATAATGCCATTAAAAATGAATATGTTGTTGTTAAATAAATGTATGATACTAAGATTAAATCTGTTTGCATTTCCTGCCCTTTGTCAATTATTAATATTGCCCATAACATAGAGATTAATACCTACACAGTGGAGTATAAACATCCAGAAAACAGTTCTCCTTTTGAAGGAGAATTATTTCCTCAGGTTTCACACCTAACAGGAAGCAATTCTGAAATAAGGAGACTGGTTTTGCACCTGTCAGCACATGACTGAGCAGAATGAGCTGCTGGTCAAATCTGGTCAGAGGAACTGGCCAGGGCACAGTCCAGCAGTGGATAGAACCCATGTGTTTGCATCCACAGAGTCAATATGGGAGGAGAAATGTATATCTGAGGACAAAACTAGAGTCAGAAGCTAAACAATTAACATTGTTTTCATGCCCCTCTGTAATTAACGCAGATCAAAGAGGACCTGAAACCATCGATTTCACCAGAAACAGGAGGCAGCAGAGTAAACACCAGCACTAACAACTCCACAGCAGACACAAAAGCACCTATTGCAGCCACAGGCACAGGGCTGCAACACCAACACAAAGCAGCCAGGAAAAAAAAAAACCTAGAAATGAAAGAACAGAATTTTAACACTTCGAGGTCTGTCAACATAGGGACAGTGTATGAGAAAAGTTGTTGTTTTACAAAGCCAGCAAATGTGTTTACACTAATATAACTTGTATTGTTATTCAAGGATGTGATGAGGGAGAAAAACAAGAAACACTCATGCTATTGGTAAAGACATTAAATACAAAAAGTATATATTAATAGAGAGAAGAAGAGAGAAAGGGAAATGTGTCATAGTGCTTTTGTGTTTACAAGCTGATTTTCCTTGCATGCATCAGCTGCACTGGTAGCAGCATTTTCTTTCTGTAAAGAGCATTACATTTAAATCCAGCAGTGATGAGTTCTGTGCTTGGCACCACCGTATGAATGTGTTTTGACTTTCCATCTGTTTGCCCATGAGAAACCAACAAATACATGGTGCTTTGCAATTAAGAAGCATAAAGCTCAGACACTACCTGGAAAAGAAAGCAGCAGACATTGCTTGGAACACAAGTAAAAGGCGAGAAAGAATAACTCAAAACCATGAAGGTGACATGCAACAGCCACAGCTCTTCAAAGCCAAGAATACGTACTTGTCCACTGCATTATTCAATTTCCACAATTGTGTTTGTTTGGAAAGTGATGCCTGTGTGAGCTGCACTCAAGGGTGATGTTAACAGTAATAAAAGTGCCACAACTACAAATCAGCAGATCAGTATAGCTTGTGTGAAATACAGAAGAGGAGGGAACTACAAAGTAGGAAAAATTTCCAGCAGGAGATAAGGGACAATGAAACAGAAAGTACTTTTGCCTGTATCTTGTGTTTTGTTGATAGCACTGCCTGGTCTCACTTTATCTTTCTGCCCTTTTGATCTGCCGGGTGAAATGCTCATCTGCTCCAGTTTACTTTTACACTGACTCCACAGAATCATAACACATTGGGTTGGAAAGTATCATAGATGCAATGACCAAACCTTGTTCTGAGGCAGGATCAAGCATATTTTATAATTTGTGCTAATTTCAGGAAACTTTGGATTGGCAAGTAACTTCTAGACTGAACTTTGATTTCTTCCTTTTAAGTATGGTGGGTGCAATATGTGCTTTTACTAAAGTAAAAATAATCATAACAGTATAAACAATCATTCCATTTCAAAGGTTGTTATGATAGTCTATCATTACGAAGCTGCATTAGCTGCTGCATACTTCATGCTGATGAAGCAGTGTTTTTTGTTGGTTTACACTGTTTCCTGAAGATCAGCCCTTTGGCTGTGCACACCAGAAGACTAATAATGGAGTTTATATTCACTAAAAAATACATTCTTTGGCACATCCATGGACTTCCACATACAATAAATTAACATCATAGCAGAAAGTGATAAATTGGTCAGATTAATCCTGTGCTTTGCTTGAGCATCTTGCCACAGATAATATTAATAAACGAGATAAGAAATAAAAATATGCCTTTAAAATAATTCCCATTCATCTGTCTTTACAAAGGACTGTGATCAGTTACAAACTGCATCTTTTATATTTAGATGCCAATAGCAGTTTACTTTTGATCAGTCTGCCTACAGATGGATTCAGGCCCACTGAGAGGCTTTAGTGGTAAAGCTGCTGAAATTTCCATTGAATGCTGCTACTGAATGTTTCCATATATCTGATCAAAAATTACCATGACATATTTCTGATAAGTGTTTATTAAAAGCTGGAGCATAGCAAATTGCTAAGTGCACTGGCTTGAAGCAGTTTAAGCAGAATACGGCTTCTTGTTATGGCGACATATTCACAACTATTCCAGATGAAGAGATCTTTATAATCAGAGAACTTCAGAGAAAAACCAGTTGTGTCACAAAACTTCTGCACTCCTATCTGCTGCCTTGGCCAAACACAAATGTGCAGCATCCAGTGAGCTATTGGTATGCCCACACCAATAGCTCTCACTTCAACTATCAAGCGCTCAGCCTTTATTTTTCCCATTAAACTGTGCTTCTCTTTCACTCAGAACAATGCAGCCTACTTTTATGAAAAGTTTGAAAAAGGCTTCATCAGATAAAGTATAGTGAAGTGCAGCTGGTTCATTCTTGTCTGTTGCAAAGGCAAGCAAAAGAGGCAATTTTAAGGCTGCAGCAAAGAGTCACTTTAACCTGACATAAATCCAGACTGCTTAGAAGAGGTATTCTGGAACTCTCCTGCCTCTTCTTTCCAGCTGTGTCAAGGTGCTGGCTCTAGAATCCATACTGCTGTATGGTGGGGTTGACCAAGTCAGATAATATTCTTCTTTTTCTTTTGGTTTTTGGTTTTATCTCTGTCCAAGTTAACTTCCAGCTGCATGATTTACCAAGGATGTCTAGCAATGCAAGTCTGTGAAAGCTTATGCTGCCCAACAGAGGTGCCAAGAATGAGCCAACTGAAGCAAAGAAGAACATGGGCCCACCACTCTTGGAGGTAGCAGTGATCTCTCATCTCTGGGATGAGAGATCTTTATAATCACAGTTTCATGTTCAAAAGACAAAATCCTGTCATGAATACAACATGAATATAACATTCATGAATACAACATTCTCAGTGATGTACTTTCCCAATTTAAGAAGCCAAACTGCTATCTCAAACTAAAACATCTACTTTTTAGGTAAAGTTGTGTATAATGTTATGACCTGTGGTAAGAGAAGACTAAATTCAGTGACACAGGAGTTTCATTTCCGTTTCATAATTTTATTATTGCCACTTAACAATACACTATTACTAACTTCAGGATCGGTGTTCAATTCTAGTAATGACTGTAACAGCCTCCTGAAGACCAAATATAATTGCAATCCTGTAAAGAGAGAGGGGTAGGGATGGAACTGAAGCTCTGAGCCACTGGTTGTCCCCACTGCTCTATTTTTCACAGCTGCAAAAATAAGCTTTCTCAAAAATAACCTAGCACCTACTCTTGGGGTCCTAAGTATCGCCAATGCAACCACGCAGCACCATTTAGCCTGGGGTCCAGGGATTTAGCAGACACAAGAATTTAGAGGCAAAAAATCCCTGCCTTAGATCCCCGTTAGTATTAGATCCCCATTCTCCAAACTCATGCCAATGGGTCCACGGAGCCTCTCTGAAATCCTGGGAGCCGCATGGGCGTTCTATAAAGTTTGGTTTGAACCAAAACTGTAATTAGGGATCCAGGGAAGGCCAAGGAAATGAATGTCCTATAAATCTTTGGGGATCAACTGGCTTGATCCCAAGGAAGATATAAAGGAAAAAGGAATCAAGAAGTATGGGAAAGAACATATGTCGAAGAACTGCCTAAAGCAAAAAATGAAGAGTTAGGAAGAAAGGGCATAGGATACAAGAATGAAAAAAAGAAAATGTTTGGGGGTACTGAAAAGAAGGATTTGGGCCAAAATATTTGTCAAGCACTCTAAGGAGAAGCAAGACTTGAAATTAGTTTGTAAGAGCATAATTCAGCAATGTGACAGGATGGGTCTGAGAACAGCAATAAGATCCCAAAGAGGGTGAGCATCTGTCAGAGTCAGTCTCTGTCTAATTTCACACCCCAGAGAGAGTGGGGAAGCTCAGGCCACCTCATTTTCCACCCAGCCACATCAAGCTGACACCCTGAGGCACAAAACTTTCCATGTTGTAGGTATTTATTCCTTGAGCTTGTCACCCCATAATGAACAAGGACCACAGCTAGTCATCTGCTTATTTGCGAGGGCGCTGGGATCCTGACAGCCTGCTAAGCAAGCAGCAAAGCTAGGGAGGAGTGAAAAAGGTGTGGAAAGAAATGTGAGAGATCTCACAGTTAATATGGAGTGGAGGCAGTGATGTAGTTATAGCCCTACTTTTATTTTCACTTGATGGCACAAAAAGAAAGGTGATGAGGATCTTTTAAATGAAACATGGCATTCCCCTATTAAAGTCTGATTTAGACTTCAGCAGTCTTTCTGCTTTGTACGAGTTTCAGTGCTCCCACACCATGGTCAGCCAAACAGAATAAATAATAAAATAAATTTCAGTGGTAATTTCCTGAACAATGAAGGCTTGTTTTCTGAGCAAAGAGTCCTTTTGGTGTTGTTATCAAAGATGACAGGGCTAGCCATGTTGTAAATATGAAGAGAAGAGACAGTCTCATTTATAGACTTAAAAGTCCTGCTAGGCATCTTTGTTTCCTGAGCAAACAAATCTCTTGTGGGGACTGCATGGAAAAAAAATCTCATTATCCAGTTTTGTGGGGGCTGCTGTTGCTGGAAACAATTGCCTTGCTGCCGGTTTGTCAAAAGCATCATTGTCCAGCAGTGAGCTGCTGTGGCCCCACCAAGGTCCCGGCATCCATTGTTGCAGTTTGAAACAAGCAGCTTCTTCTCACATCAAAAGTGAGGCAGAGTCAGCATTCTCTGCCACATGTTGGAGTGACCATAGGTAACAAATCTGCTGCATTCCTGGCCTGTGATCCTTGGAGTCATGGGCTTTGTTTGGGCCCAGAGACAAGAGGTAAGTAACCACTTCCAATCATTTACAGTAATCTCTCTTACCCACTGTGAAGGACATCCCAACCAGAATATTTATATTACATAGCAGGAGGCCTTACATTTGAGGAAAAACTAGAAAATAACTGAACAACCCACAGAAACATTATTAATAATGCTTCCAGACAAGGAAGTGTGGGTTTCTCTATCTCATCAGCCTGCCACTGCAGCCATGGTTTGCCATAATAGGATTCAAAGCTCCTCCTGAGATTGTATCTGCCCTCAAGGGTAAATAAAGTCAGAGCTGGAACTTTCTGACACAACTTTGTCACTGCCTTATTAATATTGTCAGGCAGCGACCGGAGAATGGGCAACACCAACAGCATAGCAATTTTAAGGAAACATTTCCTATAATGAAAGTAGCAGCAGTGGTGGCCAACAATTACACAAATACTGTTGGAAGGCTTTTCCTCACTTACTTTTCTATGGAGCCCATCTTTCTCCAATACACAGTGGAGACCACTTTGTTGTTGCTGAGTTCAATGTAAACTGCACAGCTGCCACATAATTCAATATTATAAGCATTTAGGGCCTGACCCAAAGCCAGCTGACATCAATGGCACAATTGCTATTAAAACTAGGAAGGACTGTGGTTTGGGCTCTCGCAGAGAAGTGTTCCCAAGCATAAAGCTTTACAGAAGATTATCAACTAATGAACAACAGCACTGGAGGGGATGCTGTTTGGAAGGTAACATTAAGTTTTCAGAATTACTTACTTTAAAAACTGTGGTTTGTTTCAGATTTGCAAGCCAGTGTCTACCTAAGGAGAGCTATGAGCATTCATTAATCCTTATAATCCCTTCCAATTCACATGTGTTTATACAGATGCTATTCTGGTCTTGCCTCAGAGAGATTTTTGGGCCAACTCCCAAAACTGCAATGTGGTAAGCACACTGCTTAAAAAAACTTCTCGCAGGTCATGAGTTTATGCTTGGGTATTTTTAAATGCTGCAGTAAGAGGCTTGATGTTTGCCAGCCTTGGAACATAGCTCAGGGTTTATAATGGCTACCTGGGGTGTAGATTAAATAACAAGGTTCTGTAGCTCCCAAGCCACCTCTCCCACTCTAGCCAGGTCCACACGTGTTCTTCTCTCCATGGCAATGCCCTGGGATGCATCAGAATATCATGGTCCTCAGGGAGCAAAAAAAAGGTACCTGAATGCCATGAGCAGGTACAGAAGCAAACACATGCTGCAACTGGAACCAGCTTTTCTTTCTGTCTGACAGGCCATGGAGATGAGAAGGCAGGACAGTACTGTTGTGGAAGGGACTCTCCCAGTGTCCCTGGCTCCTGCTCAGAACAGCTTTATCTTTCAAAATAGTGGCTCCTGCAGATATTCAATTCTCTTCACAACTGTGTGATAAGGTGTATGCCACTAAAGGCAAAAGCTAATTCATCCCAGCATCATCCAAAAGCTCATAAAAGCTCTTTCACTACTAGGCCCCCTTGCTTCTTAGTTGAGGAAGAAGTCCCTTCATCCAGTGGAATTAGACCACAATGCCTTCCACCAACTCTGCTGCAACAAACAAGCCCTTTTCAGAGCAAATGCTTTGAGAATCAAGAAAGTAAAGAATTCAGTATGTTGAGATATGGTAGCTTTTGTACTGGTACGCTGATAAGAAAGTGATTTAATACAGATATGAAGTTGCATCCTTTGAATTCCTACACACTCTTCAGGCCACTCATGTCACACAGAAGGCCAGCTTGAAGCCTAAATGCAATAAAGACATTGAATGGTTCTTACCTGATATCTGAGTCTTGGCCATGTGTTTGGAATTTAAGGCGTGTTTGTGGGACTTTAAAGATACGCTCGTTTTGTGCTGGCTTGCATGCTGAATTACTTGCAGTGAGGAACCCATTCTGAATGTCCAAAATATCAACATATTTTTAGCATGGTTGCTATTGAAAGAAACCAAAGATCTCCTGGAAGATTTCTTTACTAATGCATACATCATCATTGCATAAAAGGGTCATGAAAAGGGTTTCCTTTTGTGACCTTTGTCACAAAACCCTCTGGGCAAAGCAGCTTGCAAAGGGTTGTGCATGGGACTTTGACTGAACCAGTCATGTAGCAGTGGTTTTTCCTTTAAAAGTACAATTCAAACTCCAATAAGCTTCTCTACAAGCTCATTCCTCCACTGTACTCACAAGATTTGGGGGCCACAAAGACAGAGGCCTTTCCCAGAAAACTTTGCAGGGAAGTTTGCAAAGACACCAATGACAGACCTGCAGATGCACAAACTCTCTGCAGGTTCAGGTGCCCAGCAGCCCTACAAGCTGCCCCCCCTTGAACTGCTGCATCCTCTTGTAAAGAGACCAGGCTGTTTTGCTTTCCTGGAGACACAGGGGAAGGATCTATATGCCCTGCACTGAATGATCTAATGTAATCTGGGGACAAAGCAGCTATTAATCACTTCTATTGATATACAGTAGCTTTATTAATAGAAAAACTGCCAGCAGTGTCAATTACTCATACACGTATGTATGCATATTCAATACAAAGAATGGAAAACAGACTTCCACCTTCTATTGGAATTGTAAGTGGTAGAATAACTTCAGAAATGTGAGATCAGGTTTTAATAATGCTAAAATATTGTTTTGTATCACTCGCATGCCCTAATTTATCTCTGCCAAAACAGCAAGGCAGGCCCAGAGCCTTCTGAATGCTGTGATTAACTAGCTTGCTGACTATTTGTGTATTAACATCAGATCTGTGATTGTTTCCCAGTGCCACGCTACATACAGAAGAGGATAAAAAATGAGTTGATCATAGGTTATTAAGGGCAGATGGCATATCTGATGGCAAGAGCAAGCTCTTTCCCCACATCTCCCTTGCACAGAAATTGGAGCATGTGGTGTGATTCAGCAGTTTAAACTCTTTTCCTCTTGCAGTTGCGAGTAGTTACCATGCTCCAGGGCTCTGCCCTAGACTCCTGCACTACCTGGCAGGGTAGGTGGGCTGAAGAGGGCAGCAAGGACACATCTGGGTCCCAGTGAGCAGCTGTCCTGCCCCAGAAAGCCCTCTGCATGCTGAGTGCTTTCCCCTCCTTTGCCATGCTGAGGAACCAGTGCTGCCAAGGAATACTGGAGGGATGATAAGAGAACAGGTTCCAATGGTGCCAGTGCCACCACACCATAAGGCTGCTTTTGATGTCAGAGGACTGGATTTGGTGATCCAGGTATCCCTTGTCCTTCATATAAGAGATGAATGGTATTTAGGTATGGAAGATGTTCAAGAGCAAAGCCATCTTCTCCATGAATGCTGAATGCTGTCACTGACTGAGAAGCCCATCTCACCTGACAAGCTTTTGATTTCAAAACTCATAAATAAACCTAAAGATCTCCACAATGCAGAGGTTTCTGATGAACCAATTACAAGTTTTTCTTTGTTCGCGATAGGTATTTTTCCATTAAAGTCAAACCAAGTTTTCCCTGTGTTAACTTACACGCCCCAGAAGCCCAAATTCTGTGGAGGCTTAATTACAGTTTCACACTGCCAACCCCCTTTAGTGCATCTCCTTGTAAGTAGAACTTAACATATGTTATCAGCAAACTTAAGGCGATGCAGCAACAACTACAACAACAACTAAGCCCCTGCACAGCTATCCTGCACATCTAGGAGCCTCCAGGAAAGGAGTACAAAGCATTTTCAGCCAGCTTTCATACCATCCAAGTGATGTAATTTATTTACAAGCTACCTTGCATTCCTGTGCTCCTGCCACAGATACCAGGCTGCAGACACAGAGGTATCAGCCCAGCGGCAACGCGCTTGCTGCGGGGGCTCCTCCCCAGCACGAGGTCATGCATACCTTGGCTACACATCTGCCATCTTATGCGCCATGTGACTCATGAATATTTCTCACCTTTGGATAAAACAAAGGAGAAAGCTGCAGCATGTTGAGACAGAGTTTTTCTACAGGCAACCCTGCCTTCTCAGCACAGAGAGGCAGCTCAGCTGCTCTTTCACAGCCTGAAGCATCCATAACACCTCTACACCTACCAGGACCAGAGGGCTCATCAAAGCTGACATGTTAGGGCCCTGTGTGCTCTTGGCAAAGTCATCTTACCTCCTTAAAACTTAGTAAATCAAGCCACAAAATGAGCTTAAAGAAAGTCCTCTATAAATATATATATCGGATTTCTAAATTAATCCAAACAAGCTTCCTTATGTAACTTCATTTTTTTTTCACACAAGACACAGGATAACATAGCTGTATGGAGAATTCTCTAGACTAAACAGAGAACACCGTTTTGAGCTGTCCACTCCTCAGAAGAGACTTGGAAAATCAATTTGGTGCTAGATCACACTTAATTTTTGTTATCAATTCAAAGATGAGAAAAATTTGATGGTTGTCACAGAATGTTAAGAAATTGGTCCCAACCCCCACTGTCATAGGCAGGAACACCTCCCACTAGATCAGGTTGCACAGATAATCAGTTTCAAAGTTCCTTTAGAGCAGATGAAGGTGGATCCTGATCTGCTGGAGCACTAATCTTATCCCACATGACCATACTGACATCCTAATATGATTTTTTACTAATGTTGTTAACGTGAATACCTGTCTTAAGTTTTATACAGCATCCATTATGGAAATATGAAAGCAGTATGGCTCAAGGGAAGGCAATAATTCTGAAGTCTCAACATGCAGTAAGAAGTAAGATACTTCTCCTCTCTAGAAAGTTAATTTCAGAAATCCTGCAGTGAGGTTAACAGGATTAGTTTTCCAGGTGCCACTGACTTTGCAAGCATAATAGCAGATGAAGACTGGAGAGAGAGAGTGGGGGGAAACTGACTCTTCAAAACGCTGTTTAATTGCAAAGTATCTGTATTGCTTAAGATGTGACTTGCTGACAGAGAGAAAAATATATCAAAGCACAGAGGAGATACATCAAAATAGAAAAATTTAGCTGAATAAATCTCAAGGGATGACAGAGGTTCCATTGCTTAGAACTCATATAGAGGGATTTCTTGTCCTGCTTGCATCTTGCATTAAGCAGTCTTTTCTTTTTTACCTTTTTTTTCAAGACCAGCCAGAAATTATTCTACACAGATCAGGAGTTGGGATTTAAAGCTAACTGTTGGTGCAGATATAATATCCATGAAAATCAGTTTGAATGGAAGGTGGCTGCTTGCTTACCCTTGGAGGTGCACTACATTATCCATGTAAATATTATTCTGAAGGCAGATGAACTTCCAACAGATCAGAAGCAGTTGCTTTAAAAATATAAATATGTCACGTAGTTTCATATTCTGATGTGAGGGCTGATCCCCTCCTTTGAATTCCCTGCCCTAGGCTAGGGTGAGGTGCCAGTCTCATGCAAAGCTGCTTCAGAGACCAAGGCAAAGAGAGGGTGAGACATTTTCCCTAGGGAATTGCCTGTGCCAAAGAAGCTCACAGGTATTTACCTAGCTAGCTAGGAAATTTCCACCGGCCTGAGTAACACTTCCAATTGCCTGAATCAGCTGAATTTCTCCACGCAAATTTACAGTTCCACCTACTCATTAGCAATCAGCAGAAATCAATACTCTGCATTGGCAACTGACATCTTCCATCTAAAGGATGAACTGTCATAGCTGTGGTGGCTCAGTGGCATCTGAGGTGAGCGCGAAAAAGAAGCCGAAGGCTGAAGAAAAACTTGCTCACTTAAAATTGATGCCAAAAAATCTCTTTTAAAATAAAGACAAGGGGAGTTCTGAGCTCAGGCTTTCAGCAAAGGGCATTTGCTGTCTGTTCCCCAGCCACTTACCCTCATGTCTGGGTAAGAATCTATCTGAAAGCCATCTTGCCCTCAGGAGGAAGCAATACAGAAGAAGGCTGCAGTGGAGAGCTATTCCTGGCACGGTGGTTTATCAGAGGAGCTGGTTTTCACCCCAACAGCCTCACTCTGTTCCTGCAGGGCAGTAAACCCCATGTCCCCTCGAGCCTCTATTTGTACATCATTCTGGTGGCTTTTGCATAGTCTCTATCCATGTGGTAGTTCTTCTTCTCCTAAACCTCTCTACCAGAGAACACCTGGGGAGGATAGTTTGTCACCATCACTTTAGGCTTCCAGTAAACAGAGCCCAAGTGACAATTCAGAGAAAGAGCAGAGCCTTCAGATCTACTCTCAGAGAGATAAAATGAGCCACCTGGTCCAATTAATAAAAAATGATGGAACAAGCCGAGGCCATTTGGTTCATCAGAGTTCACTTAGCTTTTCCACTTAACGCTCTATTTCCTCCAAGAAGGCAACTCACAATTTACTGAGTAACACAAGTGTGTTTCTATCTCGATGGCTTCAGCTTGGAATGCCAACTTAAAATATATTTTATTTTGTTTGTATGTGCATAGAGACCTAGTTTTGTGGTGAAGACACCCAGTACACACCACCTCTCCTTCCATTCCCTACCTGCTGGGAGCTACTACCACTTTAGGTCATACAGATTCCTACTTTTAAAACCCCCACCACCCTCTAGCCCAACACTACATCCCACCCGAGAAGTCCTCTGGCACTGGACTGAAGAAGAGGAATGTGCAGGTGTGTTCCAAACTCATCCTCCCCATTACTGCTGAAACTTGGCATGCAGTGTCCCACCCACTTGGAAGAAATGTCCTGGAGTTACTCCTGAACTTAAATGCCATGATCTAGAAATAATGAGGAGAAAAAATAACTTTTCACAGTTTTCCATTTAAAATTAATTTTCCCAGTTTTCCATCTGACATTCCTCAGTCAAATCCCAAAGAACTTCTTGACCTGCAACTGCCTATTCATATCAAGGAAATGATGTGTACCAGGGAAATCCGCCTGCTCCAGATCTGCCGTATTTTCTTCTCCCAGTCCCCTGGAGCAGCTGACAACTTTTAACAAGGGACTCTTTGTTCGATCAAGTCCTACACTGGGTATTACCAGACATTTTTAAATGGATGTTTTAAAATTCCCCACTGCCTTTGTAATGGGATTTCTCCCTAGGCCTCACAGGGTCCTCTCCCTTTGCCTTAGCGGACACAAGCCTCTGCAGCTCTCTCCAGAAAAAGGACTAAATGCAGTTTTCTTCAGCTTCGTAAGACTGGCTACAACAGCTGAAAATGAGGAAATCTGAGGAAATCCAAGGAAATCTGAGCAGGTGCCATATCCTGCTTATCCGCTCCCTGATGATGAAAACAATGCTCCTGTACTGAGGAGTAGCCAGATATCTTAGCAGTGTCTCAGGTTTTGATTTATTTCCTGGAAACTGATTTCTCAGATGTTCAGTTCTTTCGGTAAACCAGGCAACTGCTCCTCCAAAGGCATTGCTTTGTGAGCTGTTCTCATTAGTTTCATGTGTTTCATGTTTTTACCCACCATTTTCTTCATATTTTCACATAAAATTCCATTTACTGTGCAGTGACCCAGTTTCACAGCACATCTGACATGCCTTTGATTTTTTTTTTTTGCTGCATGCTCTTCACTTACAGGTAAGAGCAAACATAAGAAGTCTGCAGCTGGCTTCTTTGTGCGGGTCATTCAGAGAGATTAGAAACACTGAAGGAAGCACTAGCTCCGCTTCTGGCTTCAATCAATACTTCCTCCGAGTTTGACACAAGTCCTCTCTATTTTTTAGCAATCCTTTGCTATGTGATACACTGACTGCCTGATCTCTTCAGGCTGAATAGCAACCTGGCAAGTGGCACTTCAGTAGGTTGCTGCAGAACCCAAATAACACGTCCTGCCAAGTCCTATCATTACCCAGCCTTCTTTTTTATGTACGTGTGTAAGTGCTTGTTATGGCAGAGGCACTGGAAGGAAGAATAAAGCTAACAGAAGGGAGAGGACATGTCAGCCTTAACCGTGTTTTCCCTGATGGTAACAATTGAATAGCTTCCAGCAAAAATATTTAGTTATGTTCATTGTGTGCAGGCTTCAGTATCTTACTGTCTGAATGCATTTGCTAAGTCACCCCAGTAAGTGGATGCATGTGCATATTTATTCATTTCAGCTGAAATGTTCAGGTGTCTCACGCATTACTGATTACTCTGGGGATGCAAAAGTCACTTCCTTCATTTCCTTTCCACTGCCTGGGGAGAGGTAAGAGTCTTGGAGGCAGCAGTGATGGCATAAGACCCAGCGATTCCCCTCTGATCAGCCTTGCTGCAGAGGGAGATGATCCATTTGCTCAGCCACCTGAGGGCAAAGCTGCAGCTGGTTCAAAGTGGTTGACGCTGGAAACAGGAGGTGCCTTGGTCACTACGGGTCAGGTAATCTCCCCTGTCTGCTTCCCTTGGTGTGGAAGTCCCAGCCTGGAGGTCTCTGCATTCGCCCCCGACATGGCTGCAGTTCGATCACCCGTGGGGCTGCCCCAGTCAGAGGGGCTGTGCACCATGGCCAGCCCGAGCCCCCTCCACGTCCAGCTCTGCACACTGGCACAGGCAGCACGCACAGAGATGACCCAGGAGACAGCTGTCTTGGGCATTTCCCTCTTCCTTTTCTAGAAGCAAAGCCATGCCCATAAGGGTGCTTTACATTCTTCCCCAGCTCCATATGAGTCCAAGCCCCACACAAGTTGTCTGTCTCTTCAGGTGCCTTTTGATGCACTGGGTTTCTGACTCCTCCTGGGCTTTGCAGATCAGCATTCGCCAGATCCTACAACACACTGGGATAACAACACACTATAGCAAAAGACAGCTCTGCCTTTCTGAGCATTTCCTCCAGAGCATTCCTCTGCCTGCTTTCGAGATCTCTCATCTCCCAAAAACCCTCAGGCTTTTTTCTTTCATGGCTCTATACTCTTTTAATGTAAGCATGAATCAAATTCTGTTCTTTGTCACTCTCATCTCTAGACCTAGAGTCACAGAGGAGATTTACGAAGCTACGCTGGATTTACACCAAGATAATGTGAGAAAAAATTGGCCCTTTGTCTTTATATTTTAACTACTTCCCATAATATTTTTTATTTGTGGCAGTGTTATTGTTAGATTTACTTTGATGTTGCTGTTTGAAATTCATTAATCTACAGCATGCTTTAGGAAAGCTCTTTGTATTTGCTCTCTACTTGGAATATGAAATTACTTCACTTTCGAAAGTATGTTATAATATTCTAAATTTATGACATTACTATTATCTGAGGAATCTCCAGCTATTCATGCATATTCCCCCTTTGTTTCAGGCCCTTCAAAGTTAGTACAGCTAATTCTACATTTTCTTCTCTTGGCATCAGTTGCTGCCAATATTGAATGCTATTAAATTACAGATCCCCACTCCTTTTCCTGGAAACTTGCTGGCTGACAGGGTAAGATTAGATCTGGATATTATATGCAAGGGTTTTTTTTAACTTAGCTTAGCTTTAAGATGCAGATACTCTATGAAGGTTCAGTGTGATGCCATCCTTAAAAGCATTAAAAAAATTAAAGTAAAATGATGTCACTTCCAATCAGAATTTTTATCCTTTTCTTTCCTGATTAGTGCAGCCTTTAGCAGATTTACTAAATATCTCTGCTAGCTCCAATGGCTTCACCTCATGGCATCTTGAGTCAGCATTTCTGGCAGAAAGCACAGCCATCGAGTGAAATTCATAATGTAAATTAACATTCAGCACTGGAACCAAGGAGGTCATTAGCAAACATTTCCAAATTACCTGTGGCAAACCCACTTCCTCACCAGGCCCACTTTAGGAAAAATCTTAATTATTCCCAGAGGGAAGGGGGAAAAGCCTCCTGATGTTCAGCTGGACAACTTGGCAGGGGCAATGGCAGCAGCTGTGCTGGGCTGTGCCAGGGGTGTCCATGCCAGTATGTCCCACAAAGGGCTATCCATGCCTCTCTCCATGCCCAGTGGTCCCTGTGACAGTAAATAACACAGTCCTGGTGGCAGGGAGCCACTCTCCATGGAGGACACCTCTCACCCTTGCATTCCTTCAAAGGAGCACATCCTGACACTTCCCACTTATTCCCCATCAGGACAAACCCAGACAACCTCATGTGTCTGTTGACCTTCTCAAAATTAGGTAATTCAATATGTTTAGTATAACGTATACTGCAGCTATACACGTGTGACCTAGTGCATTTGTCAATTATTGGATTTTTGAGAATTTTCTCACTAATTTTACACATGCATGACTGCATTTACCCATGTCAAAGCTTTTATTTGTAACCTAACTGATAAAGCTAATAAAAACCCATCTACAAATTCGCAGCCTACAAATTCATTCTCTCAGAGGTCCCTATGTAAAGTCCATGCAGTTGCCTTCATAGCTTTATTTCCTTTGAAAGCAAACAGAATTATCATTTTTATATATATAATTATAAACAAATAGAGTTATTTTTAAAAATACCTTCTGAAATGTTTAATGTCAGCAGTGAGCTCATTAGCTATTATTTGCTTTGCTGGGAAATGCCAGGTGCAGAGCAAATTACTATCCCTGGCCAAGTCAGGATGGGAAGATCATCCAGCCCAGGAGCCTGTGAGATAGGCCAAAGGAGAATGCTGGCAGACTAGTATGACTCTAGACAAAACATACCGAGATATTTGTGCAGAAAACAGCTTTATCCTGTAACAAGAGTTTGCAGCTCAGGGATTTCCCAAGTCAGAGAGAATGTCCACATAAAGGTTTACAGTCACTTCCTGCAGCATCTCCTTTCCCCCATCCCTTGCCCACGTGCTGTGGCCTCAGGGCACTCCCACGCTGGTGGCACCTGCCAGGATAAGCAGGTGCCAGGTGAGGTCAGACCCTGTGTGCCAGAGCAGGTTAGAGAGGAGATAAATGGGATTTCTCCTGGGACAGACTAAGGCAGACCAGGCCCCCCTGTGCCACATCTGTGTCCCATTGAGCTGCTCTGTCCCAACTTGGCCCTGCAGTGCTGTCCAGGGCTGAAGGAGAGTCTCCTGAGATACAGTAAAATAAAAAATACTTTCTATTTGCCATTGGCTGTTTCTCCATGATGCCTTCACTGAAAGGCTGGGCTAGAAGCAGTGAGTTCCCAAAGGTAGTGATGGTGACAGCAAGGATGGATGGATGGATGGATGGATGGATGGTGGACAGACGGACGGACGGGTGAGCCACTTGCTCATACATCCCTCCAGTGCTGTCAGCATGGGAGCAGCTCTCACCAAGGCTTCCCATTTACTGGTGATGTAGGTTTAACTTTGGAGGTTTCACCTATAACCGTTGTTTGAAGCCCATGCCAGCCATGGGGGTGGAAGTTGTGCAGGGGACAAGCAGCAATTAAAGCTGAATTTTGAAGCAGAGAGATTTCTCCTCCTCTTTCTCCCACCCTTTCCTCAAGCCTAAGCCCTGGGACAGTGTTCCCAGAGCAGATATTCCCTTTCCTGAGTTTATTAAAGAAAGTGCAAAAGCAGCAGGACAGGACTGGTGGTGTTGCTGAGCTGCCAGGTGACATGGGATGGCTTCAGGACTCTGGCACCTGTGTCCCTCTGTGCCTCTCTATGAGCAGGACCCTATGCTGTGTGCAGCACCAACCCAGAGCCTCTCTCTCTCCCAAGAGACATCAGAAGGACATGGCACCCATAGCCACCCATAGGGCACGTGAGAGGCTGCACACCCCCTGCATTACCTTCTACCTTACAGTCAGGACACACGACCCAAAAGACTCTCAGAGTCCCAATTAAATGCATAAATCATATGGAACAACACAAAATGCGTCTACGGCTTTGAAGGGCTACGACAATTTCAGGCAGATGGCAAGATAGGAATTAGCACTTCTTGCAGCACCCAGCCAGAACAGATGCAATACATAATGAGGGTCAGGCAGCAGCACACGGCACAATTCCCTTTGCGCTCCCAGCAAACACAGAAACGCTAAGTCACCGTGTCACTACAGATTTTGTTGCTGGAAACACGACGAGTGTCGATTGTCAAGGTAAATTAGTAATGCTGCATAAGCTGGAGCTGGATGTAGAAAGGGAGCTGTGAAAGAGGCAATTCTAGAGACACAATTCTTCTTAAAGCAGTTTCTCTAAACTCTTCCTTCTCCCGTATGCATGCAGCTGTTTGTGAGAGGTGCACAAAGTCAGTAACTCCTTCTGAAATGATTGTTTGTTTTAAATTCCTGATGGGAAATATATTGAGTTAATTAAAATTGTTACAAGGGCAGTGATTCATGAGGCATCTGACTGCAGAAGAATAATGCACCTACCTGGCTACCTGTCTTTGGTCCATTTCTTTGTGAATTGCTGTATTTTAACTCATGAAACAGTAAAACGTCAGAGCAAAGCAACGGAAAGTTACTGTGTGCTTAACTGAGCAAGAATTATATTCAGGAAGGAAAAAAGTATAGGCCTAATTTGTCAGCAGGTATAAAAATAGATCTTGAGGCATTATCTGAACTTAGGAAAAATTTTTAATTGGCTGCCTGGGGCCCTCCAGTATTTTCATTTTTCTAAATGAATTATGGTATATTCATTATACAACAGGTGACTACCAGTGTGGAAGCGCTTCTGTGCATTCATTCGGTGGTTCACTCACAATCTGAAAAACAAAGCCAACCAGGTGTAATGAGAAATCTCTGTTTAGGTGGTTGAGTTCCTTCTTTGTTCTGCTTTTCTGCTGGTGGTATTTGAAACCCAAATTTGCATGAGTGAAAAATCTTCCTTGGAAAAGCTAACTCACACTTCGGGGTTCCACTGCCTTGCCAAATAATTTAAGCTGCTTAAATGGATTTGCAAGGTAGATGCTCAAATGCAGATCAAAATGTGAATCCACTTCCCAGAAAATCATGTAATTTATAAACGAGAAATCTTCAGACCTTGAGGTAGCCAAAGAGACTTGGCTTTTAAAGGAGATTACCTACAAAAGGCTCCAGCTACCATTCTGCTGGAGATTGGATGCACAGCTCTTAAAGCCCCAGAACAAAAGATCAAAGACTGCCTTGGTCAAGCAAAATATTCCAGTGCTGGGTAAATAACTTCTGCTCTGCAAAAGGCATTTTCCCAAATGCCATATCACAATTTAGATCTACCGCCAGGTGCAAACAGAGGCTGGAAGAGTGTGAGAAAACATGTCCCATGACTTGTGAGAATGAATTGGTTACCTGAGCACATTCAGCACCTTTGAAAACTGGGGCAGAGGGCCCACAATGCTTGTGAGAGTACAGACATAACCTTAACACAAGTCAGTGTCAGTTGATGGCAGCACTTTTAAGGCAGAAGCCTTTGAGGTGGAGTTTTCAGCTCTCCAACCACCACACAGCCCTAAAGGGGCCAGCTCTGCTTCCCAACTGTGCCCCTAAAAACTGCATCTCCCTCTTCTCACCAAGCCCCACACCACTACGTAGGTGGTCATATCTCTGGACACAGGGGAAAGGTGAGGAGGGGCAAGGTAAGGAAATGCATAGCCACTGGTGGGGACAACCTCACCCTTGAGAGGGACAGCAAGTACTCAGAAGTCCCTCTATCTCCAAAGGCTGTCACAGGAGCTTTGTACTTTCGTGAATCACTCCACCAGCATGAAGACCTCAGGGACCAGATTCCCCTCATGCCATCTGTGGTGAATTTTTGCAGTGTAAAATGAGTGCAGGAGGGCTTAAAATGTGAGTGAGGTTCTAAATAGCCCAGAAGGCATGAGGGAGACTGCAACATCTGGTTGCTCATCTTCCATCTCAATCAAGTGCCAGATATAATTATGAAGATAGGCAAGAAGCAGACAAGAATAACATAGGAGGAAGGTAAATCTCTTCAAACCTGAACATAAAATCATAGCACTTTCATACTCCAGAAGTTCAGGCAGTCCAGTAAAAGAGTCACATCTAAGAGGCTTTGAACCTATGTCACATGTGCTATCAGCCTAGCACCGAGCATCAGCACTCAAATAATTATTTTCCCAGCAATCAGCACCAAATCATAGTAGAAAAGAACTGAAGAATTTCTACAAAAGAACATTAACCAGACAGCTAAATGATAAACCCCACAATGTTGACACAGTCTTCTTGCAACTCCCAGCAAGCATATTTTGTATTCCAGCTGACTCAAGGCATGTCATGGGTAGTGGATAAGAGCACTCAGCATGCCTCAGAGAAGCCTGACTTTGAAACAGCAAGCTCCAGAATACTCACTGGAGAGCTAACACATCTCCAGAACAAGGAGCACAGTGGGGCCTTTCTGCACTGCCCTGCTTTCTGCCTCTTCCACTAGTGCTCACAGCAGGGGTGGAGGGAAAAAAGAGGAATAAGAAATTATTGCAACAAATGGCAGCCAGCCCCGCAGCATCAAGATTCTGTACAGTCACTGCATTTAACCACAATGTCATGAGACATGGCTCAAGGAAAACCCCTTTGGCCCACTGTACCTGCTGGCTTTTGGTATAGTTTATATCATAAAGACGAAAGAGAGCAAGAATACTTCAAAGCAGCATGGCTTCTTGCTGGGTGTACAGGAATGGGTTAAATTATTGTACAAGATAGTGCAGTGGTTGCACATTTTATAATGATTTTTCACAGGTTTTTTTCTGCTGTCATTTGCAGTGCCTTCCCTGGGGAAATCATTTCCTCACCTCTGTGATGGTGGCATGAATGAAGACTGACCCCTGCCTGGGAAGCCACATTTAATTATGCAAGGTGATTGCATCCATAAAATAAAAGCCATTTTTTGCCAGAATTCCTGTATGTCTCACTTTTATTCCCTTTTACTACTTTGCTATTTTTCTCTGTCACTAGTAAATTACTTTGTATTTTACCTTTTATTTAATTGGACACTTTTATATAAATCTAATTCTCTAATTTTCAGGCCATATTTTCTGTATCTCTGTGGTTGACAAAATTTTATCTTTATAATAAGTAACCTTTGGCCATTATAGGCCAAAAACATCTTTCCAGTCACTCCTATGCAAACCCAAAATAATCCACCAATAAGCAAAACTTAGCACCTAGACTGGGCAAGTCTGAAAATGCTTTGATGTGAAGTAATTTTCTTAGATGCAGATTGATTCTGAAGTGAGTCTACACCAGTAGGCTCAAGCAAGATATATGCTTTTATTTGGGCAATACATCCCACCAGTAGAGAGCCTCTGTGGAGAGTTACCACAGAGCAGTGAGAGCACGGTAAATTTGTGCACGAGCCTTATCTTACCTGGGCAGACAATAGCTTTTATTATAACCCCCATTCCACCAGTAAGTCTTGCCTATAAATATTAGTCATGCAGCACAGAAGAATCAATTTTTATGATGATGACAAACTAAAGCACAAAATTGAGCACTTACATGCAGGTTGCCTTGGGGTCTTTTGATGATTCACAAATTAGTCCTGACCCTCTTGGATCTAACTCTAAATATTTCACTTCAAATATTTCTACTCTTTCAAGTACCCCTTAACATAGCTGGAATTTGATCTGCCTACCACTAGGAAATTATCTGACACAGCCTCTGAGTAGAGAAAAATAGATGTTTTCAAGAACAGACTCTTTCAGTTCCTGTATTCAGGGGAGAAAGTTTGGTTTTATTTAGTTTATTTAGTTTTATATTGGTTGTATTTAGTTTTAGTTGTAGGACCAGACTTCTTCACTTCCATTCAGACTGAGTAGTCTTCTATTTTTCCAAGTAGTTCTGTTAAAATCAAGGTTGTTTGTCATTACTCTGTCTTAAGCAGAAGCAGACTACATAATCTGAATTATTCTGGTTTCACATACAGCTGTTCCTTCTAATGGCATAATCTGATTTTTCCCATTGTACTAAGCCACTTCACTTAGCCCTGTTTATGTTGTACTGGAGCTCAAGGCATATCATCTAAAGTTTTATGTTCTTTGTATAGACATGATCTGCCACCCTGGCTTAATTTTAGGATGTTCTGAGTAGATTTTTGGCAGGTACAAGGCCTCTTCGAAAACAGTAACAGCTTGTCTGAGTTTCACAGTTTGGCAAGAAATAGACACATACAGGACATTTGTGTGTCTTTTAGTGGGATGAGATCGCACTTCTTTATCTTTCCTCCACAATGCTGGGCAAGTGCAAAGATATTTTTAATGTACTTTTGTGAGGAAAAGATTACATGGGAATATTTTGTTTGGATTTTTTTTGCTAAAATCTTTGTTTTCAGGGACACAGGCATTTAGGATATATCAGAAAGCTTCTTCCTGCTCATTCTGGTTAGGTATGATAATTTTCAACCTTTGGTTCTTGAGTTTATTCCCTAATCAGGGTTACAGCACATGTCAAAGCTGTTCACTTTGAATGAAAGGCTTTTCCAGACTGAAAACTCAATTTAGTCCTGCTAGTGACATTAAGATAAGCAGTCCCTCAGGGGGTCCCAGTCCTTATCTGATACACTGTGTTATTTGCAGGCTCTGGCAGACTTTAAGTGGAGTTTCATGTACACACACTTGGGACATGTGTACCTATTGAACAGCACCATTCATTTGCACATCAAATGAAGCTTTCTAGTGGCTCAGTTGAGCCCTGCTCACTTGCTGCATATCACCCCTGTTACAAGAGGCTATGGTAATGGCACTCCTATATATCCTAAAGACAAAGGATTACTGCTCTGCAGGAGGTGGCTATCAATCCCATGTCTATCGTCTTGTATAATGAATTTCCCGTAACAAAGTAATACCTTTCTATATCCTTTTTTTGAAAAATGAGTTATGCCCTAGGAAAGCTTCATCAGATGTCCTTCACAGCCCCCACCACAATGCTGACATCAATTGCTGATGTTCAGCAGCAAGGAAGGGTGCTGTGCAAACCCAGAACATGTGTCCATGCACAACGTGGACATGCTGGTGTATGCTTCACTGGTGTATGCCTCCCACCACTCCCTTTCTCTCCTGCTATTTAACCTGATCCAGTCTGTCTCCTTAACTTCCTGCTACAAAGAGGAGTGCTGCTAAGTCTGAACAAGGCTTTGTGCAGACTTTTTCTGGAATCAAACATAGGTGAGTCCATATGAGGACAAGATTGCTAATCATGTGAAGGAATTAAGAACATTAATACAAGTATATAAAATTTAACATTGAAATGGAAGTCATTCAACCAAATTAAACATGTAAGTAGGAGCTGCCCTTGAGCCTGGAAATGGCCTTCTTTCTACTTAAAGGAGAATTAGCTGTGAAAGCTATCTACCACCAACACACCAAGAGAACCAAGAGTCCAGGGAACTCTACACTAGAAAACATTTTAGAAGACTAAACAGGGAACTTGTTTAGTCAGAAACAGATTTTTTTTTCCTGAGTCTTGAACTCAGAAAAAAAATCCACTGGGAAGCTGTATAAATGAAACCTACAGAGTGTTGCTTGAATTCACCTCCTAAATATAATACCAGAAACATCAGACAATGTAATAGAAAAGAACAATATTTTCCTGGGGAATTTAAATAATTTCCCTGCACTGAGATTGATGTCAGTCCCATGGCATGATGCAAAATGGTTGAAATTATCTTCAAAAAGGGTATTTCCATTTCTTAAAATAGCTTCCCAATTTTAGAATAACTTTTGTAGAATCATATTAGGCAGCCTAAGAGAGTGTTAACTTCATACCTACTGAAGATTACAAACATCACCATAAGGAGCCAAGGTCACATGCTGTGTGAAAACTGAGCTTGGCTTTACACAAATATAGTGAGTATTCCTGACAGTGATGGAGGTCAAAGTCCTTTTCCATGGAAAAGCTGATTGCTCTAGGACTAGATCATTTGCGCTCAGAAATTTCCCTTTGGCCATGGGAAGTCTTAGGCTCCCTCTCTAGGTGATTTGTCACCTGGAGCTCAGGATGTGCACTATAGATCATGAAAGTTCTCAGTGGAAGAATTTCTGAGTAATAGAAGAAACCAAATAGGTTCCCCAGGTAATTAGGAGAAGACATAAGTAGTAAAGGACTGAACCACAGTATAAGCAACAAATTAAATACTTGTTCAAAGTGGGCAAGGACTTCACTAGATAAGTGTCAGATTATTATATATGCTAGATCGAGCTTTATGACAACTGTGATGGGGATCAGCAACAATCACACCTCAGAGAATTTAAGTGCTTCTTTTCTGGTTTTACATCAAGTCAGATGCCACAATTCATTGCTCAAAGTAACAGAATGCAGTATTTCCTTGCTAGAGGAGAAGATTGTGCATCCATCCATAGCATGATCCTGAAGCTGGGAAAGCACACACAGGATCTAGTTTTTCCATGAAATATCCCAGTATAATTAACAAACTGTCTCTTCAGTTTTTCCCAAAATCAATTGACATCACAGTCTTTTCCACAACCTGTCAAAGCTCATGAGAGGGGATGTCAGTGTCATGATCCCCAGCTATTGGAAGAGGATGCTGAGGTACTGAGCTTTGAAAAGATTTAATCACAAGCATCCAGGAGCTGATTAGAAAAGAAATAAATCCTGATTCCCAGGGAATCCTTTCTCCAACTCTTGGGCTTGTATCCCATGCAACTGGCAAAGGCAAGGCAAGGAAGTCTACAGTAGGTTTTTAAAGATCTCACTTGAGCCTGTGTTCTCCTTCTCTGAGCTCACATCTAGTTCAGCAAGATCCAAAAGATGCCCAAAGTGCTACTAAATGGGTTAGCCTATGTGATGGAAGTCAGTTGGTTTTCTACTGAGCAAGAACTAAAGGCTATACTCAGACTGCCTATAACAAACTTCAAATTTCTCTCATCTCAGTGAATTCGCCCAGAATCAGGCAGTCCAGTTAATTAGAACTCGAGCCAGCTGCCTAAACATAAGCATTTGGTGCCACCCAAAATTCCCTAGGGTATCTCAGATCACAGGCCTGGCATGTGTGACATAAGATCTGCGGGAAATCCATGCAATTCTAGAGTGGCAGCTGGAGGCCACGCAAGGTTCCTTAGGGCATCTCAAATGATGCTAAACACCTGTGATAAGGCAACAAAATGGAGTCTTTTACCCTCCAGTTCTCTGTTGCTTGATACCTTCTGCACTTCTCAGCTTCTCCAGAAACTGCATGGAAAATCCTGCCACTGAGATTCTGAAGAACTTTGCAGAAGTATAAATAATTATGCAAGACAGGAGGGAAATCAAGTCTCTTTTTTCTCCACCACAGTATATGAGAAATATACTGTGAAGAGTTAAATAGTTGAGTCGGATTAAATTTACCATGTCTGCAAAATTTTCTATCAAAAGGTTACCTTTGATATAATGTTTCAGCCTGCAGACTTCTGCTTCCCAGCCATTCAATTCTGTTGTAATAAACTTTTACAATATGCATCATTATAGGAAACTTAAATAGGCTTAGCTCTTGAGCGAGAATGACAAAGACAGTAGAAGAGAGGGAAAAAATGCAAGGTGTCTGGCTTTTTGAATATTTAAGGAAAGGTTCTTCTTTATTAAATAATGCATATGAGGAGAGGGATTTGGAATTCCGAATTTTCAAGGTCAGGGTGGAAAGAGGCCTGTCTGGAGAGCCACAAATTCCTGATCTCAGCCCTTGCCTCTGCCTCCATCTTTGCCACAAGGCCTTGTGCAGATCGGAGGATTACCAAATCACTGAGCCCCTTAGTTCCTATTGCCATTGAGCCCCTGGGGCAAATGGGTTGTTAACACTCACCCCTCTCAAAGAAGAGTCATGGCAATTGCTCTTTTTATTCTTCACAGTATCGTTCTGATACCCGTGAGGACAGGCTTAGAAAATATAAATGGCTCAGCTTTATAGCAAAACGGTTGCTGGTGGTTTAAAAGTAAAATTCAGAACCACTTTTCAGCTTATAATGAGCATTGCAATGCAGAACGGCAGCGGCAGAAAGTCCAAATGAGAGACAGGGAGGATCAGCCTCCTTGTTATTACGATGGTTTATGGAGACATTTGGCCTCAGATATATTCTCCTTCCAATTCTGCTGGTAATTCATGTGTTTAAAGTGTAATATAATTGTCCACAGAGACCATGTTACACTCCTTTTCAAAGCTCTAAGCATGTTGGTTACTTAACAGACCTTCTGTCACACATGGGTGAAATGAAAATTCCCTTCCTGCAGAAGAGTTACATTTTCTCTTACATTTGTTTTAGAAGAAGGGATTTATATCCAATTTTGTTCTTCGTGTACTCTTGGAACATCAGCTATCAGCCTTGGGATGGCTAGGGAGCATACATCAGCCAGTGTTGCATTTCATGGCCTGGTATAAACACAAAGAAAGATAGCTGATCCTCACCCTGTATAATGTGGACTTAGACAGGGGTTGACAAAGTCCACACTCTTAAAATAACAAATTCTTCATCCTGCTATACAAGGAATGGAGCAGAGGCACTGCATCACCTTTAAAGTCTTCTGGGAGGCAGAAGGAGGCAAATATGAAGGCAGAAAAACTGTCCTGATATACTCCTTTTCCAATTATTATTCTGCTTCCCTCCCCATGCCAGCCTACAGACAGTTGCCTTAACAAGCAATGCCTTACATTGATCAAATATTAGATTCTAGGATTTTCTCTCCTCCTATTGTTCAACATAAGATTTCAGCTATTCAGGATTCTGTGGGTTCACATTTGGCTTGGCTTGGGTCACTGTGCATCTCTGGGAGGCTTAACTCCTTCTTTGACTAGGTGAGCACACAGAGATCACTGGAGTGGGAAGAGGGGAAGAGAATAGCCTGAACCATCGCTCATGATTTGCATTGCAGTGTCACTTGCAATCAACAAGAGACTCCAGTGCCCTCCATTTAAGATGCTGGATTCCTTCCCACTAGCCTCGGTAATACACTTAATTCTTACAACACCCCAACACTTTATTTTATTTCTGGCAGTGCTTATTCTAAACATCAAAGTCCTCACTGACTTTCTCAATTGGCAATACTATTTTAATTAATTTTTTCAAATTGCAGAAGGCACACCTCTCATCTGCCCTATGGCATTTTTGCAGACACAAGGGAATACAGTCCACAGGGCAACCTCTGTAAGAGTGCCAACAGGGACAACCCAAACTAGTCCTTCAGAAAAAGCCATAGTAAATGAACAGACCTGCTGGTTGAGAAACTCAAAATATGACTCAGATGCAGACTGACTATCAAAGCAAAGGGTCCCAGAAGTTCCCATCCGGGAGGCAGAAAGATATAAATGTTTACTGTGAGTGACATTTATTGGTGTTGGTTCTGATTAAGGGGAACAAAAAAAAAAAAAAAAGAAGGAATGTTCATTAAAGTCTCCACTCTGGCTTTGCAACTTCATTTTAATTTCAGAACACTGCCTGTCAACAGGCAGGGAAGGAGACTCATTGAAAGGTGAACTATGCTCTGTCCTTAGATGTATGTTAATTGCTGCCACATTGAAGGCAGCCAAGGCCACAATCCGGCCTTATAAATTTTGGTAGGTTCTAACTTGGCATGTAATTTATTATGAAAGGAAAACTCTGTTTTCTCCAGCTTTGAGAAAGGAATAAGGGCTGGCGACAACTGCAGATCCCTTTGCCCCTGATGGTGAGATCCAGCAGACTGCTGAGATTGGCAATAATGGACCTCAATTTTGCTGTCTTCTGACACTGACTCACCTGAGAAAGGTAATAGCTATTCAAAGAGTTTGTACCTCATAATAAAATGTAAGCCAGTGAAGTCCTTAATTTATTCACATAGGCAAATTAAAAAGCTTTGGCTCAGTCTGATGTGTCACTTCTTGCAGCATTCCCCCCGCTGTAGCTAATGAAATGTTACCAAGAGTGACACTCTGAAATCTGAGGCTGGGGCTGAAACACTCTCAGTGCAATGTAAAATACAGAGCCCCTTGTGTGGGCAGGCACTGTTCCCCATCAAGTGACTCTCCATCTCCCTGTTTTCATTTCTTATTAACTTTCTCCAAGATTTTTGCTTCAAAATGATTCATCTGGAGGTGCTGTCCCATGCAAAGGAAGGTAAAGCTCCTTTTTTAAACACACTGGGGAAAACAGTTCCTCACCCTCAGCTGGGTTTGCAAGTAGTTCAGTATTTACCTTTGGCAAGGGAAGAAGGGAAGAGTGTTTGCAGGCCTCTGTTTTAGCACACTTGCCTTCCTTGCTGCTGGGAGGTGCAGGCTTTGTTCTGACTGTGGGCTGAGCAGCAGAGTGCAGGTTTGAGGACTGCCTTTCTTCTTGGCCAAATCCATTGTTTGGAACCTTCTGCTGCTGCTGCTGCTCCTGCTGCTGCTGCCTATAGTTGCTGAGTTTACTGCTGCCCGAAGCAAATGAGCGAGTAGGAGGAAAAGTAGGCGGAACAGAAAGTGCATTAATCTACTCTTTGCTGAGTTTGTGGGGGGAATAAAGGCAAGTATAATTCCTGTAGGCACTCAGTAGGGTGATGAGCATGGCAAAAGCAGTTGGATATCACATACTACCATATTAGCAGGATGAAGAAGGCAAAGGAGGTCTCAGATCTCCACAGCACAGGAAGCCTCTCACCAGTGAGGTGTTCTGTAGCACGGGTCTCACTCAGGGCTGCACTGACTCTGTGTTGCCTGGCAAGTCCTGTGGCAGGACCTGGTCCCATGCTTAGTCCAACAAATCAGGATGTGGCCTTGTCTCCCTGCAAAATTAGAGCTCTTCTGCAAAGCACAGAGGGTCAGGTCCAAAATATACATATTAAACAAAACCAAGAAATATGAAGGTATTAACTTATCTGTAAACACTTTTGCTCCTAGACATGTCTGCTCAAATATATATTATTATCTCAAATTATTTTCTTGGACAAGACTATCAGTATTCTGTACAAGAAGGAAAATGCAAAATGTTGATATCTATCTTTTACTGTAAAGGTCACTTAAAATTATTTCCAAGTGATGCAAACTTCATAAAAATGGGAACTCATTCTGTGATCAAAATAGTTCATGTATTTTTTAATAAACCATTGATAGCTTTCCTGCTGCATTGGCCATTTCTCAACACAGTTCTGCTATAATAGAGACCATAGAAGGATCTCAAAAAGACAAAGTATTCAGAAAGATACGATATCTTTTGTTAAAGCAACTGATTCAGTTGTGAATATAGGCAGGCTTTTTAGTATCCCAGCTTTTCTTCAAGAAATTTCCAAAGAGAAGCAAAGTGGTTAGCCCAGCAGTGGAAACACTACCTGATAAAAAGCTGGTTCATTGGAGACTGAAAACTATGCTGATTAATGTAGAAGGAAGCCCACAAGTTCTCTGTAAAGTCAACAAGGGTTGGGAATGCAAAAGACAAGGTGGGGGAGCGATGAGCACATGAGGCATAATTTTTTGGCTTCAAGGGAAGCAAATTACAGGTAGAACCCTAATACTGCAAGTTTCAGCCTCCTATCTCTGTGTAACTTGTAATTACATGATTTATTAAGGAGTTTTTCATGTTTAAGTTGACAGAAGGAGATAAGCAAGGTCATTGAAACTCTACAGCCACTTCATGCTCTTGAAGCATATTGGGAACTGTGGCACAAGAGTCCGCACAGAAATCAAGGAACCCTATTTGTTTATGTAGCTGCTGACTGAATCTGCTGCTGGCATCACCGTTTAAAATTTGAAGGGTATTTAAAGTGGAATTGACTCAACCAAAACATCCAGCAAATCCCCGGAGATACAGATGCAGAACAACAGTGGCAAACTTCCAGCTGCCATAGCAGGCATTCAAAATCCTCTGGAAATAAATTACTTAAAGGCTTTAAAAGGATAAGAAAGGACTGCCAAGCCAGACAGATCTCAGGGCCCATTCCTGAAGGCCCCAGACATGCATGACTTCAACTGATTTCCAATACTGTCATCTTTCCAGGACAGGCATTAAGAGATGCCTGCCTTTGTTCAGGGGGTTGCCTGCAATTGCTACCTTCTGCCCCAGTGCTGTGATTTACATGAGGATGTATTTGGCTCAAACAAAGGGTCTGCCTAGCCCAGTTCCAGCTTCCAGCAGAGCCATAAGCCATATCCATTGCAAATTAAGAAATAAGTGAACTTTTACAACATTTCCCCCCACACACTATCTCAGCTTCTTACTCTTTTCGATTGAGCACGTTTTCTAAACCTCATGTGCTTCACCTGCTTAATGATCCTTTGTAAATCTCTCTTTCAAGTACTCCCTTTCAGTATCTCCTTGAAGTTTTGCATTCATAACACCCTCTGGAAGAGAAACCCATGGGTTCATTGCTTGTTTTACAGAGAACCACCTTCCTCTGGTAGTTTTGAACATGTCTCCCAAGCAGTCTGTCTGAGGGGACGTTTATCCTTGCCCAGGATGACACAGTGAATGTTTAGCCCTTATTCACCTTCTCCATATCCAGGATTTTGTAGTTCTTCAGTGTAGCCTAACTATGTAGAGTTTTTCCAGTCCTAGTCCTAACTTTGTGCCTAATCCTTGGCCTCACAGCCAGGCAGAGACTGTTATTTTGCCCAGACATCTGCCAGATAGGTATCGGTGAGCTTGAAGCTGGAAGAATGCCTCAGCACCAAACTTCTGCAAAAGAGAGGAGGTCGGCCCAGCCCCACGTTCAGAGAAGCCTCACTAGGTGGCACGGGCACCAGTCACAGTCCAGCTTTTGGTGATCCCCGGTCACAGGGCACAGCACCGCGCACCTCCTGCCTCATGAGGCAGGGGCTCATCTCTGCAGTCTGACTCAGTGCAGCCCTTCTCCATGGGCCTGGAGACCTGCCCGGAACGGGCACCAGGCAGCAGCAACCTCTAACACAGACATGAGCGTGCTGAGATGCTGCTGAGATGCCAAATGGCAGGATAGTCCCTTGTCCCAGAGACTGCACAGTCTCAAGTGACAAAAAACAATGGGTTGTAGCTTACAAATGAGTGAACAATGTTGGCTATATTTCACTTTATATGATTTATATGAGATATGTGTGACATGAGTCATATAGAAATATATCCCATACTTTATAGACACACTTTGCATTCCAGAACTATTCTAAATACCTTTGCCTTGGCACAATAATCTGTTTGACATATCCTACGTTTTATTTTCATAATTCCCAAGAAAATTAAACTATTTTCACTGAACAAATCAGCTTTTCACATTTAAAAAGAAGACAAGTATTTTCTATAATACAAGCTTCCAGAATTATTGTCTGTTTGTGAAATAGCTGTACTTTCATTAGACAAGACAAATTATCTATAGCCCCAGGAAAAATTAATTTCATGGGATGCAAAAGATTGAGGACCTATTGATAGAGTACAATGTATGCTTGGCAGATGTCCCTTGCCTAAGGCATGAAATGGCCTGACTATTATCTTGTCTACGGTTCAAAAGTAATTGTACACATTGCACACAGAGCACCATCCGCCCACAGAGCAAACACCTAGTGATGATGGATACCACCATTGATACAATTCACACCTTAAAACTAAAAGTGCTGGGAAAAGGACTGTGAATTCTAAAGGATAATATGAATTCATTAACTGCAAAGAACACACACAGTTGCATTTAAGGAGTAGAGCTGTGACAGTAATTGCTGAATTGAATATTTTTAAAAAGCCCTTTTCTTCCTATTGCATCAAAGCTATTGTTGAACTGTGCTGTACTGTCAGCAATGTGAATATTAGGGGTTTAGATCCATGCATGCAAAAGATCAAAAGCAGTGATGAAGGATTCTGTAATTATTAGTAATTGCTTCCCAAGTGGCCACTTCTTTATAGATTCTTCATAACAAAGTGTTCACTAAAGACTTTGAGTTGAACTTATATTTTTATAGCAAGCACATGAGTCCATGGAAATTATTTCACACATTATCATCATGACTGGAAACTACCACTACTAAGGAATATGTATGCTATATAAAATCTGGGTATCGTTATTACAATTACTGTTATTTTAATTCAGATTGTAATGCTACACTTTCAATTAGAAAAATTTCAACAACAAAAAGCCAGTTAAACTAGTTTTAGATTGGGTAAAGTCTTAATTTCTCTAATCCAGTGTTCAAAATTGCTTCAATCAAGTAAAATATTAATGGTGCATCACCTGTGAATTGCCATTGACTCATAAATGGTACTTTCTAGGCTCAAGTATTCATCCACTTAAATGGATGTGAATCCTTACACAGACATACAACTACAAGCACAGCTATGAAGAGAATTATAACAAACCCAAAAAAGGGTTTAAAAGCTCTGTCATGCCCTCTTCTCACATACCAGTACCCATCCTCTTGCCAAATGCATATCTTTAGAGCCTTACTTCATATTTGACCCTAAGGTTTGCCTTGCACTTGCTTATTCCAGGACGGAATTTGTCTAGAATAAATAAAAATGAGAACCATGGCACTATTAAAAATAACTCATACATGACAGTATCAGTCCACTAGGTCTCACTGAAAAACACTGAAAACACTTAAGAACTTGAGTGTTCTGCTGTCCAGATGTGGCAGATTAGGCAGCTTTCTCCAATCTTCTGCTGAGCAAGGAGATTGTCTTTGAGTACACAACCTACACAGCAGTTAAATCTCAGTCAAGCCAAGCACCAGGAGGGAACAGCTCCACCACAAGTTGGTGACTCCTGTGTATTTCGTAGAGGGACATTTGGAGTGCCAAACTGCAGCTGTACAGCTCCAGCACTTCTCCTTTCCTGCATGTCAAAGCCCAAATGCAAAGGGTCAACAAACCATAGAGTAAGAAAGATGCTGACAGGGGAGGGAAAAACTTTGGGCTTTGTAGGGCAGACACCAGCACTTTGCAGAACCAGTCCATACCTCTCCTCTACACCTGATTCTAAAATCAAGATGTAATTTTCAGTGCCTGAAATGTCCTGTTAAAATCACTGCTAGGATTAATTACACTCTCAAGCTCCTCAGGGTAAACACCTTACTGTGTCTGTCTGCAAAGTCCTGTTTAGATGCCAAGCAAATTAATAAAGAATAACAGTGGTGCCTGCACAAAAAGCCATCTCATTCTACTGAAACCAATGGGATAACTTAGTGCCTTCCACTATGTGCAAAAAGCAATATTCAGTGGTTTATTTATGACCTCTGAAGAAAAGCACATAAAAAGCCCCTTCAAGATATACTTCAGTGTGACCAGGTTTTTTGTTTCAGTTAGGTTGCTTTGTTGAATATGTTAAAGCACTCTACTAATGTTGTCACATGACACTATTTCTTATATTATAATCTGCTATACCTCACAGAATAGCCTCCTTTACCATGTCAAATAAATTAACTCTCTTACAGTTTTCTTTCTGTCATGGTTCAGTCTCTCATCTCACTCATAAGACACATCAGTACCACAATATATATGTTTGCTCCAGAATAAATACTAATTTATCATAAAGGCAAAGTGTGAGTTCTGCCTTGACATATACCAAGATGTATAAAGGAGACTTTAGTCACTTCAGTAGCTTCATTATTTTCCAACAACTCTCTCAATATAATCTCTCAAAATGAAGCCTTTTTTTTCACCTTCATCACTGCAAATCAGGAGTAACATCACTGGATTTGATGCTTCCCTTACAGTAAGGAAGAATCAGGACTGGTGTCTCCTATTCACGCAGTAAGTGGGGAAACAAATCATGTCACTGGTTTATTTATGTTTCATTTAATTATTCAAGGCACAGCTTGCATTCATCCTCCTTAGTGCCTGTCTTCTCTGCAGTGTTTCTGCACTTCTGCACCGTACTTACCCATTCTTCAGTAGGGATTTTGATTTCTGCTTAATCCACCATGACTTGTGCCACATTTTTCCCCACAAGCTGCATATTCTGTGCCAGGGGGAGAGATCAGGGGGAATCCCCAAAGGGGAAGCACTGAGAAAGCCCACCAGGATGCATCTCAGATGACAAGAAACTTGGAGGCCCATTCTCCTTTCAGCACAAGGGAGATTTACACCCGTAGATCACATTGTCATTCATGTAGTTATACACATAATTTGTCCCATACACTGAGAGGAAAATAAACTTGAGAGAGGAGAAGTAAAGGGTGTTTGAGGGGAAAACGATTTAGCATGTAAAGCTTGTGGCTGCCAATGAATGAATGTGGCAGACATAATAATGGTAATAATAGGAAAAGACACCTACACATCTGAGTTAGGGTAATTGTAATATGGCATATGAACAGAGAACTAAGCCATCAAGGAAACCACTAAATATCATCTTGAGGATACAGAAAGAAAATATACTTAAAACCAAAGAGAAAATTAAAAGGAGAGCAAAAGTAGAACTAGGAACAAGCCAGCAAATGCAGCAGAGAAATATGGGGTGTTTTCACTAAAGGAAACAGCAGCTCTCTGAGAATACCAGCTGGCCTGGGAAGTGGCAGAAATAGATGGGATGCCAGTAGTGAGAGGCCGAAAGCACAGAGATATTTGTATCCATCAGAACAAAAAAGCAAACACATTCAGAAGAGACTGGAATAAATTAGTTTACAGCATGATAAGTGACTCAGACTGTTCAATATAGGAGTGTTTAGGTAATGAGATTATGGACCAGAAATAATCACAGAGGCTAAAGCTTACAAATCAGCACTAAAAGAGGACTCTTAAGTGGTGGAGCTTTGTGATTCAGATACTTCACTGGCTCAGACAGTACAAAACATAGCCAGAGGTGCTGGGATAGCACTGATGTTGCAAGCAGACATAGCATATGGAAGTGTATGTCATAGTGTACCATCTTTCACTTCTTCCTGCTGGCAAACTCACTGGCATTGCTCCTTTATATAGGAACGGCAGTATAGATAAGCACTACAGATACAGCAATACAGGTAAGATGCAATTGCAGCTGTGCTAGGAATTACCATAAGCCAAATATTATCAAATATACTTACACAAAAAATGCATTTAAAAACAGCTCTGTTACTTGAGAAATAATTCTCAGTGAAGAATCACCACCAAAGCAGGGTGACTTTCAGGCAAATTTCTGACACTCATGAAAGAGCGCCATGAAGCAGAGCACCAAATACCAGAGCACAGACAAATGATAAAGCCTTCATCATCTAGGACAACTACTTAGGGTATAAATAACACTCTCTGATTGATGAACTGTTCTCTCCTTTGAGTGTAGAGACAGATTGGGTATGCAGCTATCTTGTCTTGCAGGTGCACCCTGAGAGTCTTGGTCAGGATCACAAAGGAAGTTTCTGGTCTGAGTCCTGGTCTCAGGCATCTCCTCAGCTGCCTTGTCCTACCTCTGAACTGCTAAAAGATGTTCTCACATGAATGGGGCTACATGAATTTTAAGTAGGGACTTGACCCATTGTATGCAAAACAGAACATAAATCAGGAATAATTATTCTAGCATAAAATGGAGAACCTGTTTAAAATACTGCTGAACTTTGGTTATGTAGAAGAAATATTACTGAGTCTAAAGCCTTTAGCTGAGAAAAAGCGAAGTAAATCCAGGTTTTGGGAGGTATGAATTATGAGGAAATGCTGATCGGATGTTGCTTCTATAAATAACAACAGCTCATTAATTCTCGTTCTGCTAATCCACACATTTAAAGAACTCAACAACCCCTTTACCCCCAAGGGTACTCATCCCACTTCTCAGCAGAGTTTTAATTTATGTTAGTAACAAGATCTCATATTTCTAGGAATTCATTACTTTTAAAAAACCTATTACACTATTTTATTGGCAGGCTAGAAGATATTATCATAAATAATTGAAACTTGACTACACTTGTTCAGACATTAACAAACTACATTGGCAAGGCATCACACTTGAGTCCTATTTTCAAGTATGTTCCTTCATTCATGGCATAATTTTATGCCAATGGAGTGAGATTCAAAGAAAGACCTACTGAATCCAGAATATGGAGCTTACATGCCACACGTGTGCTGAACGATTTGTTGTGCAGACACAAGTTTCACAATTAATTGCCAAGCCTTATTAGTGAACAAAAGATGCTGTCACTATCCATGACAGCAAATTCACAGTCTCCTATCATTTAAATGTACAGACATGGGGTCACCCAGTAAAGATCTTGAAACCAAAGTAAAAAAATTAGTAATGTGAGCCTGATATTAAATAAGGCACAACCTGTAGTGCCAATATTAGCATTCATCAGGCAGAGCTCTCTTATTCAGTGATGATCTGAAGTGTGAAACACAGAAGGATAATCAATCAGGAGAACAGACCTTCCACACGGACAGCAGGCAACCACCTCCATCTAGAGTTGTCCTATGGGACGTACTCAATGCAATGGAGCATAACAGATGATAAAGCATTATGCCATGGTGTCATTGAACTGATTCCTAATAAGATTGCAAGGTGTTTTCACGCCCTATGAAGCCAGCTTGGAGGAGGAGAATCATATCAATGTGTGACATGGCTGTACTCATAGATCATCCCCTGGTCTTACAAGAGACTGACTGCTACCAAATAAGATTGTCTAGAGGTGGCAGGATTCATCTCACCAAACTTCAGCTAAAACTGAAGCATCTTATATGAGCTAATTGTCCAGGCTCCCTCTACACTGACCAGAGGCACCTCCAAACTATGTATTTTCTCCTAATATAGATGGGATGTGCCACAGGTGGGACCAAGCTCCTGCTGGAGAGGTCTATCTCCCTTCACTGCGTAAAGCACCCTAACCGATGGCTGAAACCACTCACCTGAAAAAACTGAGGGAAGCAAAAATTAAAAACAGGAGCAACAAGCTTGTGCAAGATTGTCAAGGACTAACAGAGTGAGACAGATTACTGCAAAATCTGTCTTAAAAGAGGAGGTAAAACTACCCATGATTTTAAACAAAAAAGAAGTAAACAATGGAAGTTAAGTCTGAGCTGAAATTACTGTTTATATAAATACATCAGAGCAGCTTAGAGCAGAGGAGGGAAACAGTTATATAACCTAAGGTTCAACATTGGCCCAAGAGCAAATAAGTATGTACTAAGAATACATAAATTCATCCTGAAGATTAGGAGAAGACTTCTAACCACCAAAGGACCAAAGGTCTGGAGCAGCCTTTCGGAGTAGCGAGCTACTATTTTTGGAATGTCATTGCCTGTAAAGAAGCTGCTCTGCTATGTTTATGGCATGCTTTAAGACATTATCATGAAGTGTTTAAAACTGCTTTTGCAACCCTTGTTGAAGTACAGTAACTATTCTGAAATAGAATATTTCAGAAAGACCCAGTCCAACGTGAGAGAACACGCACATGTCAGAAACAACTCCACATTTAATTCTAAGTGTTAGGATAATTTATCACAGAAGTTTAAAACTGGGCTCTTTTTGTTTGACTGCCAAGTTTCAACACCAGCTTTCCTGAATGTCAGGATCTGATTCTGCATTGTTATCACCGTCACCGAGATCATGAAATTCCCCTTGTGCCCCACTGGTTCCATAGAAAAAGCAAGCAATTGTGGGCACCAGCTTCACAATGGGCAGCCATGCGGTAGAGGCTAACTTCAGCAGCCCACTGCAAATTAGAAATGGGAGGAGAAGGCTAAAATAGAGCACACTGATCTTCAGCTGTCATTTTGGTATTGTGGCTTTGATATTTTTATTCTTCTGAAAATTACATAGTTACCTGCCAGTGTCAGACATCAGGCTGGACTTCAAGGAAGCAAATATACAGCAGACTAAAGAAGAGATGTGTAAAGAAATAACACTGCAAGGCATTTTAAGGGAGAGATTTGAAATCCACTGGGTCTCTGGAAGGGGGTCTTACGTTTGCAGACACATGGAATAGTCATCTTAATTGGCGGTGCTTAATAACATACTGCGTGGATTCCATTCACTCTGGGAAACCAATACAATTCTTTGTAACTTGGTAAGATTTCTGGAGCTGCTGACACCTCCTGCTCCATTATTTGCAAACAGAAAGATTCCAGAGGATCAAAGTCCCTGGGAACATAGATACCCCTGCCATTCTTCCTTTTGTAAACAAAAAACGTTAGAAATTGCAATCCACAGTGAACATGTTCTTTGTGGGTTTTACGCCCACAAAGAGAAGACGGTTACACTTAGAAGACCACATCTTAAGTTTAAAACACAAGACAACAAATGCAAGGCAGATTAAATAGTGAAGCTACTAACATGTCGTAATGGATCATTTTGGTATTGTATGTTAGGAAGATGCTAACAGCACCATAAAGCACCCAAGCATAATAACAAAAACACTTCAGCTGATGCAGCTCTGAAAAATGCCTTTTTTATGAGAGTATACTTTGAAGAGAAAAAGCCTCAAATTTTCACAACCTGGCTGCAGGCATTAAGTAACAATCAGCTCTCAGAGAAAAGCGCAGTGATGTATTAAGGCATTTGGTGTTGCTGGGGAAGACAAACTGTATTGTGATTACATGCAAAATTAATCCTGAAAAACTGCATTAGAAAGATCCATGACTTGAAATTTCAGATCCATTTGCTTCCCTCCAGAAAGAAATGTTTAAATGTTGGGTACAGGAATCCCACTGAAAAGAACTCCTGAATATACGGTTCATACAATCCTGGAAAGAAACAATAAAATTGCTTCACCTATGCTCATTAAATATACAGTGCATAAACTCTGGCTTCGGAAATCTCATCAGCAGGAAGCTTCTTTCTTCCTTTCTTCTTTTTTTTTACCTACTCCCTGAGGATCACTGAAATCTCTGCATTAACCACTGAATAATGACAATGTTCTGCAGCCTCGAGCTGTGACTAAGGATTTGGTCACAGTGGCTACAGGGTAGGGAACCTAAAAGCTGCCATTGAAAAAATATATTGTAATAGAAGTTATTTCCTTTCTAAGCAATTAAGCACCTAACCTTGTTTATCACATGCACTTCTCACTTGCAGTGTGCACTTAGGAAAATCTGGCAATAAGAGACAACCCTGCTGTGTGTGTGATGATCATGCAAAAAAAGAAAAAAAGCCTCAGGTTCAGCAAGGCTCTGTTAAAACTTCTTGCTCTGTAACTCAAGTTAACTCACTGGTTCTCAAGTGTTATGGCTGAAAACATCTCATATTCATCATCACCTGCACTTACATATAGTGTTACATACTAGCTCTTCTAGGACGCCACAGATGCTCCAAGTAAGGGTCAGGCCTTAAGGTTCCAAGTGCACAGACACTGTTTTGGTGATGCATACAGCTCCTGGCATCCTCCTCCTCAGATCTGGGACTGCTCATTCCCACTCTCACTGCATCCTTTCAATTGTGCCAGCACAAACATTTATGCGGCCATGCTGGGAATCAAACAGGGGAATTGATCTAGCTAAAAATAACTCTTTTTTTTCCAAGTCAATTTTCAGGCAGAACAGTTCCTGATGTGGCAGGGTGGTGGAAAGATGGTGGGCAGCAGGATCAGGATGCGAGGCTGGAAGAGCAGGATGCCCCCCTGCATCTGGTTATGCTGGCTCAAGCTGATCAGACCATAAGGTACAAGATTTCAAGAATTTCCTGTCTGGCTACCGAGCTTGCTATTTTTTTCTGGTCTTTCAAGCAATACATCACTTGAAAAAGAAAAGAACATGAGAACTAGATGCCCATAATATTTTTCCAAAGTGTACTAGGAAGCACAGGCATGGCCCAAGGTGCTTAGCCCTTGAAGAAGACAGAAAATACTAAAACATACAGTATAACCTGAAGCACAGAAGTACAAAACTAGCAGGTGACATTGCTGATCAGTGCAAAGAAAGGGATAGAAATTATGTCAAAGAAAAGACGTCTTTAACCACTTTGGGAAAGACTGAGGAGAAACAACAGAAGACCCAAAGTTCCAGGATGACCAACATGGTGTCATTGGGGTATCCAGGCTTCAATTACTTTCCAACAGCTCCCTTCATCTCATAGAATCATAGAATTGGTAATGTTGGAAGGGACCACAGTGGGTCATCTGGTGTAAGCTCCGTGCTCAGTCAGGATCATCCTTGACCAAATTTTACTGTATTGTGTCCAGGCACTTGTTGAATGTCTCCAGTGAGAGAGACTCCACGAACTCTCCAGAGTTTCTCTCCAGACAATCTCAGTGCTCAGACACCAGCAAACTAAAGAAATTCTTCCTTATATTCAGGTTGAACTTCCTGTGCATTGGTTTCTGCCCATTGCCTCTTGCCCCACTGCTTGGCACCACTGAGAAGAGCGTGGTTCCATCCTCATCTTTCCTTTGGATTCTTATATATACTGATGAGGTCCCCCCTCAGCTGTCTTTTCTTGAGGCTGAACAGGCTCAGCTCCCTCAGCCTTTCCTCACAAGAGAGATGCTCCAGTCCCTTAATCATCTTCGTAGCTCTCCACTGGATCTGCTCCAGGAGATCCCTGTCTCTCTTGTGCTGAGGAGCCCAGAACTGGACACACCCCAGATGTGACCTCAGCAGGGCTGAGTAGAGCAGCAAGGTTACCTCCCTTGACCTCCTGGCAATGGTCTTCCTAATGTGCCCCAAGATCCAATTGACCTTTTGGCCACAAGGAGATGCTGCTCATGGACAGCTTGTTGTCATTCTCACAGAGCTGCTTTTCAGTAGGTCAGCTCCAGCCTGTCCTGGTGCACGGGGTTATTCCTCCCCAGGTGCAGGACCCTGCACTGCCTTTGCCGAACTCCAGACAGTTCATCTCTGCCCATCTCTCCAACCTGCAGAGGTCCTTCTGAAAGGCCACTCCTCCTGGCTTCGTGTCATCAAACTTTCTGAAAAGGCATCTCTGCATTCACCCAAGTTATTGACGAGTGAGTGAAACACCACTGGGCCCAGAATTGAACCTGGGGGCACACCACAAGTGACAGGCCTCCAGATTACAAGCCCCAGGGATCTGCCTGATTTAGAATCCACCTCCCTGTCCAATCATCCAGTCCACATTTCCTGAGTTTGCCTGTGAGGATGTTGTGAGAGACAGTGTCAAAAACCTTCCTAAAATAGAGGGAGACAATGTCCACTGCTCTCTGCTAATGCATCCAGGTAGTTGCACAAGGTCCATGAGCAGTGGCCAGTGTGTATTTGTAGCCATGAATCTAGGCTGAAATACTCTTATTACTGGGATGAGTGATGCAGCATTGGTTTGCTGATAAATACACCAGAAAAATGTGACCAAGAAGAAAGGAGCCTTAAAAAAAGCCTTTCAAAAAAAATTATAATTTCTTACACATTCTTTTTAAAAAGCAAGTTTTGAAAGCAATTTTTGCCATCTTTCTCTCTAGGAGCTGCCTTTTTTATTTCACAGTGGGTAGCTGAGTGGCATGATGAGGATTAAGGCAGAGCAGATCCAAGTCACATTAGAAACCACTGAGAAATAAGGCTGGTTCATCATTGTTTTAAGGTTAAGTTCAAGGAATTTTTCCAATGTTTGGATCCAAATAAACAGATTTTATCCTACTGTTAAATTAATTACAATGTTTGCTTCTTTAAATGACAAAATAAACACACTTTTGGAAATGGTTAGTGTCAAAGTCACAACACTAATTTAAAGGACATTGCTCACAGAAAGAAAGGTATAACAATGAAAAGGAAAGGCAAAATATTACCTTTGTGGACACATAATACATATCTTTTTACTGATGAAACTGTCGATAAACTTTTAACTTAACCTTTTATTTTCATTGACCTTAGCAACTGTACATCCAAGTCACACCCATGAAGAGTTAAGATACACTCAAGGCTAAAGACAATTACCCCACGCTGGTTAAAATAATTTCTTTGTAAAGAACTGAGGTTATGTCTATGCACCCAGAAAACAGGCAGGTTCATATCTGGATTTTGGTTACCTGAGGAGTGAACCTGGAGAAATCCCATGGGAATCAATGTTATTGTCCTAGCAATAAACAGGTGTATAAGAGTGTAATTTTAGCCAACAGGCATACACAGACTCCAGTCTCTCCATCACTCTTTACAGCATCAAAAATGATATATTAAATAAGTAGGATGATAAGGAATATCTTTATTCTGTAACAAACCCTGCCTTAGAGGGGGAGTTGAAAGCACTCTTGAATTTTAAGCAGCAAGAACTTCAGTAGGAGGTTCTCTCTGGCAACAGTTGAAAAGGCTGAAGAAGATATTCAAACAAAAATGTATCAAATTTCAGAAATTTGACAAGACCGGGTTATGAAGCTGAACAGGGATGTTTAAAGCAGTTGGCAACTCTCTAATTTATTTCACCTGTCCTTTTCATACTGCCAGGGAGAGTCTGCCCCACATGTGAGAACCAAGTCACATCACTGCGTGCCTGATACCATGCCAGGTCTCCTGAATAGGAAAAAAAAAAAGTAAATTCTGTTAAATTGCCAGGTGTCAAACAGGCTCATTAGAGTGTACAGAAAGCTCTCTGTGCAACAGATCAACCTGAAGAGGCTTATCTTTGTGGCTGCTGTCTATACAGTCATAATTAAATAAAAGCAGATGGAGGAGGCACTAAATAATTATGACTGCAAGATAAATAAAATGCTGGGTAAGTAACTCAGAAGTATAATTTAAGCATCTCACATAAATAAAAAGTATCAGCATCTTCCGCGATATGTTTTCACACTGAGGTAGTTCAGAAAATTAAAATAATCAAGAAAACAATGAAGTGAAGTATTAGGCTAAAAATATTAAATATGTGTGACACACACATAATAGGAAACAGGTACAAAGTCATTCTGACTCACTCTTCCCACAGGCAAATGCAAATTTTCTGTGTCCTTTGCTAATGCATGTGCCAATTAATCTTGCAATCACATTATCACAAAACTGTGTTGTTTGGCACTTTTTCTTATTTCACAGAACATAAAAGAGCTTTCCCTCTTTTCCACAGCCACAGCTCCATAGAGATCCAATCACTGGGACATGCCAGAGGGTCACTTTAGCTGTGCTAGATCTTGCCTGGCTGGCCCAGCTACATAGGATTTCCTGTCGTTTTTGCAGTGAGATGTATCGATGCCTCGGTCCTTCTTCAGCTATCAGGTGTATACCCCAAGTCACTGTGCTGCTCAGTGTATCAAGGTCCCACTCCTACAAAAGGTCAATTTTTCATCAGCTTCCAAGCACTGATTTCCCACCAGGTGCCCCAGGCGTGGACACCAAGCAATCCATCGCGCTGCCACGCTCTTCACACGATGAACTCGTGCATGGTGCAGGGGCTGCCAGCCTGGCTGTGGGCACCTGTGCTGTCCTGCCACCCCCAAGATGATGAAAGGGAGAAAATCTGTTTCTCTCTGCACTCACAGGGGGCATATATCAGCAAGACTGTTCACTCTTGGCTGAGGTGCCCAGCTGAGCATCCCTTCTGGAATCAGAAGATAAAAAAGAAAGAAGAACTCAGAATCCTGCACCCTAAAGGTTAAAATGCAGGAAGACAGTGTGCATATGAGGAGTTTTTATGCAGTGTTTTACAGCTGTGTTCCCCTAACATGGCTACATGTAAAGAGGAGTTAAAACGTGAAGGTTTGAAGTAAGTGCAGTGCCAACCTAAAAAGCATGTTCAGTCCACCACTGCTCTTAAATGTTTCTTTCTTTGTAAATATGATGTTGTGTAGCCTGCTGCAAAGTGTTGTTTGTTCAGTGCCAAGTAATCTGCAGAGTTATTAATTGCTCCTGTGAAAGTTAGAAAGTGGGACAAAATACCCGAACAAAGCTTTTGAAAGTGTACATAATAATCCACATTGCCTTAACCCTCTAAACACATATCTGCATAACAGAATAAAAATGCAGGTATTGTATATTTTACAGATACATAAGATGACCACTTAATGGCTCTATGAGATCTTTGATCCAAAATCTCCTTTCTGGTCTGTGTGGCAGATCTATTCTTGCCTTTCTGGCCAGAAGTTTACAGGACTATTGTTCTTTGTACACAGGGAAAATAAAATGTCCTTAAAAAAACTCACACGTAACAAAGCAGCTTCAACCTACAAATATATCAATGGAAAATGTTTTATTTTCTAAAATGGTCTCTCAGTGGGAGTGACCCAAGACCACAGAAGGTGTCACAGACTCTTGTTTCATCACCCACTAAAGGTAACTAAGCACAGTAAGCTCAGCCATGCTTTTCAGCAATCTAGGGAGTCAACCAGGCAGGAAAAGTTGAAAACCAGTCATCTAAAAAAGCATATATAATCTTTGTACATAAAAGAAGCTATGACCTCTTTTGAACCATGGGATAGTATTCATTATTGCAAGAAAAGCTTCACAAAGGAAATAAAATTAGCTGTGTCTTTCAGTTACGACATGCCTTCTGCACAGCTGGACTACACAAGGCCATTTAATTATGGCAGCAAGGAGCTCAACAGAGAAACAGTCTGTGTTAGCTTGTGACCAACCCTGCACAGTCACCATCAGCTCGGGCTGCACACAGTATAAATCCCTATCGACCTCAAAAATGCCAGGCAGATAATCCTTTAATCATAAACTACTGTAAGGAAGCAGCACATGACAGCTGGGTCAGTGGCTACGCTTGAACCTAAGATGTGGAAGGCCTCCATTCAACACTTCTGCAAATATAACCTTCAATAAGTTTCTAGCCTCCTAACTGTAAAAGGGAAAAAATATTCCTTGCATCTGTGCTGAGGCACTGTGATGATAAAGATTTTCCAGAAAGATACTTTTATAACTTACAATATAGAATTCTGTCAATCAGCTTTGCCAGAGATGACATCAAACTGTGTAATCAAATAGTGAAGGAAAAAAAATAATGCAGTCTTATTCTCCCTCAAATCTTTCCTATTTTTCCATCCTGTTTTGCCCATCTCATCCACCCCACAGACTGATTAGCTTCATTAGAGATGCACCTGTCTTCTCAGTTTTACTTGTGAACACTTGAAGATAGGCTGCAATGAAAAATCTGATTGCAACTTGTGAATTCACATTCAAAACTGCTGAAACCATAGTCCTGTGTCAACAGTCGCTTCCCATTCTCATTTATCCACTGTTCAAGATCTCTGAAAACCACACTACCAGTCTTTTTGGTTTACAGCAATCCCAGTCCATTTTCAGACTTATATTCCCAGCCTGGAAACAGCACCTCTCACCATGTTCGAACAACAGAAGACTCTACATTGGATCCTTGCATCTTTAGAGGTTAAGAAAAATCTCTGGTATTTTAAAGATAATCTAAGTAATCTGGATTTAAATGGGAACAACCACTACCATGAGGACTAAAGAATGCTTTCTGGATATGGTATAAAGTACTTTAAAGAGTGTCCTGGGAGGAGAGGGGGAAAATGTGAAGAGGAATCAAAGAGATTTCATGTGAGAGACATGGATGTTTTCCAGATGTTAGATCAAATCCAGGCCACTGTCAATGGATCAGTACACAGGTCACCATGTACTGAATTCACAGGTAAGTGAAAGTAGTGGAGGCTGTTATGCTCTTGCCAAAGTCCAAATTAAGACAATTTTCACAACAAGCAAGCAAAAAAAATATAAAAAGCTAAGGAGGAAGAAACTACTGAAGTCCAATCCCTTTTCACCCCAAACTTCATCCCCTCCTGGGTCTTCTCTAGCTTTAGCTTTAGTGTTTGCAGTGGCAGCTGATTCTGTGTAGATTATCTTTTTTAATTACTTTTGCCCTGTTCACTGGGTGTATTTTTCCAGAACAGAAGTATGGCAAAAGATTTGTAGTTTCAAAACTAATTAAACAATTAGCTCATGCTTCCTCTTCACCTAAAAACGATGGCCAGCTTCACAACAGACAGACGGGCTACACCATCCTTCTGCTGGGAAACACACACACCCATCTACAGACACAGAGCCTATCATATTTCCTACAGGTACGAGGTGCTATTAAAGCAAAACTACTGCTAATCTCTCATTTAGGGTTCTATGTCATGGGAACAAATAAAAAGCATGATTTCTGAAAAAGTATGCTATTTGATCCGATGTTTTGCAAACTGGATCCTAACAGCTTTCACTGAAGCTGAATTAACATCTTTTGAAATTTGTAAAGATTATCGCTGACCTATTTGAAACAAAGACAAACAAAACTAATGGGAAAAAAAATCATTCTGCTCTCTTATTTTTACTACAAAGACAGACAGTCACACAGCCTAAAATCACAACCAGGTATAAATTTTGACCATTCTCATGAGAGCCACTGAGATGAAAGCATTTGCTTGCTGAGCTTCATCGGCTGAAAAACACTTGACTGGGTACATTTAAAAATGCTGCTTATCTGAACTATTTCAAGAGATTAGTTTGCATATTTAATATGTTAATGTTTCACAAGTAAGAAGATTTGCAGTGACTTATTACAGGACATATAACTTGGCAGAGCCCTGAGTCATTTAAGCTGGTACCTTAGTCACTAAATACCAGCTACACTATTAGACATCACCTCAGAGTCTCTCTATGGCAGTAAGCCAGTTTTGCAGATCCTCTTCCAAAATCCAGTTTAGAGTCTGTCTTTCAGCAGGATGTTTCCCAGTGGTTTATATTTTCACTGTCACTAGCATGTCAGTAAGGGTGCATATCTTTTGAGCTCTGATTAATTTTGCCTTGACACTACCGAAATGCCAAGTATAACTTTATCTCAGGTTCTGAAATGTTAATCAGTTTTGAAATATCCATAGATTGCATATATGTCAAGACCTGTAAGTACTCAGAGACATCTGTCAGGATCCTCATGGCATTGGCAGTCTTGTTTCTCTCTAGGCCCACAGGGTGAAGTGATCATCAGCACTGATAACGAAATAGATCATCTTGAAACAAAAGGACATGGCCTTCTATTTAAGTCCTCTAAGATAAAAAATATGAAGATGTAACTCTTCTTAGATATACATTAATTTGCATTCTCAAATAATATTTTGATTATTTACTCTTTCAGACCTGCCACTGGCCACATTGGTAAAAAAAAATTCTCTCTAAATATTGATGTCCAAAAAAAAAAAGAATCACAGAATAACAACCCTTTCCTGAGTTGGAAGTGACTCATAAGGACCATTGAATCCCCTCTTAAGTGAATGGCCTGTATGGGGATCAAAAATCCTGTGTCCTGGATCTCTGCATAATTAGGTTATAATCATAATGTGATTTCTGTGTTTTAAACCTCTACCATTATGCTAGGTATAAAATTTATAGAAATCTCCAGACTTCAGGGTATAAAATGCTCATTAATTTTGTGGAAGAGGAAGAAACTTCCCTCAGAGCAATTTTATTGCTGAAGTCTGCTACACTGTATTAGGTCTGCTACTTACATTGGAGCATTTTGTGCTGGAAATATCAAGATTCTGTACTTCAAGCCCTCATGCTACGACAGAGAATAATCTGTATTCTTATATCCAGCTTAGTAGGAAAAAAGCTCACAGAAACTGTGAGCTATGCCTTCATCCATAAACCAGCCAACCAATGTACTCAGCCAACCTGGAAAAAACAAAATGAGCTTTCAGTCCATAGCCAGAGGTTCATGCACTGAAAACTGTGCTCCGGAAAGACCATTCCCAGAAGAAAGGGTGAGGCCATCTTTTCCAGCCAGATCCCAGTCAGGGCTATTTCAATGCGCCGTGACAATTTGCACTGGCTGGGCACCCAGCTCACCATTCGAAGTGGCAGCTGGAGCACACAGATCTTGGGGCAGCCTCTGCCCTTCAGAGACACAGTGGATGCTTGCAGCCACTGCTAGCAAGAGCCCCTTGCTCTCCTGGCACAGCTAAACCTCCTCCTTCTCAGGGAACTCAAGACGCTGGCTGAGACGTAAACTACAGTCAGCCTATCCACCGAAAACGTTGTGCCAGTGTATGCATGGAATTGACCAGTCCCATCACAGGGGGAACCTCCAAGGAAGGGAGGTGCCTTAAGGAAAATTCCCAGCAGATATTCTCCCACCAGAAACTACAGAGCACAAAGGTCTCTCCTGCAAAGAAGATGGAGAACTGTGCATAACCTCCAGCTTTCCTGAGGTGTTTAAGGAAAACCTGACTTGTTTCAGGATACTCAAGGCTGTGTACATTTGGAAACTCTTTGCGTACAAGGACACTGTGGAGACTTTAGGGTGGAGGAAAGCAAGACATTCCACGAGTAAAACTGAAAGGACAAGAACCAACACCTTCTGAAGGGCATAAGGAAAAGTTTCATCAATTGGAAGTCTCGTTCCAAAAACAATTTATGGTTTCCCAAGCTTGGCTACCCTTGCCTTGGCAGTGAGGCACAGATCTGTTGGTCTCTGAGTCACCTCAGAATATGGAGCTCACTTTTAAAAACTTTTAAGCTTCACTTTGAATTAATTTTTAATTAGGTGCTTTTTAAAATTTTACTGAGAAACCATGCACATTATTTTTGGAAGTTCAGTTTGACAGAATGAAAAAGAGCTAGCACTCTGCAAACAAAGACCTTCTAGAGTGCACCTGAAAACCACTCATACTCTGGCAAAACCACTTATTGCTGTACAAATTTGCCAGTGTCCATCTGGAGAAAGTGTTGCTCTGCAGTGGGGACAAGAGATGCCAGGCCCATGCTGGAGTGCTCATCTTACCTCACCCTACCAACCAAAGACTGAGCATCCAACACTAAAAGGAAAACAGCTGCACTTGCTGTCTGTGTTCCTGTGCTCATATACACACACACTTTCCTACCAAACCAACCTCATCTGGTTTTGATAAGGAAACTCACACAGACTTGCTAAGCAGCCTGGTTGCAGATTTGTCTAACAACCTTGGGTCATCAATCCAGCAACAGTCCACTAGGTCTGCTTCTAAAATGAAGCTGTGATTAGCTTGGAGGAAATAAAATTTGCCTCTTACAGCAAGCTCTTAAACTGCACTTTTGACAGCCTTCAATGATACAGTAAGGGAAGGAGCTCCATTTTGCTGTCATATGTGAAAAACACTTGCAAGCTGACCTGGCTTCTCATATATTACTTTTGTACAAAGATTTGCAACAGTGTCTGAATTGTCTTCCCCCACCTGCTCTGCCAAATTATTATGGTACAAGCACTTCAGAAAAAAAGAGCACAATTGCTTGAAATTACACTAGAGTCAAATGTTGATAAAAAGGTGTCACAGAGGGAATGAAAACTAACTGCTGTGAAATTTAATGAAACCCACTGTGTGCCAAGGGCACAGGCAGCCAAATTGAATTTAAAAAAGTGCCAAGCAGAGAAGCTTGTAATCAGACTAGCCACTATGTTAGATGAGATAAGCAGAATGACTTTTTTCTATCACTAGATCAAAACAGACTGCAATTCTTATGCATGAGATGAAAAGTTACAGTATTTATCTTCCCAGCTTCCTGTGTTCTTAGCACCGGATCTCTGGCTTAGTGGCATGAAATGGAATTTTCCCTCTCCAGTGTACAGCTCGTCTCAGCCCTCGCTGTTCTTTCCTGACAGTTTTTATTGCAAATTGTTATGGAAAAGAGGAACAAGCTAATCAGAGTTGTTAATGCCTCAGCATAAAGTATCTTCAGCTGTGGCATCCCCTTCCACAGCCTGGGCAATGAATTGAAGCCAATAGAGGGGAATAGGAAATAGAAGATGATGCCAGCACAGGAGCAGGACTCTGTTCACAGTGCTCACACGGAAAACAGTTGCTAAAGCATTGCTCCACGTCAGCCTGTTAAGGAATCATTTTACTCCTTAATCATTATAATAGCATTACATTGAAATTGTGCTAAGAAAAGCCTGATCTCCCAAACAGAACTGCTTGCATTCATTGTGGGAGTAATCTCTCAAACTCTGGTTAAGGACACAAGACAAAAAAGCTGTGGAGCCCATCTTTGTTGGAAACAGCTTTGGTACACTCACTGCTTCAGTTGTTCAGGGGGTTATCAGTAGACTTAGCTCTGGACAACACAGAGAGGCTCAGAGTCTGCACCTTTACCTCACTGATTTAACATTGCAACCTGCTTGAACTTGTAGCCTGGCCCAAATGGCCAGATTCTCCTTTTAACTGTCTGCTGGTGAAGCTGGAATACTTTCTGGAGAGAAAGTTTCTAGCAAGAGAGATTTCCAGTACTGAACAAAGCTCTCCAAAGCCAGCCATTGTGTTTCTTATAAAAGGATTTCTCATAAAAATGCCTTGACTTTTATCAGGACCTCTCGATTTTGCAGAATGTGCCTGTAATAGTTTCAGGGCTTGTCTTGGCTGTAAAGAGTTTTATGCCAGTATTTAGCGCCATTTGTCATGTTTTCACTGCTGTGCCAGAAAAAGAACTTGAAAACTAACAGAATTCTTTGAAATCTAAAACAGACTACAGCACAGAAGCCTTAAGTTTCCGATTTTCTTGTGCATAACCCATGCCACATCTGAAATACCCTCTGCAAGTCAGCAGTAAGAAAGAATCCATCTGTCTGCAGGTATGGCAAATGGAATTTTACAAGGAGGTGAAGCTCCTCTCCTCTCACAGCTCTCTCCATTCCTACCTCCCCTGCTTCCCTACCTGCACAGTCCCCTGCCTCTGACTGCTCCCTCCTCTGCTCATACCTCTCTGAGGATGCAGTTGAAGTAAAAGAGCTTTTAGGGGAATAAAGGTCATCTAACTTTACCCCTGAAAGGAATACATTTGTCATTTGTTACTAAACCAACATTTAGAGGTCTCCCTTTACTTACCTCTCTACAAAGCACACAAGAAATGGGTCGTCATCAGCTCTTATCATATTAAAAATTAAATTAACTCAAATCTCCCTCAATTTCCCCATTTGACTTTGTTTCAGTGAGGACTTCTTTGGTGCAGCAACTGCCTCTGCCTTTTCCCCTATCACAGTGGATTTCAAGAGTTTCATACATTATAACAACCAAAACAGAAGCAACATGGTACACCTGGGAATGTTTGTAAAAATTTGCCAGACAGATTGCACTAATCTCCAAATGACATTTAAAGCTCGTAGTCATGCAGCAGCACCTGGGCTGAGTCAGAGCAAATTTTGAAACAAATAAATTTTCTCTCACAGATACACTCACAAAGACAAGACATCACTGTACCCTGGTTTCTATAAATTCCCCAACACAAAGCACTTTTTAATACATCCTAGTAACCATTCCTAGTGACTGGCATTCAGCTGTATTGTGCCTGACCTGAATGACTTGTGATGCTCTGAACATCAAGTTTGTTCTCAACTAAAAAAAATTTTTAAAGTATTCATAAATAGGCTTTCATTTGGCTGCAGACTTGGACAAAAATCTGAACTTGTGAAGAAGTCAGGCAGTGCGCTCCTCAGAAGTTGTAAGACCATTTCTCACTATGTAAGGCCATACATCACTATGTTAGCAGGTTTCATATCCTTTCACAGGGTGTTGTACTTCAGAAGCAGCTTCTGCTATTCCAGATTGACCATTCATTGCTTTATCTCAATATTTTCTCCAACTCCACATCGCTTTGCATTTATTAGAAAACTGTTCTTCTCAAATTAACAATACCAATTTATATTACAAAGGCATCTTTATTGGGAAACAATGCAAGACAACTGAACTGTCACCTTGCAAAAGAAAGGGTCAAATTTTACATTACTATAGAAACTATATGGTGTTTATCAGAATTCTGCATTTTCTGCTTAATTCTCTCTGAAGCTCTTTGGATTCAGCTACAAGATAAATAATGATAATTTCTAATAAGTAATTGTTTAGGTTTTCATTCATTGTAATTTTTCTTCATATTCCTATAAACTACTGCCAAGCTTACATAAAAGTCTGTTGTCCTAGTAAAGAACTGTACCTGCAAATAAATTCAAAATGGTCAGTCCTCATGAAAGATTGGAGCTCATCAGGCTTATGCAAGAAAATGTGGAGTCAGCTCACGGTACAGCAATCCTCTCAAGAAAGAGTTTTGTGCTAAGGTGTTAGTCCTGACGCAATTAATATTCCATACCTGGGGAATTAGGTAGAATTTGTTATCCCAAGAAGGTCTCTGCACTGCCACACAGCAGCAACCTCCTTCAAATCCCTCTAGTCACAACAATTAGCAACGGCGCCGAGCTCCAGATCCTCTCTTCCCCTGGGTTCCATTGCGGAATACTGCTGTCGATTTCAACAGGTCAGGCTCTAAGGAAAAGCCAGTCTGGAGGGGAAAAAAGTCTGCCTCTGTTCTCAGATGTACCTGTGACATCAGGGGACTGACAGTGGAACAAACAAAAAGGAGATCTAATCAAGCCTAGTGAATCAGCCTTATCACCAGCATTGTCAGGGTGCAGTGACCATGCCCAACTTTTCATGCCTGAGAAGATACAGGACAGCTTCTAGAAGGGATCTGTCAAATGCAATATTGCCCCTCTGACCTGTGATGACTTGTGGTGGCAGAGTCATCCCAAAAACAAGGAGAGGATATTTTCTTGGTTCTCTGTGACTTAAGGCCCTCTTCATATGATCCGAATGTCACTTAGGACCTCGCACTTGTGCAGCACAAAAAGCTTAACATCACTGAAGTCAACAAAGGTGTTCCACAGAGCCAAAGGAAATCCTTGAGCAGGAAGCCAGCCAACATGATGGTCACCACAAGCTAAGAAGCTGTGGTTGGAGTTTTGTTTGTACAAATCCATCCTGTGTTTATTAATTACACCACACTCCTTCCTAACTGCTCGCTGCATGGAGTCAATACATCGGCTACTCTCAAGTTTTGCTCCACACTTCCTTGAAATGATGGAGTTTGAAAACTGACTTATCTTACTTTGTGAAGCCAAAGTTAAAGTCCTTAGAAGGCAAAAATGTGTATTGGAGAAATGAAAGGATGTGAGCAAGGAAAAGAAAATACAGATTGAACACTGTGAAAAAAAAAATCCACGTGGAATGCATAGTGAGCTGAGTTTCCTAAGAGAGATGAGGAAAAAAAATATAAATTACATAGACATTTAACACCAGACTGGACAAAATCCTGGAAAATACACTGCTGGGAACAATTCTGTCCCGTCTGTAGGGCATATGGCTTCACTCACACTGGAAAATATTGAAACATTTTGATGCCTAAATGCAGTTCCCAGCAATATTCAAATATCCATTGAAATATCTCAGGAAGCAAAACAAGCCAGATCTTTCAATGCAGAAACAAAATTGCTAACTTCAACCCAGATTCTTCTCTAATCAACACCAATGTAAAGGATCTGAAATGAAGTACCTCTGAATTTACTCTGACTCCACACCAGGAAAATAGATTATTTGGTCCCCTGCCTCACGTTTTCTGAAGTTTCATTAGGTTACGCAAGTAAAACCTTTTGAAATGAAAAGTGTCACAGAAGTGCTGAGCACCATTGCTTCTTTCTAATAAAAGAAGAGAAGCAAGAAGACTGAACTTCATTCTACAGATAAATAAAACACCACTCCAGGACTTCTTTAGATCAAAAATTCTGTTCTTAATGCAAAATTCTGCTTAAACACAACACAGCTGAAGCAATATTCAAAACACCACTTTTATATTCAACTTTAATAGGACAACAAGAGAAGTAAAGAGATTCTTCCCAATATTTTAGCAACATCTTTTTTTTTTAATACATCAGAATTTCAATTTTAAATGTGCTTCCAAAGCACATAAAATCTTACTTGCAGAATTTGCTCCAGGCTGAAACTCTGCATGGGGCTTTTTCTTCCTTTGTATTTAGTCAAAATTTATATTAGGATTAAATATAATTTTAAAAAAACCCAAAATTAATATGCATTCAAAACAATTCAGTATAAACAAGTTAATTCACTGGGGTAGCTAGTCAAGAAAGTAATCATCAGAACCACACCCATTTTAGACTAATGTCAAATCCAATAATCCTAGATTAGAAATAGTGATGTAATTTGTACTAAGTGTCACTGACTTCAAAGGACACACAAAAATTTGCAGCCTGTAAGGGCCCTGATGCTTTCTTTAGGAAGATTTTGAAGCACCAGAAGAGTTATCTGAAGTGGTTGAGAATAGAATTAAAAAACTAAGATAGCTAAGTATGAAGACTACTCTCCACATAATTTGCCTTCCTCAAGTTACGTTCTCCTCTGTCTCAGCAGCATTATAATCCCTTCCCTGCTCTGGAGTGCTTGTGACCTTGCTGGCAGGGATGGCCTCCTCAGAGCTACTGATTCTGCACCTTAGGACCAGTAATGTTTATCACTGATCCTTCCTTGCTAACCTTTCTGTTAAAATGGTCGGTGTTAGCTAAAATTGCAAACTTTGCCAACCACGTTTCCTTCAGTGGGACTCTAAGGAAAATCTCACAAAACCCTGTGCTGTTAGATCTGTCAGGGCAGCAAGCTTTAACAAGGTAGTAGTGGGAATTTCTGTGACCAAGGTGAAGGCAACCATGCAAAACAGTATCATCTCTTGAAAATATACAGAATCTAAGTCTGCACCTTTCTTTACCTCTTTCAGGTAAGTACTTGCTAGTTGGATTCCCTATTAAGTCAGACCTGATGGCCCATGCATTCAGGAAAGATTCAAGTAATACAAGTCCCTATCTAATTAAGAGTAAGAATCTAAGTAATGTCCTTTATAAACTGACAGAGGACATATATTGCATTGGTTCATATATTACATTCAGGCTTCAATCCTGAATTTGTCATATATTTTAATTCCTATCTGAAAACAACAGAGAGAGAGCTGGCTTATCTTCAATAAAACATATGCTACAGAATCTTTAAGATAATTTCACTGTCTAAATCCCCTTGTTCTGAACATCTTCCCAAACAGTTGTACTTCTCTGCCTTACTTATTCTGGGCTCCAAATCTAAATCCAAGAATTTGACTCCATGCTGTACCACAGTAGTGAAGGTATCTTGTAGTGCTGAGAAGCAAAGATTGAACATAGGCACAAGCAGTCAGAGGATTCAGTTTTGCAAGTCAAAGTCTAGCTGAAAAGGGATGAAGCTGCAAAACTATACAGTGCATTTAATCCTTTGGTGGATGGCTAGAGAGAGCTGGAGAAAGAACACCAGCTACAAAGCAGTTTCTATACAGGTTGTTCTGGTAAAGAAACCACAACAAAGCACAGCTTAAATGGATTAAAAGCAACCTAAGTGTTGGATCTTAAAAGAAAAAAAAAAAAAGACAAAATGTTCCTTGAGAAAGCATAATTTTGCAATGATATATTCTTGGTGCTACATTTTTAACATTTGCATTAATGATCTGGAAGAAAAGCAGTCAGAGTAATTCAACACTGGAACAACTTATGGAGATCAGGCTTTTCCTGAACTTAATTAAATTCAGACTAGAAGTTTTTTTCTCAGAGATACACTCTAGTTCAAACTAAAATTATATGAAGGCTGTCCTATGACCCATGCTACTGGAGACCTCAAACTAAGTAGTCACAGTGTTCTCTGCTGACTTTATTATTGCTGAATCAATGAGCCTACAACACAACACACACTCACTAGCAATCTTTAACAGTGTGGCTTTCATTGTTTTCTCTTCTTCTATTACCTTGGTGAGGCTTCTTGTCCTTTCATTTGGCTCTCCTGCAGTGTCTATATGTGCACACATGTGCTGGATTACCCAGCCTGCAGCTTGTCATTGCCTAGGATGAGGATTGCCCTGTCATGTGTTTACAAGGAGCACAGCAAAGTCACTAAAGTTGTGCATCCGACGAGAGGAAGGTGTGACAAAACAGCCCTAAACAGCTAACTTGCAGGTGAAGAAGAGGCCTTGGTGTTTGACAGATGCAATGACCTTGCCTTGCCTCTCCCCAAAAGTTAGCCTTTCAAAAACATTTTTAGGCTGAGGAGAATGAAAGACTTAAAAAGCCATTTTTGCAAATTTTTTTAATGTCTGCTTCATTTCAGGTACAAGTTGCAGGAAGAGATGGCAAGAGTACGTGCATATGGGGGAAAGGATGAAATTGCTTGGGAGAACCACAAAAGAGTCTGGGGTCACTGTTTTCTTGACAGAAGTCTCTTGACCATCTCAGATCTTCCCTGTTCCTGCAAGGCTTCTCTCAGTTACATTTTCTCCCTATAGGCAGCAAATTATGCTGATCTTAGTCTTCCAGGCAGAAAGCAGAAAGCCTCACTTGAGCTGTCAGACAAAATAATGGTTACTGGTCAGTGCCTTTTCCTCCAGCTGCACAAAAACCTTTCCCAGAAGTTTCTAGTTCTTGTAGTCAACTGGAACTACCCTCCCCAGAGCCCCTTTCTTAGCCAGCCTCAGAAACAAGACTGTTCTGTCCCACTTGAGCCCCGGACCTGTCTTTAACTGCCAGCCACGTTTCTTGAAATACAACTTTGTTTCAGTGACTCCATCTCTCCCAAGAGCCTCTTCTTACTTTTTTAACTGTTTCCCCAAGAAAATCCTGTGAAGCAGAGCTTCTCTACATGACCCCACAAGGCCACGATCTAGTGTTCTTTCCTCTTCTGCCCCTTACATTTCAGTATCATCTCACCTGCAAAGTCAGATTTGGCCATTAATAAGCCATTAACTTGCAGATTTTGTTTGGACCTGTCTCCTTAAAATCTTTAGCCCACAATTGCAAAGGCTTTCTCTGAGATTTCATCACAGACAACACAGAACCAAAACATCACCCCACATTAAACACTCTCCTCATCTTGAGGGATCAGTCCGTATTTTTCTGCCTTCAGCACCCAGCAAATACTTGCCCTGAGCACCTTATGGGTGATGGAAACTGTGATGGCCTCTATTGGCCATCACTTGGAGAAGGATTCTCCAGCAATTTCATATACTCCTGAGAGCATTTTTCATAAGGCCACATTTCATTTTCTGAGACAAAATCAGAAGTTGCTAGGAACTGTGTCTCCTTTTTCTCAAGTAAAAAAATGTTCCTTTAACCAGCCCCTGTTCCAAGAGCTCTCCAGATTTTCTAACCAACAATTTCAAGGACCAGAGTTTCAGGAGTTTCAGCACTTCCATGAGACACAAGGGAAACAAGACAAAGAAACAAGGAGAGGAAGAGTAAATGCTGCTGAAAACTTTGCTCATTTAATGAAGGGAGTAGCAAAACTTGTGCTTCATTAGAGTGCAATCAATAAACACTAAACATGACAGTAAATATGCCAGTGGCTGACAGCCGCAAGGCTACTCCATAATCATGGAAAGGGTTCACCTCTCATGTGGCACTCAGAATCAGGGTCATAGTGTCATGTTCAGAGAGGTGTCTCAGCCAGTAGATTGCTCCATGCTTTGCTCCCTTAGATCCATACTCTGAGCTTGGCTTAGCTGTTCTACACAGCAAAAGGGAGTTCTGAGCTAGTGAAGATTTCATTCCCACGTGCCGACCACTTTAATGAAAAGCTTCACCTTGCCAGCGTAATGCTCTTTAAATTGACCATCCATGCAGTACTTGTGCCTTTCGATCCACTGCCTCTCATAAAACTGGCTAACCTTTAAGTTCATTATGTTCTTAAAAATATTGCTATGTTCTTAAAATCATTGCTCTGCATTTAGAGAGTGAAACTATTCACCAAATTAGTATGTCACATCTGAGCTATCTACCTTTAAATTTCTAGTTTCTCCATTTAAGTGGAATTGACTTGCCATGGCACAACGAAAAGAAGATCAATAATCACAGACTCCAATTTGCCATAGATTTGTTAAACTTCACTCCCTGCTGTCATATCCTCAATAGTTATGGTCAAAGCTACATCCTCACAATCTGTTCTAGCTACATTATGTATGCCTCAGTCTTCCAAACACACAAAGGAAACCAGCTGGGAACACTGCACTTAAAGTTATCAGTGAAGACTGTATCCATCTACATAACTGTGCCCTCAAGAGGTTACAGACAGCATAACTCTCACCTCAGTTGTCATTTCTTTGAAGCAGGCCCAGAGAGATGTCCAGGAAGCATGGTCTGAGAGACCACAGCAGCAGTTTGCCAGCTGTGGACTGCAGACCACTGACGTCCACTGCAGAAAAGGCTGGCCTTGGGGAGTTGGACACTTCTTGTCACCCACCACCAAATTGCCTTAGAAAAAGCTAAAAGTGTTGTTTTCCATGCAAGCAATTGTTGTAATGCCTACAGAGCTGCCACATGATCACGTATGGGAAAGGAAGCGGCTCCCACAATTACAAATGGGACGGAAAGTCTACGATGCAATCTTTCTAGTAGGAACAGAAACTCAAAATGTTTCATCCCAGAGTCACCTTAAAATATATATTTTCTCTGTAGCCAGGATCATCTGAAACAGCAAATACAGACTAAGTACATAGGAACAAGTAATATCCAAAGAGCCCTTCTGACTCTGCCTAGATCTGCAATTTCTTGCAGGTTCTGCCATTCAGTTTTTATCAGAAGAGCAGATTTATGGTAAAAGCACTCATGAATAATTCATTCTCTTGAACTGCCACATGCAACTTTGGGAAATCCCAGCTATAAAACCTTGGCACCATTTAGCTAGCACAAACCACACTACTTTTTTACAGGTGTTATTCCACTGACCTACTTGGAGTTATTCCTCCTTCGCAGTGCTAGAAGAAAAGGATCACGCTGTTTGCTTACCACTTTTGGTAAGCAAACATCTCTGCCACATCTTCATAGCAGTGAAAATGCTTCTAGTCTTGGACTAGGTTTTAGCTTTGGCTCACCACAGCTTCAGTGGCTTGTACATCTCCTCTGCTCTTGGGCCTCCCATAATAATCCATTATTCGTTGGCTTACTTCCTCCTTATGTCTGTGTTTTTAAATCATGTTGAGAAACTTACTTGGATCCTAAACAAAAGGAACACAAGTAAAGCCATAAACTAGCTAACTGAACCTGTCTTTATGCTGATTTCTAACCTCAAGAGAAATATGGTTTATTCCAACACTCATCCTCTGCCACTGGAGCAAGAGCTCCAGCAGGGTATGGGTGCAGATGCCTCAGAAAAAAAGAAAATGAAACTGTTTAGCCACCTCCCTGTTCTAACAGAGGATGAATTAATAGCATCACTCAGTGGCTGCTTATTTTCCTAGGCTTTTCCTTATATAAAGTTAGGTGGGAATTCTTCACAATTTAAAAAAACAAACATTTATAAGGGTTTTATTTGATTAGCTCTCTAACTGGAGACCAACTAAAATGACAATGACTGCACTGCCACTGAGCCACATTCAAAGCCCACATCATGGTATACAGCTACACCTACAACTGCATTACAGGAAACAAAGAGCTGGCATTCCCTGTTTGTAAATAAGGTGAACAGCTCATGGCTATCTTGACATAAAACGAGATAATAATTATAGTAAATGCAGTCGTGTCATTTAAACAATTAACCTACACTGATTTATAGCAGCTAAGGACCTGATGAGGGATGTAAGAAACTCCTCTTTACCCTAATATATCCCTTCAGTTTATCCAAATTACTGGCTTTCACCACCTGGCCTCTCCCTTGTGCCCCCACAGTTAGGGTTTAAACAGGTTAAGAAATGACAGTCCTCACTTTGGTCTTTTCTTACACACTTCCAGCAGTCCTGAATGAAATGCGAGACAACCATAAAAGCCAGTAGAGGGGAAAATTAGACATGCTGCGTAACTAATTTCTGAACTGTAAGCAAAGTTGTTGGCAATTTTCATTTCATATCACAGGTTCACGTTTCTTTGAACTGCCACCTACTGAGAGCAAGCACTACCTGCTCATGGCCCTTCCAGGCAGGATGGGATGCTGCCTAGTCAGTTTGGACAAGCTTCAGGGGTTGCCATGGTGTGCTCTAAAGAAACCTCTCATCTCCTTGTCCAGGAGCCACCATCCTACCCCAAAGAAGGGTGCATGCCTTCAGCCCACACCAGTGTCATGGGGAGCAGGGTTCCCCTGTGTCCCCCAGCCACGTGCCCACTGCTGGAGCTGCCGTGTTTGCTGGGGTGGCTGTAAGCAAACAGCTGTAAGCTCCCCTGCCAGCCCTGCTCCAAAGGCACATGGAGGAGCATAGTCACGAGAAAGGGGCCAAATGCAAATTAAAACCAGATGAGCCGAGACAGCAGTTGGAAAGAGGGGGTGGTTAAAGCCTGTGACAGCTCTAAGTGAAAATAGTCAGACAAAGCGGGCTTGCAGATTGTCACCAAACTGAGAACCTCCTCCACCCCCAACTGCCTGGCTGGAACTGTATAATGGAGCAGGTTTCAAGAAACCGCAGTTCTCAGCAGAGTTAACTCTCCAGCAGCTGCTGCACTTTCAAATTGTCAGACAGATTAAACACAGGAATGCCTGTGGGTCACAAAGCTGAGGGAAGGGTGAAGTGATGGGGTCAGCTTGCTCCAAAGTGCAGAAACTACTCAAAAAGTTGGAGACAGGACTCCCTGTGGCCAGGAGGGAGTTACACTGGTATTGTCTGGCCAAAGGCTTGGCACAGGGCCCTTTCCCAGCCTCAGCTGTCCTCACCAAGCTGAACAGTTAAGTGGAGTTTTTGTCTTGTGCTTCCTCATAAGCTGCAGTCACGGCATGTAACCAGACTGCCCTTGCAGGGCAAGCGCCTGTTTGGAGGGGAGAGAAACGAGAGTTCCACTACAATCCACTCCTTTGGGGCGTGAGCCAAGGTGCCTGGCTAGGACCAGATGCTGCAGGGCACCCAAAAAGCTGGCACCTGCACTGCCTCAGCACCCAAAGCTCCGAGAAACACATTACCTTATGGGGGCAAGTGCGTGTGTGCAGTGGAGCGCTTGCATCAGACAGAAGTGAGTGCCACTGATCTGCGTGTCACCGATGACAAGACGGTGATGATTTACTGGGAAAACTGCCCTGAAAAAAGCATACTTGTGGATCTTATTTATTGTCTCATACCCTTCAAATACTCTTACAGCTACAAAGACGCCACACAATTACAAGTTAGAAAAAGGAGCGGAGGTAATTCTCCCACATGCTGTCTAGCCCATGGAGCCAACAAACCTGTGGCACCATCAGCAGGCAGCATGGGTCAGCCAGCCCAGCAGGACTTCTCCCGGGAGATAGTGGGCCACCTCCACCAGGGATAAACAATCCACACTTCAAACCTGGGCCAAAAGCTTGTTGCCAGATCCGTGCAGCTGCAGAGACCAGAGGTGGAGGGAGCTTTGCCAGTAATAGGGGTAAGAAGGAGAAAGAGAGGTTGTTCTCACACAACACAGCCTCTCCTCTGCCAAACCACAATGCTTCATGTGGATCTGTAGCCCACATGCTTCTCCAGGTACCTCCAACTCAGCTGTGCTGTGCTGGAAACTACAACCCACAAAACTGATGAGAAGATGCTGGCCCACAGAAGATGACTTGCCACGCAGCTCTCAAAGGTCACACAATGACCAGACAGGGACATGAGCACAAGAGAGCACAGGCCACTGTGTCTTTGGGCCACATTCAGGCAGCCACACAAGCAGCTCAGTCATTGAGGAAGCCAAGTGGTCTCCCTCGCTAGGAGAAAGTTTGAATCACCCCCTCCTCTTCCCAAAGCACCAGGAGAGTCTCCACCCGAGCAAACAGATAGCCTGGACATCCCCATCCCCCCACCGCAAGAGCACTTACCGCCCAGGAACTGGATGCCTCCTGCCACCCTGCCCACCGTCCTGGAGATGAGCTCGGACACGCAGCAGCCCATGAGTGCTGTCAGGGCCACCAAGAGAAGCAGCCCGCAGCCCAGGCCCGTCACCACCGTGCAGATCCTCCACTCGGTGCTCGGGATGGCCTGGAAGGAGGCATAGCGGCCACACTGCTCCACCATCACGGTCATCTGGCGGCTCTCATCTCGCACCGGGTAGGAACACCTCCGGAAAGTGCCGAAGGAAACAGACTTCTCCAGCTGAGACCCCAAGAGCCAGTAGGGCATGAAGAAGCCAACGCAGGAGGCAGCAGCACAGAGGAAGGAGAGGAAGGCCCAGACGATGCCGGCACAGGTGAGACTGGAGGCCATCTCTGTATCTGCTCCAAGACCCCTCGCGATGGGAAGACGCAAAATAATGGTGTATTTTACAGGAGCTTTATGGATAATCCGGAATCTCTCAGCCTCGACAAATCCTCACACTGGGAGAAGCTCGGATCCTAAGAGCCAGGGGGATATTTCCTCCCATCACGAAGTCAAAGGTCCCTAATTAAATAACAAAACACAAAAAAGGAGAAAAATACAAGTTCAGTAATACTGACATTAGAAAAAAATATTTGTCTGCCAGAGCTTTTCCTTCCTAGAAGAATTTTGAATAAGACATGTCACTTTTCTGTCCCACCCTTGCAAGTAGACCCTACAATCACTCTCAGAGACACCAGCTTCTGTGGTCAGTGTGACGGTGGTGGCCAGCAGCCCAGCTAGAACAGACTGCTGTGCACATCCAGGAATGCCCTGCAGCCACCTTCAGGGGTTCCCTGTGTACTTGCCTCACTTTTCTCCACTGTAAGTCCCCCGATCTTTCCAGTAGTGATAGAAAAAATAGATAAGGTCTTGCTTATCCTTAGTTAGCTAGACCTTCCTCCTGCAATGCCTGGAGAACATACTTCACTTTATAGATGGTCCTGCAGGCTTCAGTGCAAAAGCACTCACAGTGGCTAAGGCATTTCAAGATCAGACTCTTGTGACACAGGTAAAACTTACTAACACACCCCCAAAAGAAGTGTTATGAGATTACTTTTTTCCAGCACTTCAAGTTGCTTGGCATCCCTGTGCAAAAGGAGCCTTTTATCCCTTGATATCCCAAAGTGCCAGGAACCTGAACTCCACGTGGGCTTCTGGTAAGCGAAAACATTGCCACATCTTCTGGATCTGCCCCTACACAACCTCAAGGAGCACACAATTAAAACACAGAGGTCTCTCTTAATACTCCTGCTTGCATTCAGCCCAACTCTTCTTTGCCTCTTCCCAGCTCAAACCCAGGAGCCATAACCCCTTTGTATCCTTCTCAGACAACTCCCAGCCTCTCAGCTCAATATCAGTGTGCCCAAGTGCACTTGACTGTCACAGAAACCTACATGCTGTTCCCAGAGGCTGGGGGTGTATTTCTCGTTAAATTCATGTTGGATCATTATTCTAACTGCATTTGTAAATTTATGATAATTTCTCACAGTTGCTGCCAAATTAATTCTGATAGCTATTTACAGGGGCTTTTTCTTCTAAGCATGATTAGACGCCAATCAGTGAATCCAATTCATGAAAAGGCAATAAAATGAATACTACTTCAGCACGAGGAGAGAATGTAGAGAAAGTCTGTAAGTGAAATTAGCCATGTGCACTACACAAAAGTTTTGTTTACTTTTAAAACACTAAGAAAAGGAAGTCTCTTCTGTAATGATAAAAAGGCCTATACTGCTACTGAAGAAGAGTACACCTACCCACCCGTAGCCTATCCACAGAAATGTCTTTCAACCTGCAAAACGCCAAGCCCCTGGGGATAAAAACTCGCCAGAGAGGCATGGAGGGGCCACTATTTCTTCAGAAGCATCATCTGGAATAGGATCTGTCTGTGTCTTGGCGTGGCACCAGAAGTCTAAGCCAAAGTGGGTCATAGCACTTAGGGGAGATCATTCTCTGAATCGCAGGAGGTACGGCTGGAAATAGGGGACAACATGGAGTGTCCCAGGGTAGGACCCTGCAAATCCTGCGGCTCCAGCGGGGCAGCAGCTCCCGACTCCCCGGAGCCTGCCAGCTCACAGCCTGGGCGCTCTACCGGGAAGCAGACTCGCCCCTCCGGCCTCGAAACCCCGCTCCCCGCCCTCCAGGGGTAGGAGGGGGCGGCGGAGAGATACGGCTTCCCCCGAGGGAAGGCGGCAGCCGGGAACCAAAACTCGCCGAGGTGATGCCAGGCAAAAACTGCGGGCGAGCGGGCGCAGCGCCCGCGGAGCCGGCAGGGTGGGGGGGTGCCGGGCGGGGCGAGCTGGGGTGCAGGGGACCTGGGAGGGCCAGGGGATCCGAGAGGGGCAGGAGACGCGTGAGAAGGGGTTGTGGAGACAGGGGGTCCAAGAGGAGCAGAATGGAAGGGAAAGGAGAATGCGGCCGGGGACTGGCTGGAAAGGCAGAGGTGCCGAGAGTGTGGGGAATCCCAGTGGCCAAGAGGACGGAAAGCCGGAAAACTGCGGGGCTGGGAAGGGAGAGCGGTCCGGGGTGGCAGGGAGATACGGGAAAGACGGGGGCCCGGGAGAAGAAAGATTCGGGAAGACAAGAGGATGAGAGGGCTGGGAATCCGATCCGGGAAGGGAGTCTAGAGGGTCCGGTGCAACGGGCAAGGGATGCGGCCAAGCTGGGTGTCAGAGCGGGGAAAGGGAACACAGGAAGGAAAGAGAGTCCGAGGATGCAGGAGATGTGGCTGTGCAGGGTGGGGAGGGGTCGGAGAGGGAAAGGACATTCTGAAGGCTGGGGGATCCGGAGTCATGCAGGGGATGCAACGTATCGGGAGCGAGGGAGGGCAGGGGTTCGAGACAAGAAGGGAGGGCAGGGGGTCCGTGAGGAGCAGGGTGTTCAGCCGCGCATGGAGTGCGGGAGAGCCGGTGTCTGGAAGGAGCAGGAGCAGCGAGGGGTCTAGGAGTGCCAGGATGGGGGCAGACGCGGTGCCGAAGAGCGAAGGGCTACTTACGGACACGCCGGGCGTGGAGGCTGCCCGCCGCGGCTGCCGGGAGCACATGGGCGCGGGGCCGGCGGGCGGCGGCCGCCCCAAGGGACTCTACCCGCGGTCCCGGCGCGGAGACGACCGCGGGTGCTCCGAAGCGGGCGGGACCGGGACCGGGACCCTCCCCAGCCTGGCCCGTCCTTTCCTCCGCGCGTTCCTCTCTCCCCTCGTTTGATTCCTCGGGAAGCAGCGCCCTCCGCCGCCTCTCCTCCCCCTTCCCCGCCACCGCCTCCCCGGGCGGGACCCGCCACGGTCGGCGCAGTTGCGGGGCCGCGGACGGGGCCGGGGGCGAGGGGCCGGGCGGCGGCGGGGGGGCGGC
>VWZV01008969.1:507785-530548 GCA_013397155.1 Irena cyanogastra | reverse complement strand
GGGCGTCTCGGGTCCCGGGGCCGGAGCGGTGGTCCCGGGCCGGGACGGTGTGGGGGTGGCGGGGAGCGCTGCGGCGTCGCCGGGCTCGGCGGCTTAGTGCGGGGTGCAAGGGGCGGTGAAGCCGGGGACAGAGAGGAGGAAAGAGCAGGAGAGGAGGGGGCGGGGGGGGAAGACAGCGAAGAAGGAGTATTTGAAGGAAAGGGGGCAGGCTGCAGTCCTTACATGGGAAAATATGGGCTAATCTCCTGATGGTGTGCGTGTGATAAGAACTGTGTCTGCCTCTGCACGCGAGCTGCTGATCCAGCATTTCGATCGCAACAGTTCCCGAGTTGGTCTACAGGGAGAGTAAATGTGATCACAGCACCAAGCAGCTCCTCCCGGATGGGTTAGGTCAGGCGGAGAGGCAGGAGCTTCAGCCCTTTCCCGAAGTGTCTTAAGTGGGAAAGTTTTGAGGAAGGGTTGCCTTCTGCACAGAGAACCTCTAGGAGAAAAAGACATTTCCCATTCTGGTTTTTCCTCTACGCCCAGAAACAGGAATATATTTCTCAGATACAAGACAATTTTATGACAGGTTTAAATTATGTCAGCACCAGACATGCAAAATCTCTTTGGTAATGCTTCTTTTACAGTCCTGGCATGTAATTTAAACACCATTCATTAATATTATTAATGCTAAATGGAAGTGAAGTTTATTGCACTCAGTCTGCATTTACACCATTTAATAGTAACAGCAGCTATTTTCAGAATTAAATTACAAAGCCGCTTTATTGTATTTTTAAAATTAGACTTCCATTTTTTTCCCCTTAATGCAAAGTCTTAAAATCAGAATATTACTGAAAATGCATGTTCTCAAGGGATAAGAAATGGATTGGAAAATGTCTAGCATGATCAAGTTTTCCACCCTAACATTTCAAGTGTATTTAAGGAAAAATGCTTCAAAAAATCAAAGAAGTGGGTTAAATATAGGCTGAATGCTAGAATATATGCAATAAAATACTCCACAAGGAAGACAATGAAGGCATAAGCCCAAAGCAGGCATACCCACAGCTGACTACCCCTAGGCTACATCCACATAGTATACATCTATATTAGCAAGTGATATGGATCAATCTGGTGTTGGATCTCATGGTGTTGAGGGCCTAAATGATGTTCACACTTTTCAATAGTTTTTTCTTCAGTTTCACTCCAGGCTGGGTCTGTGACCTGAGGGCCTCATGAGAACTCAGAACTCATCTGATACACTCCTGGCACCTGTCCTCTGCTATATTGCTATCTGAATCCACTCTGTGTACTCACCTCCTCTGTGTAAAATAAAACACGGTACGTGAGGATGATCTGGAGATTCACTTCAAAAGCACGCCCTTGATCCACACAAAACATGAAAGTGGATGTGCCCACGGGGTGTCTGACAGAAAGAGAGCTGCTATGACTTTCCCAAAGCTGAGAGCTGGAGCCTGCTCCACAGCATACCATTCCAGCATCCTCCCCTCAAATCACCTTTCCACCCGGTGCTGTGCCTCCACCCCCAAGCACGCATGAGCTCTCAGGTCTCCACTTCTGCAAGGAGCTATGCACTTTTTGGAGAGTGTAGACGCTCCTTGTTTGCCACTCGCATGCCTTCACTTGGCTCAGTGTGGTGTTTTACCCCCTGCTATTCATTTTACCAATGCCTGAAATGACAGGGATACTAAGCTAATACTGTGTCAGTGGAACTCTGCTCTCGGTGTAAAGAAGGAGAAGAACTGAGTACGGTTATTAAATAGTTATTTAATTGTTTGAAGACTGAGGTCTGTCATTCTTTTCTTAGCCAAAGTCCTGGGTTGTAATGAAACTGTGATAAATATGTCTAAATTAGGCATGTGTTGGGATCAGACATGGGTAGAAATTGCCTGGCATTAAAATGACTGTGTAAAAACTTCTGTTTCGCACATGGAAACTGTTTCTCAGTTAAAATTGGCATTGGAAGCCTAGGGAGAAGCAAACAAGCATGAATTTATTCATGCAATTTATCTCTTCCATGGTATATGCCAAGGTCCCCAAGTCAGTGTTTGCTTTGCTAATGGGATCTCTACAGCAGTTCATTTATTTGCCTTATATGGCCTGTACATTCACTCCCTGAGCTGCTGCCATTCTGCTTTCCCTCATGGAAACTACATTGAATTCTGCATCTCTCCTGAAGCATCTCATGTTGCCAACTGTCTCTGAACTCCCCCACAAGCTGGCTGCATGATTTAGTCACTTGCAGGGAAATAAGCTTTATTTCACAATTCATTTTCTGTCCAAGTTTTGTTTTGATTAGGAACAAATTAGACACATTGTGTATATAAGGTAACATCCAAATTCTCATTCTATTTTTTCCTAATGATTAAAACTCATCATGCTTCAACTGTATCAACATTCGTTTCACCTTCCAGGATCATTGTGCTTGGAAGTATTTTAGTTGAAAGTTAGCTGAAATATTTCTATCCCCGTCTAGCCTGTTCAAAAGAAAAGGGGAGCTATTACATTGTGCTTTAGGATTCACAATTTTTCTTGCAACCACAAAAGCAGATAACTCCTCAGAATATAGCAATAACAAAACACATGGTCCCCAGGGTCTTGTCTATACTGAAATAGCAGCTGGTTTTAAAATTTGTCCTGGTGTTTTGAATTTTAAAAGAACCCACTTGTGAGAAATCTTCATAGTCGATTGAGGGAACCTGTGCCATGGATTACCCTCTGCTGCAACCACTGAAGTCAGACTGAATCAAACACCCTTGAATACATTGTGAGAAAACTGCCCTAGCAGAGAGATGGAAAAATATGCTTATAGATTTTACCATTTTGCTTCTCCTCAATCCATTGACTAAGCTGCTGTTACAGCTGGGGCACTACAGTCTTGATGGAGCGAATCAGCACAGCAGAATAAAGACAGAAAAACCTGTCACTGTACCTAAACCAATCCTGGCTAATATACACATCACAAGCTTGACCAGAGACTCTTTCACTACAGTATGACTTGTAAGACAATATAAAATGCCATAGGGAAATATGTATGTTCCTGAATCCCAAGGAAAATGAAGCAGCTACTACCAAACCTCCATCTCATTCTTCAGTCTTTGACCAGAAAATGAACCAAAAGAGTTTTATCTTTCAGGCCACCATCTGTTTTCGGTTGTGTGGTCTGCAGAAAAGTGATCACACCAACACGGTTCCGAGCATCTCACAAAACTGGATCTTCAGGTCGTGTCTGTACTCGATTTTAAATCAAAAAGGAAGGTATATGCACAAAAATAGACTTGAGGCGATGTACTGGGAGCAACAGAAAGTCAACCCAATTATTCAAATACAGTCACTAAAAACCAAACAGACAAGTACTGTTAGAGAAATAACCTGATAATTAGTATATTTGGCTGAAATTATGTCCAATCTTGCAACAGCTGGGGGAAAAAAAAATCAACTAAACAGACAGAAAAAGAGAACCTCAACTCTAACACCTGAAAATTTCTCAGAGAAAGGTAAGAAAACAAATTCAAGTGGCCAGATCCTGTCCATCTGTATGGTGTCCTTCCAAGTCAAACAAATTGCATATTTTCTAGTGTGGGTAGAACTAGACACCAGGGGTTTTGAGCTATCCCATCCAGACCTGAATCTTGGCCTATAAACTTAGCTCTCAGAGCTAAGATCCTCTCTCCACTTCTATTTTAATACCATCCTATCATTAACACTTCTTTCTCTGGTGGCTCTAATGGTGGTAAATTTTGTGAATTCTCTTACTAACAATTTACAACAAAACTTGCCATATTTCCGAAGGACAGTTGTCTTACACAATGCTGTTGTTGCTAACATCTGTCTCTTAATTTCTGGGTGCACATAAAAATAACATGTCAATGCAAACTAAAAGAGGAAAACAATCTTTATTATTTGCCATAAACCCTCCGTATGTTGTTTCATCTTTATGAAGTTATCACTTATCATCTATTATATAAAAGCCACCAGGTGTTCTACATTTTGCAAGGCTCTAAAATAGTAGCTACAGCTATTGATTTTCTCTTTTGTGTCCTGTTGTTGACAAGCCTGGTTGCTGTGGGAGAGGCCAAGGAGGTTTATTCTGCACCAGCCCCTCGGCTGAAGGGAGGAATGCCTGTTCTGCCCTTGCAAACATAACCAAAGTGACTGAGCTTTACAGGTCCCAGACCCGTCCTCCTTTACCAGGGAATTGTCTTAGCCCTGCACAAACTCACGAAAACCACAGCTGGCTTCAATCCTGAATTTCCACTATTCTTAATTGGACTTTTTAAAATTAGGAACATCTGGATGATGAACAAGTGATTTCCCAGTAAGAAATGCTCATCTACTGGCAGCCTGCTTTCTGTGCATGTAGACCCAATACAAATAATCTAATAGTGTCATCTTACTTAGGAGTGGGATACCTGTCTATCTTCCCCAGATGCTGGTAAAGAAAGACGCGGGGAACGTACAAAGGGCAGGTCTTGCCGCGGTGCATTCTCGCTTTAAGCGGCGGGCGCGTTTGGAGACTCGGGTTTGTTTAACGACACGTGCAACAGAAAGAAGATTTTTCTTTTCATCTTAAAGCCTCCGTCTGGGATCAGCTGTCAGCAGGAGGTCGCAGTTTCCGCGCAGGGCCCGGAGCGCGCCGGTGCCGCGGCGATGGGGAGCCCGGGGCGGCGGGCGCGGGCGCTGCGCTGCTCGACAGTGACACTCGGTGGGCGGCGGGGCCGGAGCAGGGCTGGGGGCGACCCCGGCGGGCGAGCCCGGGGCAGGGGGGACTCGCACCTCCCGGTCCTGCGGGGCTGGAGAGGGTTCTGCCCTGGCCCCTCCAGAGTGTTTGATGCGGCTGCAGACGAGGAAGGGCGTGTGTGTGAAAAGCGGGGGCAGAGAGCAGAGCGTGCTGCTGTTCTCCATAAAACCTCTGGGATTTGTAACCGCCCTGGGCCACTGTCCTGAGGCTTCTCAGGACAGTGAGAAGTCCCTTGAGGGACTCAAGGCAGCGCCCTGTTCCTCCCCCAGACTTTTTCCACGGAATTGGAGCAGAGCTGCCTCTCCCCGTGACTTCCAGCAATCACTTGCATCTAGGTCACCCTATTAGATCACATTCCTAAGGATACGGCTAATGATTTCTAGGGTTTTTAGAAAGGAAAGCTGAAAATCCTCTAGTTGGGGACAATGGCCAATTCATTTTCCAAGTGGAAGCTCATTTCCTCCCCTCCCCATCACACCTTGAGGGTTTTACAGAACTCAGGGACTCCACGAAGCTGGAACTTCTGAAATCTCACAGAGATTTGTCCACAGAATAATTGTAATGCCAGCTCTTGTCAGCTGAAACCCAAACAGAGCTCACTTCCAGGTGTACCAATGTCGCAAACACTTTCTCAGTGGGGGAAGAACCAAGCTCTTTTTTTTACAATTCTCCAAAAGGTTTGTCCTTAGTAAATCCAGTATGTATATAGAATTCATACACCTACATGGGTATGCATTTACTCGATATATGTTTATTTATAATACACATATATGGATTATCTACATATCTCTATAATACATATATAGGTATAGATACAGGAGACTAGACTGGTCAAGCAAGACCTGCCTGTTGTAAATCCACGTGGGCTGGGCTTGATCCGCTGGTTGTCCTGCATGGGCCATGCACTGGCACTCAGGATATCTCTTCCGTAACCTTGCCTGGTGCCGAGGTCAGTCTGAGAGGCCTGTAGTTCCCCAGATCATCCTTCCAACCCTTCTTGCACGTGGGTGTAACATTTGCGAATTTTCTGTCAGCTGGAACGTCTTCAGTTAACCTGGACTGCTGGATGATTGAGAGTGATTTGTGAAGTTCTTTTCATGAGTTCCCTCACTACTCTGGGGTGGATCATCAGGGCCCATAGACTTGGGCATGTCTAATTGCCATAGCAGGTGGTTAATCATCTCCTCTTGCTTTATGGGGGCTTCACTCATCTCCCATACATGCTCTGGGAAGACTTCTCAACCCTCTCTGGGAAGGTTCAGCACCGAGTGTTCTCTCGATATTCTATTGTAACAAAATAACCTACTCATAGATTGTGCTTTTGCAATATAACTACATATTTCAATATTCCTTTTCCTGATGAAAAAAGCTAATTAGCAAGGTCGTTACAGTTACCACTTATAAGTGGGAAGGTAGTAATTCCATTAATGTGCTCACAGGAACTTCCTTTATATTACCTCTTAACCTTTACATGGATATTACAATTTCAATAATTAATTGCTTTTTGCCATTTAATTTGCAGTTTACCATTTTCAAGGGAAATTGCCCATTAAAACAAGGAGGGTTTTTTTAAGGAAAAAATTCTTTACTCAAGTATACACTATAAGCTAGCCTTAGAGAAACTAGGTATTTGTTAAGCCATTTTCATATTTGAGTAGAGAGGACTCAGTGCTAGCTCTGCATATTAAAGAACTGCCCATTGCTTGAGTCTTTAGACATTTGCAGAAAAATGAGGCAGAATGGAGCTGAGGCAGTGACAAAAAGGGAATTAATTCTTATCCTCTTCCCTCAAATTCTCAAAGGCAATGAATCCTTCCTCTCTTATTGATGCAGCAAGAATTTACTTTCTTCTTTCTTTGCAACCATCTCGTTTCTTCAACTGAAGCTAATTTATGCTGCAATACCCATCCATGAGGGCTTCTGTTAACTTCAGTGACTGAAAAAAATAAAGGAACTTTGGCTCAACCTCATAAAACACAGAAATTCTATCTGCGAATCACCAAGAACTTAGATATATCCTAAAGAAAGTGCCTGACACTTTGGAGAATGGAGCTCAGCATATGTATTCCTGCTCACACTCAAGTCTCCTGTAAAACAACTACTCAATGCATCAGACATAATCCAGTATCCCTGTGGTAGTATGCTGGCATATCTCTACCACTGATAGTAGAAATTGTGTCGAAATCCCATCACACTAAAGAAAATTTAGATAAATATTGGTATCTGAGAAGGTGAATAATGCATTCCAAGTGGGCATGTCTGTGATAGGGTAAAACACATACTTCTGAGAGAGGGATTTGCATGGGAAGATGGAGAGAAGGTGACAAATGAAGAGGCACAGGAGAAGAGGGAACAAAAGTAGCAGGTATGAACTAGACTGCAACATTGATTTATGAATGAAAATGTAAACGTTTTTTCTGATTCAGGTGCAAAAATTAAACTAGCCCTTGGGCAGTTCTACCTTTTCAACTGGCAAGTCCATGATATGTCATCCAAAATGATATACTTCTGCATGATATGTCACACGCCTACAGGCACCAACTAGATCATTTTGCTGTGAAAACAAGCCATTTTGCTTTTTAATTGTAAAATCGAACCTCCTGGGTCTTTTACCCCTTTCCCCATGAATATAAGGAGAACCTGGGATTACATCAGGATGCAAACATAGTATTTCATTTCCACAGTACTGAAGCTGGGGCATACTCTTAGAATAATTTGCAGAGAAGTAAAAAGTCACTGTCAGACAAATAGGGGTAAAAAAAATTTGTCTACTCAACAGTCCAGTGCACAAGTTTTCTATGCAGTCAGAGAAGACTGGATGGGAATCTGAGGATGAATTGCGTTCTGAAAGTGCCTTTCTTTCCATGCTCTGATAGATGGTTAGCTATGGATCTTACCTCTGACTTTTAGGTGTTAAAAGATTGTTAAGATGTATCTCTCTAAGTTCTTAATTTTGTCTTCAAGTGTTCGGATATTCAAGTTGAAGAGAGCAAGAATCAATTCAGGCCACTTAATATTAAGAGCTCCCTATATCAGCAATGGATCAGCAATTACACCACAGCAAAATAATCAGCTTTTTGACCAGTAAAAGGAAAGTCTAGCTCCAGGCCAGCATGGGCATTTCTTGTCATAAGCTTTCTTCAGTGAGGCACAAATATGTTAATTTTGCCAGTTAGTGCTGCAATCTGGTTAAAGCACCTGATACTTTCTTTGAGATATTACCTTGCCTATATTATTAGTATTCTAGACTTTATCACATAAAAAGACATGTATGGGACAGAGCAGAAAGAAGCCTCTAATCATCAAAATTAATGTAAAAATATCCTTTCAAAACCTCTAGACTGGCAGTTCACTCGACATTTGCTTTTTGACAAGCACATGCTCTGCATGCACAACAATATTTTAATATGGCATTGTTTAAAGAAAGTTGACAGTGATGGGTGATGTATATTCAGACTGATGATACTCTGAAGAGAGCTTTACCTGCATGGACAAGAAAGTTGCTGCTAGTTTGCATGCAAAAGAAAGCTTGGGGTCTATTCTGGGGAACTTGATAATCTCTTGTAATTAGTACTGTAATTGGAGGTTGCTGGAAATGCTCCTTGAGCTTCTGCCAGGGAATGTGAATGCTTCACAAAGCTGTTGACACCGTTCTGTATACCCAGCCTCACCAACCTAGTCAGCTGCAGTAGATGCCAACACAGAACTCCTGCTTTGTCAAAACTTTCATCTAAGCAGAAAACACACAATGCTTTTTCCTTCCAGTGCAGCCACAGAGCGACACCAGTACTACCCAGCCCAAAACCATGCTCCCCCCAATGTCCTGCAGCCCACTGGTGATCCCAGGACACACTAGGTCACCATCAGGCTACCAGTTTTTGACAGAGACTCACTCCATTCCCCACTATTACAGATTGTAAATGGATAAATATGAGCCACATATGCCAAAGTTTAGAAACAACACTTGCCTGCCCTTGGAGACACAATAACTTGTTTCCAGTGGATCAGTCACAGGGATGCTAGTTCTGTAATAATGCCATGAAGGCAGAAATGACCACTAGAAAGGGATGCCAGGTAATTTTAGCAGAAACTGAAGGTTTAAATGCATTTCATCTGGAGGTGAGCAGATCTTTGCATAGAAATTGTTTGCAATTCACAGTCAACTATAGTGACTGCAACCAGTGTCAGTCATTAAGTAATAAGTTATTTTTATACACAGCAGTTCTCCAGCATCTCTGAAGGTGATGGCACCTCGCCAAGGCTTTGGAAGGGCTGTATGAGCTGACACACAAAGACGAATGGTTGAGGCAAGCCCAGATGACACTTTTGAGTCTTTCTTTACAGAAAGAATCAAATCCAAATATACCAGATAGCTCCACACTGGGGTTGCTGAGTAGCTGTTTGGCTAGGCTCCTGACAGATGTCTGAAAGTGCAACTTCTGGCATTTTGGAAACTCATTTCTCCTGAAGTAGCAATAAAGTTCCACTGAATTCACCCAAACAGAATCGTTATGAACACTAGGAAAAGCTATTTATGACACCCATACCAGTAAAATTAGGCTGATGCTGTATTGCTACTATGAAAATTGCCGTGATCATCAACATGCTCTTTGCAACTTTTACTAGCAACATCCCTCAAGTGCTCTTTCATGAGACAATGGCTTTTGTGGTGAAGCTGTACAATTTTTGCTTCATGCCCCACTACTGCTTTTTCCCTCAAGAGCTCCTTGTACACTCATGGCCCTAGATACACTTTTGCCTGACAAAATTGTTAGCTGTCATTTAAAAGGGAGTTTCTATGTGCCAGATGTCCCTGACCATATAATCCTGTCTGTTCTGTGCCACTACAACATTTGTGCAGGATTTGCTGGACTAGCAAGGTGAGCATTCTATCATCTTATGCAGCTATATCCCAATCAACAGCTACCAGATCCAGCAGAGCAGTTACTAACACCTAGGACTGTACTTTGGATACTGACTATGGTAAAGAAATTGCCAGGAGCTGAGAGAAGCCTGTCATACTACCCTGCCTGCTTGGCAGAAGTATGTGTGTGTAGACACCAAAAGGGCAAGAGGGCAGAAGCTGTATAACAGAAGGTTAAAAAGAGCTTTGGAAAATTCGAATGAGCTTCAAAACACAGACCAGTCAGTCAATGTAATAAAAAAAGGGGGGGGAAAAAAAAGGCTGCAGAAATGCACTTCGTTCTACATTTATGCATCTCTTGTCCTGCCAAGTGGAGTTATACTATCTTGGACTCCTGTATGAATCCTGAATGACAGAAATATATGCTACATAAGAGATTCTACAGAGATCCATAAGACATGGACGTTTGACCTACAAGTCTGGATTAAAATACAGCAGCTGGAGTCAAGGTTTGCAGCAGTCATGGTCTTTGTCAAAACTTGTGTTGCTGATGTACTGACTCAAAAGGTATTTTTCTAATGCCATCATTATTTCAATTTATTAGATCTACCTTTGGCTTGTCATGATCCACATCATGACCCTGTCATAATCTCATAGAGGGCCTTTTGTTGATCAGCTGATCTGAGGGCACTGTTCAGTTATTTAGGTGTTGTTCTCTAGATTTTCTTTGCTAGATATTAACTTCAGCTGAGATCAGGACATAATGAAGGGTACCATTTCTTTGTCTGATAGTGAATACTTGCAATTTTTGTTCAGTTGTTTGGGTTATTTTTATTTCACTTAGAACACATTCCAGAGACTTTTTGCCAGCAGACAGTCATTGCTTGAAGAGATAGGTCAGCAGGCCTGGCACACATCATTATCATGTGCTATGTGTCCTACTTGTATTTTTTTTTCAAAAATATTCCTTTTTGTTGCTGTGTTGTTATTATAATGGTAAGCATACTAGTGAGCATATGCAAAGGAAGATAAGCTTCATACTTCAGCCACAGAGACATGGTGTCACTAAGGTGTTGCAGTTCATCAGCCACAAGCAGGTATTTGTGCTCGTGGCTCCATGATCTAAACCATTTGTTTCTTTGTTTTCTTAGGTGAAATTTGGGCCATCACTGAAGTGAGTGGCAGTACCATGACCGATGAAATTGACCTTGCCAGGGATGTGGCCACATAGTTTAAACAATCACTTGTTTAGAAAAGTCCTTTATTCTGTAGTGGTTTAGAATCAAATAAATCCTATTAGTTCTGCTGATACAGTACTTCCCTTGAAATCAATGGTTGAGTTTTTTTAGCAGGAGATGAATAGGAAGATTTCATGGGTTTGGTATGTATTAAAGTGCACACTGTACTGCTAGTGTTATCTTTTCAGTGAGTTTTAACAAACAGAAGTTTTATAGCTCCTCAGCCAGGTGGCTGATTCAGCATCACATCTATTAGAGCAACTACTGCTGACTGTGAGGCACAACAATAAATCCTCAAGTGAGATAGCACGAGCTAACCTAAAACTTCAGAACTGTACATTCTCCTGGAGCTTCAAGAGACACAGACTACCTGACTACATGTTGCTGTCAGGGTGACTTTTGGCCAAATCATTCACAGTCATATTTCCAATTTCCAGATGATGTCAACATTGTCTGAATTTTTTAAAAGAAGTTAGCTCAGGAAATAGATTGAGTTGGTCTGGTGAAAAGATTCTACAATATTAATCTCTAAGAAAATAAATCATTAAAAAAATCCTGATCTAATTGACTTAAAGACGTAGAACATTTTCATGTGCTCCTGCTTATTGGTTGGATTTTCTAGTCCAGCCTTAGCACAAAAAGACATCAAAATACTGGAGAAAGCCAAGGGATAATTTCATGGCAGAGAACTAGTTAAGATTATAAGGCAGTGGTGGATTTCTTTTGGGGTGTGCTCTGTGCAGTGAAAAGCCCAGCAGAGCCAAGTTCCACTCACCCGATCATCTACAGGGGCATCATAAAGGGCTGTAAACATTTCCACAGGGATGACATAGTTGAGCAGCAATATATCATAGCCAGCTTCCTTCAGATACTCTTCTTCACTGCAGGACCCATAAATTGTGTGCAAAATAGCATTATCAAATTCTTTTATCTATTATACTGTAAGAAAAATACAACTCATTATGGGCATTTGTTATGTATTATAAGTCCCTGACTTATACGTCCCAGTATTATAAGTCCCTGACTTCATAATACTTCCTGTTCCTATGTGCTCTGTGCATCTTATTGAGGCAAGTTCTGCATTAGTCCTTCCTTCCTTCCTTCCTTCCTTCCTTCCTTCCTTCCTTCCTTCCTTCCTCCCTTCCTCCCTTCCTCCCTTCCTCCCATCCTCCCTTCCTTCCTCCCTCTCTCCCTTATTTTAGTGTATTTGTACGTTTTCTTTTTCTTCATCACAGAAATCTTCCTTTCTCACTTGCCTATGACACCCATAACAAAAGCTATTCCTTCCTCTTTGTGTTTAAGAAAATATTTTCTTTATGTCCTGCTCTGTCACTCCTCTTTTGTCACAGGCGAGGGAAATACACCCAGCCATGTCTTTGACCTCAGTCAACCTATTCATCCACTGAAGTTTTATTACTATTTAGCCTTTTGTGGAACAAATTCAGGCTGCTACTACAAACTTTTTTTTGCCTTTGTCTTCAGAAAGTACATGTACTGCCAAGCATTTGAAAGTACAGCAGCACTTATTAGCTTTGGCTATGTAGACAGCGGGTGACATTCCTGACCACACCTTGTTCTGCAGGCTGAACTGTGCTCCTCTCTGTGCCCCCAACAAGTGGTTTGTGAACACTTTCACCAGCTGCACAGTGGTAACAGCTGTCAAACAGTTTTGTTGTCTGAGAGGGAAAGCCCACAAAACCAGAAACCACCACAGTAGGGAACTAAGCAAATAAACAGAAAACACCCTGTGCCAGACATTTCTTTACAGACACCTGTAGTTCTGCTGCTGCATCAAGCTTTGGTAAGGGAACTTGCAGTGGAGTAAATTACACACACACCACAAACTGTCTACCATTGACACACAGAAACTGATAACTGAAATCAAAGTACCTTCTGGGAGTTACAGATCACAAAATCCCAAGCATTTTATCCCACACTGTACATCCAATTGATTTAACAGGATGTTTGCTGATGGGCAAGCAGACTGGTAAGAATGTCATACCAAACTCTTTGTGATGAATACAAGATATGGCACACCAGCTGAGTTCTAGATGATGACTTTGTTGCAGTCACATTTACATTTCTGTTTAAAAAAATCTGTTCTGAGGAAAAATCTATCCTACAAAAATTATTCATATCAGAAAAAGAGAGGATTTCTTTTTACAGCTGCATCTAATATTTCTAAAAGATGAACAAGATATAAGCACTGGTATCCTCATAAAAACACCTTTTACACTTGTGAGAGATAAAAAAGTGCTCCCTTGGTTATTTCTTCTCATTTTTTTTCAAAAGAACATGTGCATGGATAAACACATGCTGTTTCAAAACTCCATTGGTTCCTGTCAGCCCAATGTTTTACATTAGCTAGAAGCATTCTGGCTCACAAAACACATTCTTGAAGAAATGCACACCCATGAAAAAGCATCTAAAAACAAAACTGGTTGCTTCAAAAGAAAATGCATGTACCAACTAATAGAGGGAATTCTTTCTGGCTCCTTGTATGTTTGTGGTATAACTTGTTGTACGAGACTTGGCAATGGTCGTGACTTATCTGACACTTGTGTTTCAGCTGTTGGAGCCTTTCTGACTTCAAAGTGTGCCTTCACTCTGTCAACTCAATCCATCAGGTTAATAACATTTGAAGTGTTGTTCAAACAACTAACAACATCCAGCTTACAGGTGGGAGGGGATCTTTCTAATAATAGGATTTTCTTGACATGCTTAAATATTAATTGCTTACACCTGTGATGACCGCAGGCTGTTTTATCTCTTCTGACAAGGAGAAGGGAGATCCTGGCTCTTGGAAGCTTAGTCAGAAGTAAAGGACATCTAGAAGGAGGTAACATCAGTGTAATAGGGTGGATGAGAAACAGAAACTATGAAACAGAAACAACGTGTTTGAAAATGCTTGAAATCCTTCTTGCTGACTAGCCAAGAGCAGAAACAAGGCACTACACAGACCGTTCGGAAAAGCTGCCCTTTTATGTAGAGGATCCACATGGGGAAGCAAACAAACAAACAAAAATTAAATAGAAAAAATCCTATTACTGTCTCCATCACACTAAGATTTCAAGGGCTCTGGTCATACAGTCTTTCCTTGAGGCAAATGACTCAAACTAAAAGAACAAATAATTAATGAATAAAACCATTCAGAAGTTCAATGCTGCACCTTGGGCATAAAGGCGGTGTCTACTTGACTTGCTTGCAGTTATTTTCAGGAAGGGTTTTCAGAAGAGCAATGTGAAATCCCCAAACTCCTGAAGAGATAGGCTACTGTTTGAATCTTTGGGTTTTGACCACACACCATCAGACAAATGGAAAGGTGGTGTTGTTTTCACAGCTAATACCATGGCGAAACCCGTGTCTTCTTATATAATAGCTGTGCACTGTTAGTCATCTTCTCTGCATGGCATCTTGCCTTTATCTGTGTACCTGCTTTCTGTCCTTTGGAAAAGTCCACAGAAATCCCTCCACTGCACCTCAGCATTTCAGATGGGACAAGTGACAATACCAGACGTCATGGTCTTAAGCTGCACCAGAGGAGGTTTAGGCTGGACATCAGGAGGAATTTCTCCGCAGAGAGGGTCACTGGGCATTGGAATGGGCTGCCCAGGGAGGTGGCGGAGCCACTGTCCCTGGAGGTGTTTAATGAAAGACTGGATGTGGCACTCAGTGCCCTGGTCTGGTTGGCATGGTGCTGTCAGGTCATAGGTTGGACTCGATGATCTCAGAGATTTTTTTCAACTTAATTGGCTCTGTGATTTTGTGCTCTGGAGCTGTGAGGAGACCTTGGGAGTTCACCTCTGCGCCAGTAAATGCACAGCAGAAAATAGACAGCCTCCTCATTTTGACACACGTTACAGCCACTGCTGTTAACTTATGCAACAGAGATCTCATTTATTTTTTCCCTTTCTAGCTGTCCTCATAATTAAAGCATTTGTTTTGTGAAATAAATACAGTGATCTGGTCTCATGAAGTGAACCTTCTATCATCGACTCAAAATTCTTTATTCAATGAGTAAATTATTTTTAATTCTTAATATTTTAATTCTTATGTATTTTTATTTTATTATTAAAAACAAACAAAGAAATAAACAGAAAAACCCGAGTTCCACCTTGCACCAGGTGAGGCCTGGCTCCGCAGCCGGACTGCGTCAGGCCGGAACCAAATGTTCGGAGCGCGTTTCCGCCGGAGCCGCTCCGTGGCGGCGCTGTGGCCGGGGAGGGCCGCAGCCATGGCCGACACGGCCGCGTCGCCGCTGCCCGTCGGCCCCGCGCCGGGGCTCCCGGCTGGCCCCGGCACCAACCCGCTGTCCCGCAAGCTTAACAAGATCTTGGAGACGCGCCTGGACAACGACAAGGTGGGTCGGGCGGCGGTGGAGGGACGAGGTGGGGGCCGGATGAGCCGTCAGGGGCCGCGGGCCCCGACAGGCTTCGCGGCGGGGGGGCGAGTCCTGCCGTACCCTCAGTTCCGCTGCGGAGCTGCGGGCGACCCTTTGCGGCATTAATTATAAATAAAATTAGTTTGCGCTTCTCCAGCAACATGCCACGCTCCTATTTTATCCCTTCAGATCGTAGGGAGGTTTGTATTACTTGCCTCGGAGGGCACTTCTCAAGCTTTTTGTAATTTAAATGTTTTCTTGCTGTGGATAGGTCATTCATTTACAGAAAGTAATCTTATTGGTTAAAGCTGCTGTTAAATTGTGGACAAAGTTTTCTGTTATAAAAGAAGACGAAAGGCTCAGCAATGATTGCAGTTGTTTGCCAACTGTTTGCTAACTGTGTGTTAAGGTAGCTTTTCCTCTAAAACCAATTATTAGGTTTGCTGTATTTTTAATAAGACCATGAAGTCGGGGTGGATACAGACTATTTAACCTGCTTCTTTGTAACTGCATGCAAACTTTTTTTTATTTTCTAGGAAATGCTGGAAGCACTCAAGGCTCTCTCGACCTTTTTTGTGGAAAACAGTTTGCGCACCCGAAGGAACCTGCGTGGAGACATTGAACGACGGAGCTTGGCCATAAATGAAGAATTTGTGCACATATTCAAGCAAGTTAAAGAGGTAATGTTTTTGCAGCATGACTAGCTATTTTGCAAGAGTACTGCTACATGATTTAAAGTTTAAAAAAGGATTAAGAGAGATTTTAACTTTCCAGGACAGATATACTTTTACAGTAAAATTGTTTTATTTGTTGAAAGTGCTGCGTTGGATGTTTCAAACAGATCCAAGTCCTGAGTGACTCTTGATATTTAGAGGTGCATTACTTTGCACTGACTAACAGGGAGCCTAGAGCAACCATGTTCCTTGTAATTGGAGCATCTAATTGTGGTGGGAAGCTGGGCCTGGACACAGCATTTCTGATTAAAAACACAGTTACTGTTATTTGAACTTACTCTAGGAACTTGAGAGTATAAATGAAGATGTGCAAGCAATGAGCAGCTGCTGTGAAGACATGTCCAGTCGTTTGAAGGTAATATATAAATGGAAGTACTTTGAGCATTTTTCCTTTTGAGGTGTGACTATGTTCTTTTAAAAGGACGAAGAGTTTTTTTGAGGGTTAACAGAAACACCAAGATGTTTCCATGGTATGCATCTTATGTTACTTTGGGATAGTAATACGCTTCTTTTTACTTGTTTAGAAAATGTTTCAAGGAAGTGATTTTAATTTCTTCCAAATTGCAGTTCAAAATGCAGTCATATACTTGTTTTGAAAATAGCAATGTGATATCCATGTGTACGTCAGTGGAGAGAAAATATTTTATTAGATTGGATGTGTGTGAGATTTACGGGTTAATTTGTGTATTTCCATTTAAAATGGCTTTTGTATTGACTGTGCCTCTTGAGTTATGTGTTCATATAAATACCTCAAGTATATTCATAGGAAAGTATGTGGTAATTCAAAGAGGGAGACAAATCTGGTGTGCATCTTCAGTTTATAGGTTTTGTTTCTTAACATTGTTATGCAACAAAACCAGTTCTGTTTCGCCTTAATCCTGAATCCGTAATATTCCTGGCGGGGCTGGTAGGAAATTTTTGGTTTATGGTGCATTACTAAATCTGGCTTGGTTTTAGGGTAAAAGTTCAAAATTTAATGCAGTGATGAGTATAAATATTCAGCTTATGGATGCTGAAGTGTAGATGTTTTGCCAAACCCAACCTGTTCCCGATACAGCACATAAGTTATAGTATGTGAATAAGAATTCTTCACCAAAAAATCCTGTGAAAACAGTTGTTTTCCTCTCCATATGTGTGTGTGGATATTAGATGACCTGCTACTTAGATAAGTAAGTTTCACAGTCATTGTACAGATGCTTGTAGCTTGATGAACTTGTACCAAAAAATGCGAGAGTACAGTGTAGCCAACTGCAGTACTTAATTTTCAGTTTTGGAAGGAACTGGGTAATGCGCCTCAGAGGTCTCAGATCTCTTTGAACATTGTTAATGTGGATATATTCCCTAGTGCAGTTCAGGGACTGTTAGACTAAGCTCTTAGATGTGGAAATGAGTCAAGTGTCCATGCAGATTTTTGCTCTTTTCTGTCTTTAGATCATGGAGTGTAACTGTCGTCTGTGATTTTTTTTTCTTTTACCAGAGTAGAGCCACCCTGCAGAGATTTCTTTTACTATTAAAGTCAATAGGTAGTTTTGTTCTGTGCCCCGCAGGAGATTTCCTCTAGAGCCCTGTAGAACTCATAACTTGTCTTGATTCAATCCATATTTTCTTTGTATGGATGTAAAGTTAATAAGCTCATGAACTAGCTCTCAGTTGTGAAATACTCTGGTACTTAATCTGTAGGAGGACAGGAAGACTTGGAGGGATGTGCTCAAGCTGAATAAGAAGACAAAAATGGGCTAAATAGAGCAAATAGAATATACAAAGAGGAGGATTTGGGGCATATAATGCAGAAAAGTGCAGTATATTAAGAAAGCAGAACAAATGCAGGTCTTGAAAGGAAATATACTTGGATAAACCAAAAAGCTTTTTAGCTTTGTTATTTTGTAAGTTTATAATACACTCTGATCCAAATAACCATGTATTGTCACATCTGATTTTAGGACAGTGACTCGATAAATACAGTGGCTGAAAGGGAGAGAAGGAGCAAGTGCTAAAGTGGAATTCAGTGGGGTTGAAGTCTAATGAAATTGTTAGCTAATATACTGAGGCGGCGAGGAAGAGAAAAATATTTCTGTTTTGGATATGCAAGAAACATCAAATACCAACTTCCTGATTTTTCTAGCATGTCTGGCTCATTTCTGACAGTTATGTTGTTAGGTTAGATGTAAGCTCTTACATTTCATACATAAAATAATGACAATATCTGGGGTGTATTTGAATGCACATTTGTAAAAACTGGCTTCCTGATATATCTAGCTAGAGTCAGAAAAATGTTTTTCTGAAATCTTCTTTTCTGCTGTCCTACTGTTAGCATTGTTCGTGGTAATCAGTACTTCTGCCCAGAAAGTACTGGAAAGGAAGCAGATTTCCTCTTTTTTATTTATCGAAATTTGCAATTAAGTTGGACATGAATTGTTACAGTCCTACTTTCGCCTTTCAAAGCATCCCTGTACCTTTACTGCTTTTCTGTTGTAACTAATGTAGTGGCATGCTGAAATGAATCAGTGTGTATAGATACTTTTGTTAAACCTCTCAGGGGTCTCAAGACTGGCATCTTCAATTTGGCAAGCTGTAACTTGGCTGTAATACAGCATTGAAATTATTCACATAATGTCTTTATTGCCATTTCTACCTCTTCACTTGCAGTATTATTCTATACTGAATGCATTTTGATTTCAGGATTTTCTTTTTGTTAAATCAACTCTATTTTTCTGCGTAAGGGATCACTGGTGGCATCCAGTGTGAAGCCAAAAAATCCAGCTGTCTTTTAGCTTTTCACAGAGCAATAAATTTCAGAACTCTTTAACTTCAGTTGCAGCAATCCTTTTATTTATGCGGTTGCAGTCTGATGCAGAATTGTTTCTGGATGGATTCCCTTGCACTGCCATCACTCAATATTTAGGGCTGTGATGAACTTCCTAAGTTAGAGCAGTAGAATCATTTAGATTGGGAAAGACTTCTGAGACTGAGTCCAACCCAGCACTGCCAAGTCCACCACTATCCCATGTCCCTCACCTGCACATCTTTTAAATACCTCCAGAGATGGTGACTCAGCCACCTCCCTGAGCAGCCTGTTCCAATGCCTGACCACCTTTTCAGTGAAGAAATTTTTCCTAATAATTGTCCTTGGTCTATGCAGCTCTGTAAGCTGTTGAACTGTAGAGCTAGGCTTGCTTAGACTAGCAGAGCTGTGTTCATAATTTTTTCTAAAAAATCTGAGTGAACACTGGTACTGGGCAGTTTAGCATCCAAAGGTATTTGTTTCATTTTTTTATTTTGTGACAGGAAACGATTTACAGTTGATGGGCAAACAAAATAACCAGAACTATTTCACTAATATTTATAGTGTTTCTCTATTAAATGTAAATTAAAAATAAACTGTGCGAATATAAATGTATATAAACATGAAAATATATATGGATTAGGATAAGAAATGATTTATTTTACTGCCTGGACATAGAGAGAGTTAATGAATACTTGTTTCAAGAAAGCCTTTTATTTCAAAGAGTAAACTCTTTAAATTGCTTATACTCAGCTTCAAAAGTATTACCTGTTTTAAAGATTGTTGAATACAATTGATATGTTTGTGTTTTTCACATGCTTAATTCTGATTGTATTCTAGGCAGCAAAGGAACAAACCCAGGACTTGATTGTGAAAACCACAAAACTTCAGGCAGAAAAGTATGTATACTACCTTATTTATTTGATGGAATTTTTTTTAGGTGTGACTCTGACACTTTGATTTATGACTCTGGGATTTTTTTTCAATACTATGTGTTTTTAGCTCAATTTTGCTCTTAGCTTATTGCTAAATGATACAAAAAGGTAAGAATGTTTGTTGGTGTTTGCTTCAATAAAAATTGGCTTTTTGGGGAAAACAATCATCTACAGTGGTAGCACATGCTAAATATAGGTGTGTTGATAATGTAAGTTATATTTTATCATAACAGATATGAGCCAAGTAATTTCTCATCAGTTTGACAGGCTTCTTCTTATTAATGCTTCGTATCCAGTGCAAATTTCTCTCATTTTCAGGGGCTGTATGAGGGAATGCAAAGTTGGACTCTAACCTACTCTGCCATATTTAAAGCTGACTGTAAAATACAGGAGTGCTGTTTAATGAGCCTAGCACAGACCACTTTTTCCATTGGTTCTCCAGCCTGCTGTGGAAGAAAAGATTTGTGTTTTTTGCTTTCCAGTATTTTTATTCCTGAGAAGGGGATAATAGCCAATGACAGATTCAAGCAGTCTTTGTTGTTTTTATGGCTAGGATGTATGGTTTTATAGATTCTGGTTTTCTCTGTGTGGAAGAATGAATCCCCTTGCTTTATGAGCTTTCTTCAGAAAATTATATACAGTTCACTGAAGGTTAGAAATAATTATTTTGCAGCAGTAAGTTTCTAGTAGAAATTATGGTTTTGGATAGCTCTCGGTGAGCTTTCAAAATCAGTAGGTTTATGATACAAGCTTCAGTAGGAAGTGGATTGTGTCTGAAAATGAAGTTGGAATCTAATCTGTACATATTTTAAACATTGAATGTAGAATAATAGCATAAAATGCAATGGTGTTTCATATAAAGTGAAAGATTTGGTAAAGACACTTTAAGTAAGTGAGCAGAAGCCTTAGAAGATACATGATTTTGAATATGAGTATGTGAAGTAGTAGAACAGAGAAGAAGTCATATATTTTGTAGTCTCAAGACGATGAAAGTTTGATTCCTTGTTCTGAAGCAGAATGGGAGATACCGAGACCAGCCCCAAGTGGTGTATGTCTAATTGACCTTAAATTCCATTCAAGGAGATTATGCAGACTGTACCTCTGCAATATAGTCCTTACTTGCACTGTAGTTTACTTGAAAGACTTTTTGCTAATTCCTTTAAAAGACCGAACATCCCCCTAGTGTGAAGAGGAAAAATGTTTAGGAAATACTCTCTCCTTCTAAGGGTCTGTGTCAGGTCGGAGTGCACATGTAGGAAAAAGTTGGAAGTTTATTTTTTGAAGTGTACCATGAAGTACTCATGAGCTGAGGCCAGAAAGCACTTGTGACTTTTGCAGTTATGGAAGATTTGTAATATCATTTACTAGCAAAGTTGAATTTTTTCCTTCCCAAATGTATGAAAAATTGTGAAGACTGTTTGGTTCCAGTTTGGGACGTTTTAGTCATTTGTTCTTTTAACTGGTTAAAGGACTGTTTGTTCTGATGCATTTCTTTGGTTTATGTCAGGCATATGAAGAGGCCTCTGCTGCCTGATGTTAGGGGATTCTTGAACACCTGAAATCTTGCCTCTGAAAAAGTACAGGTCTTAAAGTGTTGATGTCTTCAACTTAATGTGACCTTTTTTAGCCAACAAATAAATAAATGGTGAAACTGGAAGGACATGGCTTCTCTGTCCTCTGAGGATTGTCCTAAAATGCTGTCTGGTTGAAATGCAGAGATGAAAACTGGACCTGTTCTATTGTGTTCTTCTATTAGGCTTAGCATTTAGGTGATTTACTTCAGCTGTCGCTGTTTTTGTAGCTGGAAGAATGTTAGGATTTTGTTCAATGATCGGAAACTGAAGGGAGACTGTTAACTTCCAGATGCATTTCATGCATTTATGGTAACTAGGGATTTAGATTTTCCTTTTTTTTCTGTTCTTGAAAAGGAATGGCTGTCTCAGTGGCTCTGTCTGAGTACTAGGTTTTTTATATTAAGTAGTTTTGTCATTGTATTATCATCTATATAATTAGCTGTGGTTCATGATGGTTTTCAGTTTTCAAAGCTTCTTATCTGAACTCTTGTTGGTTATCCCAGTCTCTCAGATTTGTGGTTTGAAGGTAGAGCTGCCCACCTGGAGTTTTCTGTAGGTAGTCCTGATGAGCACTTTGGGACATCCTCTATTGGTGAAATGTGTGAATTAAAGATATCTGGGTAAATATTTGAGATAGAAAATTAAATGTTTGTCTCAGATTTAGGTTAAAATGTCTGCATTCTTGGGGTTTTGCTTTACAGCATTTTTTTTCCTTGTTACTTAGTTTGTGAGCTTTAGACCTGCTTTGGCATAAATGCTAAATATAGGGTCTTACTTAGATAACAGATTTTAAAAGTAATGAATACAATTGCATTTTTATACTTGTGAATATGTCAGAGTTGGTGCATTTCTTTGGTCAGTTAGGTTGCTTATTCTGAATTTATTTCTTCTGTGAAGTCTAGTTAAAACTACTGTACATTAGAAACAGTTTTCCTTCATACTGTTTAAATTATGGATCTGCTTAGTGTAGGAACTAGGGTGGGTTTTTTTCCTTTTTTCTTTAAAACTGAGGCTTACCATAACTTAATAGAACCATGTAGCGTGAAATAAAGTCACCCAGACATCCAACCCATCTCTTCATAACAAAAGGTTAAGTTATTGCTTCTCAGTAACATAGAGTCTTGAATACAGTATTCATTTTAATGTGTTTAATAGCAAATTTCCATAATAAAAAAAATCTGGGTTAGTTAATTTAGACAATTTCTGGTAAGTGTTAAAAATCCACTTCCATTTCAGTTATCTTCAGTAGATTTGTGTACTTCTACTTGAGCACACTAATATTGCTTTTGGGTTGCATTAGGTTTTTATGTATAGTAATGAGGAGATTACTTTGTTTTCAAACAATGAACATCTGTTTTGCTTTAAAAGATGTGAGTTTGTTTAATTGCTGTTGCTAGTAAGCTGACAGAAAAAGTATCTTGCTCCTTGAAGTGAGATTTTAATAATAGCTTCCTCTGAATTGTTGGTTCTCTTGTTATACTTGACTCCAGTTTTGTTGGAGTTTTTTTGTTTGT
>VWZV01008969.1:217387-507715 GCA_013397155.1 Irena cyanogastra | reverse complement strand
AGGGGTGATGGGGGGGTTGTGTGTTTTTGTTTGTTTGGTTGGTTTTTTTGGTATGAGGCCAAAAACTTACTTGCAATACTGAGCTACTTCACCTTGCATAGGGAACAAGTGTCCCAGAGTTCAGTAATTCCCGCACCAAAGAAATAACTTGTTTAGTTCCAAATACTCTATGCAGAATTCTAGAAGCCTGGCTTCATAGTAATTCTACCAGCCACTTAATAATAAGATGTTGTGCAAGATGTTGTGCTGTTTTTGAGGTTAGCCACAAGTTACAGTCATCAGTGTAACAATTGGGAAGAGACACTAGGTAATACTTGCAATATTAATTCTTATAAAATTAGGTAAGAACAGTTATGTAAGTGTATGTATATGCTCAGGGGCTTCACTGAAAATGAGTCTGCAGAAATACAAAAGCTGTTGAGGACTAGAATTAGTGTTTTAGAAATAAAAACCACAATACTCTGAAAGCTGTTATGAAAGAATGGAAATGGCTCAGATATTTCTTGAGTCAGAGCTTTTGTAGAGATTATGCACTTGAACACCTTTGCAAGCTATCTTATTTTGCTACTCTCTCTTAATTGTGCTCTTAAACAGAGTGAAATTTGCGTTTTGGTGTCAGAATCATTGTTAGTTATATCAATTCCCAAAAAAGCCATTTACATAGCCCTGGGATTGTTTTACTTTTTAAAATAAAATTAAATATGATTCATAGACAGGAATCTAAGTGTGTTCTTCAGTTTGTTTTAATTGAATCACATTACATTTAGGCTTGATCTTTATTTAAAAATAACAAACACCATTCTTGGAATTTAGTCAATTATTTGGCTGTCACCTCTGTGCTCAATACAAGCTTAGAAATCTTAGGAAAAATGTTTCTAAGTGAATGTCTGCTTCGGTATGGTATGCTACTGATCTCTCATCCTTGTCTTTTGGTAGTGCCTTTTTCCTTCTCTGACAAATATCTTTTTTGTCATAGTCAATTTGGAAACTATGCAGGAAGTTCAGCACTATTTGTAGCAGGTTAGAAAGATTTGCTTTTATCAGCCTGTGCTAAGAAAAGTGGTGATCTAGTGGTTTGCATTGATGAGATATATTTCATGTGTTGACCTTTGAAACTTGTATTTACATTTATTCCCATGAATGTGCTTCATGAGAAAAGCAGTGATTGGCTAAACCAAATTATAATTCCATGTCAGAGAGGATGAAGACTTGAAATTCTGAGTCTCATTTTCTATCCTGATTTGTAGCAAAGTAAAGCATAGGTGACAAGGTGTAGCAGAGGAGTAAAACCAGCTAAAATGCATCTGAAAGAAAAAAATGAAAACTAACTTGTCACATTTTAGCCATGACCAGCAGAGAACATGCAAAGCCCTATTTTCTTGCCAGCTTTTCTTCCTGGCAACTCTGTTGAGTTACTCTTGAAGTACTCTTGGTCAGTATGAAATGAGGTGTGGTTTTACAGGTCGAAAAACATTCACCAGAAGTGCAGAATCAGTTACATGGTGCCATTTCTGACTGATGTTTGTCTGATTTGCTCTGAGCAGAAAAGCCCAGGAACAGAAGGACCAGAGAGCCTGTGGTCTTCACTGGAAATTGATTTTGGTTTTATTGTTTTCATACTATCTGATTTAGTTCTCCTTTTGCTGCAGCTTAAGCTCATTTGTTTTGATTTTATTCCAGGTGGATGCAGAGAACTGTGTGTAATTTTCATGCCTTTGGTAACATTTTTGAATTTGATGGCAAATTTGAAGCTAGACTAAGCAGGCCCCTTTCAAGTGACTTTATATCAGATTTTATAAAAGATAAACTGAAGATAGCAGTCTGTTTGGTGTGGAAATAGCAAATAGCTCATCTCTACAAGGTAGAAAAGAATGTGTTTGCTGGAAATAACACTCCTTTTAAACTTAATCTCTGTGCACAACTTAGAAACCATGGATCATGGATCTTAACCATTGCCAAACACTGATTTACCATGTGTGTTTGCATATCTATATCTGTATATATCACATAATTTCTGCAAAGCTCTGCATATGAAAATTTTATCAAAAATATTCTGTAGATGCATACCCATCATATTTAGAGGAAGCCTTATCAGTATAAGAGTTGAAAATTATTGGATTTCTCAGATTTATTTACAACATGTAAGCTTTTTTATTCTAGTGTGTGGTAATCTGTTTGGTAAGATTTTAATCATTTCAGTGCAGATTTGTTGCTTAACTTTTGATTAACCTTTTCAATTTTTCCCCATTTGTTTTAATCACAGAATGTATGAGATGGCAGGGCTGCAGCATTGCAGGCTGTCTTCAGAGAGGTGTTACAGATGGGAGAAATCTTCTAAGTTCAAGTCCATTCTCCTGGTGCCACCTATTATTTGCATGATGAATTTGGTAAACTCATCAGCTGTTCAACACATAACTAGTGCATAATTTTTGCATGTTGTGTGTGTTGCTATTTGTGGAACACTTATCCCAAACTCTCATTCTTTCCAGTAAAAGCCTTTCCCTGATTTTCAACCTAATTATTGGATATAAATTGACTGTTTTCTCATCATGTCCTTTGTCTTAAGAGCTGCCTTCATCTCCTGTGGTAAATTAGTTTCTCTGTTTCCATGATCATCCTGCTTGCTGTGGCCTAATGGGATTCCATTGTTCTTGCACACAGATGATCAGGATTGTGATCTGTTTTCCAGATGAGCTCTCACTTAAGCCTTCTTTACTATTACTGCTATTTTCTTGTATCCTGGAAGCATTAGACAATTCACTGGGATTTTAATGTCTTCCTGTTTTTTAATTAAGGAGAATATTTCATAATTATATTTTATGATGGAATGGGTCACTGAATACCTCCTCACAGTATTTCAGTTCTACTTCAATAAGAGATGTGTTTGACAGATAAAATACAGAATAAAACATTTGTTCTCAGTGTATACAAACACACTTTTGCACCTCTACTTACTCTTAAGAGTGGTTTTCTAATGCTTGTGTGTAAATGTTTTGTTACATAATCTTGTATATTTGCCTTTCACATGATAGAAAAATAGTTTTGCAGCTTTATACAAGTCTGTTAAAAATGATTGTTATTTACTTATGAGTTAGAAATACTCCATTGTCCTGAGGCTTTAAAAATGTGTTGAATCTTCAGTACCACAAATTGAAAGTAATTTCAGAATGACTGCTCTGATTCATCCTAGATAGAAGAAACTGGCAGATTTTTATGCAGTATGTGGTGGCAAGATAAAATTAAGCTTTAGAAAAGTCTTCTTCTTCTCCACCTCATTTTTGAGCTGTCTAGGTGATAATCCTAGCAAACAGTGCACATTTGTATTTGGTTCAAGGGAAAAGTGCATGAAGTGCATAGTTTTCCCAGTCTTTTGAGTTCTCTTGCAAAAGAATTCTGTCTCCCTGGTAACGATTAAAACTGGGGAAATTGCTCTTTGTTGGAATCCTGTCCTTTGCCCAAGTTCTAAATTCTACCAGCACTTGGCACTTCTCCTTTTGCATCAATGCAGGGTTCCCATAAGCTGTTAGTTTCATTCATTTATGCAGGATTAACTGTGTTAAAAGAAAAAATAAATAAAATTTGGGATAACAACATGGTATGTCATTTCCCTCAGCTGTACTGCACTGCTTAGAATTTAGAAATTATTATATTTACAGAAAGGCCAGTGAGTCTTGAAATGTCAAATTGTCTGCACACAGGTACTGACTGCTGTAAGGCAAGACAGCCTTACACTGGCTTTTGTTGTTACCTGCATTGTGTTTTGTTAGGCACTTACCGTAGTGAAATGATTGTAGCAACCTTGAGTGACATTTTAATCCATTGCCCTATTAAATTCTAGTTAAACATCTGTTAGCTTGTATGTGAAGAAATAAATAACTATAGAAAAAAAATGGAATACAGATCTGAGTGTATTGGTCTCAGTAATATTGTACACTGCCAGGCAAAAATCAAAGGTATGTACAATTTAAATATTTTGTTCCTGATCCATCATCTAGGATATAGGCTCTCTTTCTTGTGCAGATTGATGACATTCACAGTCATCTCAAACAGAACTGGCTAACCTGGGTTCTGAAACTGAGTAGATCTTTGAAAACCTATGTGCTTTCTAAACAGCTCAACAGAAACGGTTTTATCAAAATTCAGACTCATGCTTTTGTTTAGGAGAGAAGTTCATCACCACTTCCCAATCACTATCTTGAGAAATGTGAATGAAACATTGCTGCCACCTTGAGGATTTTGTTTTCTGAGTACATTGTGAAGCTTAGCTAGCCCAGTGTGCTTGAGTTTAATGTATTGACTGTATTTTATAAAAGTTCATTACTGGGAGTGCATGGAGTCCATCAGTGTGCAGTTATGCCAGGCCTTAGCCCAAGACACAGCCAGGGATGGGAATGGCTTTAAAGCGCAGTGTTTGACCAAAGTGTTTGTTCTCCATAGCAGTAAATATGGTGGGAGGACTGTGAAGGGTGAGGACTTGAAGCAAGAGAGATATTGATTAGCAAGATTGTTCATTTTTTGTAAGGAAGGAGTAAAACAGCACGGAGTTCCAGGATTGACTCATGAGCATGGTGTTTGTACGTGTTCCTGACTCTGTTCCTTGTTCTACCACAACCTTACTTCCACCTGAAAACTGAGAAAACCATTATGCCCAGTATACTACACTTCTTAAAATCCGACTTCCTCCTACCCCCAGTTTGGTGGAAGTATGCATTCAAAAATTCTGAAGAACAGAAGATAATCATAAATGGAGATCTTCTGTAAGAGCACCTTAAAGTTTATGCACTCAGGAGATACACAGGCTCAAAGAATAGAAAAGTTTCTCAGCATCCCATCTGCTCCTCTCTCTGTGGAATATTTGTTTCAATTGAACCCAAAGAAGGCCTTGCATTTCCCTTCTCTCATCTCTTTGCTACCTTCCTTCTCTTACCTAAAGGGAGGGGTAATCCAGTCTATTTTCGGCTTTGTGGATTTATATTAAATTGAGCCTTCCATCCAAAGAGGAGAAACTTTTACATTTACATTTTCTGTTGTTTAAACCAAATAAAGTGGTGATGATGTTGAGGCATTAGACTTGCTCAGCAAACAGTGTGAAACAGGAATGCTTTGTTGGAAGCAGCATTGTATTAGATTTTAAGTGTCCTTGGCTGATTTTCAATTTGAGTAGCCATTTTGAAGCCTCTGGGGTTTTCTTGAGTCATAATATTTATAATTTTGATTATTATTAGTAGTAGTTGTAACTGACAATTGAAACGAGCTCTTCTTATACCCCAGAGGAGTTCTGAAGTGTAGCTTTTGTGAGAGTTTTGTAGCAGCAATGCAGTCAATGCCTCTTGCCTGTGACAGCTCCTGGTGCTGGCACACCCAGTCCCTTAGCACAAGCAGCTGTGGTAAACTGAATTAGAAAATACATGTAATCTCCACCCCCAAGAAGTAAGAACTGGATTTTTTCCTGCCAGATTTGTTCCCTGATCTAATTCACTACAAGATGCTGTAAACAATGGTCCTGGCACAGTGGGAAGGTCAGTACAGGGCAGGGATGAGCAGGGATGGCTGAGGCAGCCTGAATAGCATGGCTTACACATCATTGCATTGAGTATATTAGTGCAGAGCAGACATTCCCCATCTTTCATCTGAGTTGTGAGAATTTCATAGTTATCCTTAGAACATCTCTCAAAGGCCTAATACTGATTTTAAAATACTCTTTTGTTAATATTTTCTTGTCTGTTTCTTGTGTGTTTTGTAGACCACTTGTCTTTTTGCCTCTTACAGCATGACTTGGTCTCTTCAGATTTCACCACATAAATCTTCCTGCTGAAAATTTACTGAATTTGTTCAAAATGGCATTGTTCCATTCTCCTTCCACTGTGTTGGAAAGTGCCAGGATTTTTCATGGATGCATCTGCCTGTAGAGTTGTTAAAATCATCCTCCGTCATTATTGTTCCTTCTCTGAGAAACGTTTGGCTTCATGGAGACCCAAAATTTGGAATTGTAGAGTTTACTTAGAGAAAATTAAATAGTTTGATTTTAAGCATTGCAAAACTGTCAGTGTAAAGATAAAACCATTATATTTGCCTAGGACCCCAGTGAAACCTGAATTTCAATTCAAGGTGTGGTATTAAAGCATATGAGGTTTTGGTTTTCCTTTTTGATTAGGTGTCTGCTGTGTAACTTAGAAGTATTGGTTACTTTCCCCTTTGATTTTAATAGATGTTGCTGTTTAAGTACTGTTGGATTTTATATTACTCTCCCTCTCATTGCTCCATGTGCTAGAGCATTGACAATTGCAAAATGTTTAATCTGATCTCTAAAAGAGTTTGTGGAACTGTAGGGTGGGAAAGTCATCCATGTGTTCCCTTCTAGAAGGGAAGTCAGTTTTCCATAACTAGTAGCTCAATGGATAGTAGTTCCATAACTAGTAGTTGGATAGTAGAGAAGGGGTAAATAAGTGAAAGCTTACTTTTCAAGCTTTGATCTTGCAAGGAAATTTAATTATACAGTATATAGAAGTATACTTGGCTGTCTTACCACCCTGTAATAACAATGTATGTGTCATGTAGTAATTATATCACATTGAAAGATGCAATGATATTAAATGAACTGAGCTTTATTCTTCTGCAAATAACTAACTAGTGCCTTCTCAATGTCCTGAAAAAATAGTCTTTATTTCCTGGAATACTGTGTGCTCAAACCACAGTTCAAGCAAATTTTCTGTTGCTACAGGAATCTCAGTCCGTTCCATTTGGGTCCTTCTGCACTTGTAAGGCGTGTGACAAAACGTGCAGGAAAATGCTGCCCATGAGATGGTGTTTGCATATTGCATCCTGGCTGCGTTTATTTCAGGAACAAGAGAATTAACCATTGCACTTTGATTGCTTGTGACGTTAGTAAATTGATATCCCAGCTGTATGGTGTTACAAAGAAATGGATCTGGTCTGCAGAAAAGTAGATTAATGTAAAGTTAATTTTGGATGCTATATGCTTTTCCTTTCCTTAGTGAATTTGAAAGGCAATAACTGGAAGCATTACAGCTGTATAAGCACAAAGTATCTGGATTAGATAATTTATGATACAAATGCTGAAGGAATATTATTTTAAAGAACTTAGTAATTTTCAAATGTGTTAACATACCTCTTTATTGTCTTTACTGAATAATCTGTGTACGCTTAATAAGGAAGTTGTATTGAAGACGCAGCTCAAGTGTTTGATGGCAAGAATGTGCTATTATAATTTAATAATACCAATTTCTGATGCTGGTTATATTTCCAAAAGTATAAATACGAAAAATAACTCTTTGAGATAAGCATAAAGAGCTAATATCTTCTTCACTTTGTTTTATTGCAGTCAGAGATTAGAAATGAAAGCACAAGTTGCAGATGCATTCATAGCAAAATTTCAGCTGACACCGGATGAAATGAATCTGCTTCGAGGCACAAAAGATGAGCCAATTACTGAGGTAGCTCAATGAACATTAAAATCTTCACCCTGAACTAAAATGTAGAGATTCCCTAACTGAATTGTACACGAGGTATTATTTTCGGTTTGCAATTTCATTTTTTATGGAGGAATGTGCCTGTTAAAAGAACGGTGAATTTCTGATGAGTTTGAAATGTGTGATGAAAGATTCAAGTAAAGAGACAGAAAATCAACATTGAATTCTAGTTTGTGTAATGATGTAATGAGTTTGAGGCAAATGAGCTCTCATGTAATCAGTTTGAGGCAAAGGAGTTCTCATATGATTCTACACTTCAAAAAGACCTTTATGAAGTCTGAATTTTCAGTTAAGACATTTTAAAACTTCATTACACTCAAAGCAAAGGAGAAGCTTGCAGCTCTCTAGTACTGCCACTGTACATGTGTGTGTACATTTTGCATATTCATGTATATAGGTATTGAGACAATACAGTGACTTGAGACAATATATATGAGGCTTTTCCTCAATGTTATTTAGTTTCTAAAGATACTAGGTGCTGATTTACTTCAACCACCTTCCAAAACAAGTTTTGGATTATGTTATGTTTTGAATAAGAAGGCACAGTAAAAGGAAACTTGTTCTACAGTAAAAGCAAACTGAATAATGAAAGAATTGAGTGTACTGAATAGACTTTTTTATTATTGTAGTTGCATGGAAAGCTTCATGTAGTGTATCAGCAGGTAGTCCAGATTTATCTCATTTTCACAGGCATCCTGTTCACAGTTAAAGCACTATTAAAAACATGGAACTGATAACCATAAACAGTGCTAATGAAAGCATAAATGGAATGTGCTAAATAGCTGTGCACTTGAGTAATTGCTGTATGTTTTTGTACCACTATTGCCATGAAAGAACATTTAAGTTTCTAGAAAGCGCCTATTGCCGGGAACAATGACAGCAATGCTGTACCAGTTACTGTGTGATTGGTTTGCAGCTAGCGAGGGCTGGTCTTTTTGATACTTCATCTAAAAAATGTGCAGAAGTAACTGAGATAAAACAGTTGTTCTGCTTTAGTTGGCAGACCTCAGTAACATCATGTGTATGCATTTCCCCTATGACAGAGTCAACCAGTGTGTTAAAACATCTTTAGTTAGATTTCTGGTTTGTATATTTTCTTTCGTCCCGAAGGAAGAGTGCTTTAGGTTTTTATAAACGTGGTCTTTAACACAGTTGATGCAAGGCAATAGATTAAATTTCTGGCCTCTTATACTAAGAATATGTCTATTTTTATGTGACTTGAGCCAGAATGAAACTCTACTTTCCGAGCAAACTGTGTTCAAATCACAAAAGATGTAACAAACAGTTGTATCTGAAATAGCTGATCTCCTCCAAGCCATTTGAAGTATGTCTTCATAAGGAGGCGTGTTTGAAAATGATACTGAGTTTCTATTTGCACTCTGAAACTAACAAAGTAACCTTTTTAGCCATATGTCCTTGTCTTCTAGGGTTTGTGTTGGTTTTTTTTCCCCCACTGCTGCTGTTGAGTTACTCCACAGAGAAAGGTCGTTCTGTAAAACCATAGTCTAGTCTATTGCAAATGAGGTTTTAAATTTTTTTTTTAAATAGTTACCCCGTTTAATGAATACAAAAAATATCAACCTGTAATCGTTGTACTTTACAATGTTTCATTTTGCTCCTTGGTGTCTAATGGTAATGGGAGACAACGATATAATGCATAGCAGTGTCCTCAAAATCTCCCTGGAGTTATCTAATGGGTGTGGACACACATACTTCACAAGACAGGTGAAAAACACATCTTTAGTGCTTTTTGTGTGGATGAAAAGTTTCATACAATGGGAAACTAAAAAATCATAAGGTAGGGTGTAAATTTTAAAAGCAGTTTTTGGAACACAGACCTGCAAGCCACATAGGAATGGAATTGAAAGAGGGAGTATAGAGTGCTAGAGATTTGGATAGAAATTGCTGGTTTTACACAGTACTTGTATTTTGGTTTCAAATTTATTTAGGATTTTTTCAAGGCTTTGGGACGAGTAAAACAAATTCATGATGATGTCAAGATTCTCCTCCGAACAAATCAGCAAAGGGCTGGGTGAGTCCTACTTAAATCAGTGCAAGAGAATCATTTACAGTTAAAAGCAGAAGTTAAAGCAAGGTCTCATTCTTTGCTTCATATGACAGAATATATACAGAAGTATACAGAATATTTCACAAAAAAAAAAATTTAAATACTCAAAATTTTAATAATGGTATGTTTAATTTGACTTGCACATGCCTTTGCTAGTACTGCCTAAAATAGTATTTGCAAATAAACTTTTTATTTGTCTTGTAGCTTGGAAATTATGGAACAGATGGCTTTACTGCAAGAGACATCTTATGAACGACTTTACAGATGGACTCAAAGTAGGACTAAGAATGTTTTTATGTTTATGATTATTATTATGATGATTCCTATAATTCCTTCATGTGGATTGAACTTAGTACAAACCCTTTCTAAGACATATTAACATTTTGGTTTCCTTCTTAGGGAAAGATGTGTTTTGAGCCAAACAGTTAATTGGCAATTCTCTCATTTTTTGGGCCAATTTCTTTATTATAAAAGTGGATTATTTGTGTTTTCAGTAGATGGTTTTCCACAAAGAACAGCTGCTACAGTTTGGTAGTCCAAACAAAAATTTAATTGTATTGAATTTCATTTCCTTGCAAGTTAGAGGGAAGTTGTTAGTTTTGATGATTTGGTAGTAAGATCTAGTTTAGTGGGAGGAGTGGTGGACTACTTTTAGAAAAGAAAAAATCCTTTTTGTCAGGATGCTCTTTTGAATGATAGTAGGCTTTTTTTTTTTTTGGCATATGTACCTTGTATGTAGCCATCCATGTTCAATGTAACACCCTTCTCCGAAGCAAGAGACTGTCTCGCTGACAGTAAGATTCATGAGGGAAAAAAAATGGTGCAATGTGACTTTTATATTCATTAGCTGTTCTTCAGTGGATGCTTAAACCTCAAATAATAGTTGTGGTTTCACCCTTAGGAAAAATCGTAATTTTTCTGCCAATGTTTGATTTAGTTTATATGATTTCCACATTCTTTCCTGGAATATACAAGATTATATAGTTATTTTGATGAAAGGAAAAAAATAACAAACCAAATGGCAAGACAAACAATTTGCTTAAGTAGTTCCTCCGGTTTTTCTTAATAGTTTACCTGAAATATAGTGAACAGTTATAAAGGAGCTCGATAAAACTCTGAAGGTTGAATTAGTCAACATTTGTATGTGGGCATGAGCAAATAGTAAGCTTCCTTTAATCAGTTTCATTGTTGAAATTTGTGATGGACGTACATTGTACAGTACTGCTTGCAGGGAGATTTAATTGTATTAACAATAAATAACCCAGGTAGCATATTCTGAAGTCTTCAAAGTTAAAAGCCTTTGAATTTTTAACTCATTTTCTTGTTTGTCAGATTGTATAAAATGTATTACAGTGTGAAGAATGTGCTTTTGTGTTGGTATTTTATAGATGAATGCAGGACATTGACACAAGAATCATGTGACATTTCTCCAGTTCTTGCTCAAGCCATGGAAGCCTTACAAGATAGACCTGTCCTGTACAAGTAAGTAAATGTTTGCTGTTGTCTCTAACAGAAGCTAGTATTTTGAGCTTATAAAACTTAAAGACGGGCATGATTACAGTGCCAAGACCGGTGGCACTTTGGTCCTGTGGCAAATTCAAAACTGCCCAGAAACTTTAGTTATAAGAAAATCACATTTTGACTGCTTTAAATTTCAGCAGTCTTTTTGATGTAATTATGATACAGGAAATGTCATTGGACTTTTTCTAACTTTGGCATTTCTAATTAAAGTAAAATGTCAGACTGTGTTTATTTAAATGAATTGTGAATTTCTGTGCTCTCATTATAGGATTTTTCTGAAGTAAAAAAATCTTGTTCAAAACATGTGATTGTATCATTTAAGTTACCAAAGTAAAAAATTGGTATAGGCTAATTAACTTTTACTGAAGTGCTTGTGGTAGTAAGAATGTCTTCCATTATGAGTTATACAGTAATCCATTAAAAAATTCTACATATAGACCTCCAAAGTGTAGAGGTATTTATATATCTGTATCTGTGTAAAATACTAGTACTGTTCTTATTTTGAATTTGCTGAACTGTTGTTGAAGTAAATGAAATGGTACTTAGGAGAGTGAACCACCAGGTGGCAGTGTAAGAACTGTTTATTGGAGTGACCATCCCTGAAGAGATTACTTACACTTCTTTGGGTTTTGGGCTTTTAGTTTTCCATGGGCTGCTTTTTTTTTTTTTTTTTTTAATGCATTCATCACATTTTGCAACCATTGAAAATTACTTTCAGCACAGGTATCCAAGGCATCAGAGTAACAGGCAGCTTTTCAAAAGCTTGTCTTTGAGTGTCAGTGCAAAGGTGTAGGTACATGATGCTGTGAAGCTCCGTGGAGCCCTTCACAGGAAAAATGCATAGGGCATGTGGAGCTGAAAAATGCTGTCAGTGTGAGAGAAAGCTCAGATCTGGACATGCTCAATCAGCTCTGCTGGTCAATGCGAGGGGGAATGAGGGGAAAGTGGTGTCACTTGACCTCCCCAGTTGTTGGATGTGGTGTGTTGCAGTATTTTGGGCCATAGCTGGGAATTGCAGTCCTTTCTTGCATTCTCTCCTCTACACCCTCTTTTACAGCTGCAAAGGATCAGTCACTATGCTGTTCACAACATTTTATAGGGTTCTTTTTAGATACGGTTTTATTTTCTGTTACAAATACTTTGTTGAATTATGATTCATTGAAACTTCATAAAATCATTGTTTTGCTTTCTTAGTTCTAGGAAAGAAAACCCCATCTTACGTATAAATCCACTGCTGGCCAGCTTAAAATAAATCTGCAAAAGAGAATTTTTTTTTCTGATACTTCTGTCACAAACAACAGTAATAATATATTAACAAAGATAGAATTTGATAGGTAAGACTTTTCGTCTGCCAAAAGGGGAAAAAAACCCCATTACTGTAGATGATGCAGACACGTGTCTCTCATCATAGATTATCAAGCTTAATTACTTGCTACAGCATATTATCAAAATTGCAGTACTGATGCTTTACATTTTAAATCTCAAGGTTTAGTTTATTCCCTTCCAAAAATTCTTGTATACCTTTAAGTAACAAAAATTTAAGTAAGCTGAGTTCATAATGTAGAAGTTAAGTCACAGAAGAAAATAATTTTAAATAGTTTTTTGTGTATTAGCACTGCTATGTGAAGTAAACACTTTCCCTCCAAATCACTGTCTTTGCATCTGATGAAGATTGTGATTCGATTGGGTGAAAGTGAGTAAGATGGAGAAGGGCAAGAATTTAGAAACAAATCTACAAATTCTTGTTTGCTTATATTGACTTACTATCTAAAAGTATCAGGAAGATTGCATCATGGATGGACTTTTTCGAACTGCAGTCAATAGGGATGTGAAATAAACATTTCAGACTGGTTTTCACTTCCTGGCTCTAACAGAAAAATTGAGAACTGTTTCCTAGAAAATGCATGGAGACATGGCTGAAAGCAGTGTTCCTCTTCCATCATCCACTCAGGTTTACAAAGTTTTTTTCTTCCTCTTTCCCCAGTGATGATTACTGTATATTTTAAGCATTAAAGCTGGGTTGAAAAAAATGTAAAAGTTTTCTTCTCCAAACATGAGTATGTGTAATAACATAGTAGTAAATAATGTGTTCTAGTGTAAATAATAGTTACTGCTGATTTTTTAAGATGCAGGATTTTGTAACGGTTATACCCTGTTCTACTGAGAGCAAAAGGAAAATTAGTAGTTTCCTTTTTAAAACAAAATTATCGTTATTGAATACTGTTTTAAGAATTAATAATGTTCACAAGATCTGTTTCACTGCTGTATATTTAATGATCTATTGTTTATTGGAGCTGTTTATTGGAGAGGAAAAAAAAGCTAACTGGTTTTTATAGATGCTTGAGATTTTTCACTCCAATACTGCTCCTTCTAGGCAGTGGGCAGTTGTCAGATGCTAGAGCTCTTCCACTTTTAATTGCATTATTTTTGTAAATAGTAGTTTATTAGAATTTTTTTGTTAGACTTTTATCAATTGCAGATATTTACTCTCCAACTTAACAAGTACAGTGTATAAAGAAAAACACTTGAACAGAAATTTCTGGATTCTTCAGTGTGTTCTTTCCCCACCTCTTTAATAATTAGGATTAAAAAGAACAAAACCGGAGATTCTCTCTGACTTTTTATAGCAGAGTAGAAATGTAATTGAACTTAATGTCAAACATTTTTGAAACCATATACTATTTTCTTTTAAATTTTGTTCTCTACCTCTATTACATGTGAGTGCAGTGCTTATTAAATGCGGACTTAAATAAGTCACTGTATAACATTCTTTTTACTAATATTGTTTTTTATATATATTCTTCTGCTGGGTGTCAGTGGTAAGTGACACCATGCTCACTCTTTGACAATTTTCAGTTATACTGGAAAAATAAACTGTAATGTGTATTTTCTTTCTCTCCTTTGTAGTTTGTGTGTTGTTCAGAATGCTTAAATTTGTTTAAAAAAAAATAGAAGTGTTCTGTGGCTTGCAAATATAACTGGGATGTTACCAGTGTTCATTTCCCACCTTTCACTTGCTTTTATGCGTCAATGCTGACAGAAAGGTAGCTCGCTCCAGAAACGAGCCGTGTGTAAGTTACTGGCACCTCCTCTAGCACCAGCAAGCCATTTGAAATAATGCATTCTGAGCTGTAATTGTTCATCCATTGAATATCTAGCTAAGATTGCTGTGATTAAAATCATTGAACAACTATCAAATGAATATAAGTCTGTTCCTACTAGTCATGTGGTAGCCTAGAAGGAAGAAGCCTTGTGTTGCAGTGCGATAAATTGCTGCTTCTGTCAGTCAGCTGGACCATATGCAAACAGGAGTCCCAAACCTGTCAAAGATGCTTATGCATACAAAAATTGAAAGGCTGAGTTTTTATTTATTTATTTCTGGGGTGTAAGAGAATGGGAGGATCAAGGAAGAATTCTCTTTAGTATCTGTTCATTGGAGTCAAGAAGATCTCAGAGTATGCTGAGTTGGAAGATAACCACAAGGATCATGAGGTCCAGCTCCTGGCCCTGCAAAGCACCATCCCCAAGAGTCACACCATGTGCCTGAGAGCATTGTCCAGACACTTCCTGAACTCTGTCAGGCTTGGTGCTGTGATCAGTTCTGCTGAGGGGCGTCTTCCAGTGCCCAACCACCCTCTGGGTGAAAAACTTTTTTTTAATATCCAACCTAAACCTCCCCTGGCACAATTTCAGGCCATTCTGTCAGTTCCTGTCACTGGGCACCACACAGAGCAGATCAGTATCTGCCTCTTCTCTTCCCCTCACAAGGAAGCTGTAACTGCAATGAGCTCTCCCCTCAGTCTCCTCTTCTCCAGGCCGAACAGACCAAGTGCCCTCAGCCACTCCTCATGCAGATTTCCCTCGAGGCCCTTCACCATCCTTGTTGTCCTCCTTTGAACACTCTCTAACATCTTCATGTCTTGTTCATATTGTGGTACCCAAAACTGCCCCCAGCAGAGCAGAGCAGGACAATCCCTTCCTTTGCCTGACTGGTGATGCTGTGCCTGGTGCACCCCAGGACACTGCAGAAGCAGTCACTTCATTTTCTTCTCTCACCCACTTTTCTTTTTCAGTAATAGTAACCTGATCCTGGCAAGACTACAGCCTCTGCCAGTGCTCCTGTGTAGGAAACACAGTACCAAGTACTTCTTTTAGTCTATTTTGCTATGGTGTCAGTGGAGGCACACTAGAAAAATGTTCAAATTTAGTAGAAAACCCCACAAATAATAATCTGATAGATAATTAATTTAGCCTGGAAGCTAAGAGATATTCAACCAAGAAAGAAGAGAAGGACAGTGTCTGTATATATGTATATATATATATATATAAGACTGTATATTGCAGCACCTGTCTGCAATATCAGAAGTTTTGTCTCATCCTACACATTTGCTGTAGAGCAGACAGGCAGGTGACAACATAAAATTTGTCTTCTTTCCTCCTGTTTGTCAGATGTACCATAGGCAGAGCAGGATGTTAGAAATTCTGACATCATCAGGTGGTTTTGAATGCTTTATAGTAGAAGCATTGATGCAAGATTTGTAGAACTATAAAAATGTTTACTTGTATTAGTTATGAGGCTGAACTAATCAACTGTGATAAGACAGACTGGGTTTTTTTTAACCTGTTTTCATATTTCAATAACAGATACACTTTGGATGAGTTTGGGACAGCTAGAAGGAGTGCTGTGGTCCGTGGCTTTATAGATGCTCTTACTAGAGGAGGTCTGGGAGGTACTCCCCGCCCTATTGAAATGCACTCTCATGATCCTCTGAGGTACAGTACTAACAAGAATGTATATGAAATAATCTTTTTTTTTGTTGGCATTTTGAATTCCTGACACTACAAACCACTAATTTACACAGAAATTCTTGTCTTTGTGTAGGTATGTAGGAGACATGCTGGCCTGGTTGCATCAAGCTACAGCTTCTGAAAAAGAACACTTAGAAGCTATGTTAAAGCTTGTGACTATTCAAGGTAGTATTGGTTTTAAAACATAAATTGTAAAGTGATAGTAAGTCTGTGATAAGTAAGAAACTGATTAATTTCTTAGGCTGGGCTTCAGTTACAAGTCTGAGTTTAAATTTTCCTAAAAATAATCTCAGAATAGCTGGTGGTTGCATTCTACCAAAAGAAGGCCTGTAACAAAAAAAGAGTATTTCAAAATGCACTCATTTTATTTTACTGTATTTATAATAGATTTACATTAAATTTACAAAGGGACGTTTTAGAGTGTAGATGAGAGTTCAGAAATTGTTTTTAATGTATATGAATACATGTCTCTTTGAAAACATTGCATATTATGTTGAGGATTTTCATTATGCCTTTGCTCTTTTGTTTAGCAATTTTTTTTTCTGTAAGTCTCTTCATTCTGTGCTACAAGGAAAATGGAATTTTCATCTGTCATTTAACATCATTCCAGCTTTATGGAGGTTGAAGTAGGCCACTCACAAATAGGTGAAGCGTTTAAATATCAAAACTCTCCTGCATTTCAGAACTGCAGATTCTCATGCTTAGTCTTCAACCCCTTTGCTTTGTTTTCAGTAGATTGAACCATACTTTAAAAACTTTTCTCCTGTAGAAGCTTTAGTGTGATTTGCCACCACAGTTTCAGAGAAAGATTTTTTTTTTTTTATATAAATTAAGCATGTGTACTCAATTGTAACAAACTCACTGTAACAACTTACATGTGATCTGTATCTGGTGAGCTCTTCAGATTATAATATGTCTCAGTCCTACTCTGGGTTTTAAAGTGAATATGTATTCTGATTTTCCTTACTGCTGTAAGTATTAATTGCCTTTCCTAATTAACGGTATAGGAGAAAAGGAGGCTGTTTAGGACCTGTTGTAAATCAAACTGGAGGAATTCTGTTTTTTTAATACAGTTACAGTGTACTGCGGAAGTGAATTTAATGCTGTTTGCTGACAGTATTTCAGGGAGACAGGAAAGCAGGCCTCATGATGGTTTTATGGTAGAGAAAAAGACATGGCAGTTCTTTGTGGATGACTGATCGATGCTTCTGCTGTAACTCGGGAGCCCTTCAGGAAAAGTTGGGCCCATGGAGCCTATAAATGTGTCCGGTTCTGCTGTGGGCTGGACTTCTGCTGCTGCGCTTTGTTCTGAAATTCTTCCACTTCTGTGTGTAGTGCTTTGCTTAACTATGAAGTTCTTTGGCCTTTTGATAGGATGTTAGGCTGAGATGATATGACCATGGAATGAGGTATATTTAGAGCATTTCAGCCTCAGAGCAAGATACTTGATAATATAGAGAATATAAATATTTGGGGGAGAAATTTTCAACAAAAAAATCACCAGGCCAAAACCTTTTTCTGGAGAGACTGATATAAACAAGAGATTCAGTATTTCAGTCTGAAGGAAAAATATGTTTTCCTAAGCTCTCCAGGAGTGCGTCTGCTATCACTGTTGTATAGCTTTCAAGAAATGTAAAGAGGAATTCTTACTTTCATACTGGGAGCTTAGGAGGTGCTGTCTGTAACTATTCCTCTGTGTCTTTGGGGTGATTTTTTTGATGATGTGGATAGTGATGTGATAAGGTCTGTAAGACAAAACAGTACTTAATAGGATACCACTGGATTTAACAAGAAACAGTTATGGATAGTGCAACCTCAAAGTACCCTGAGATAATATATTCTTTATAAAATACAGGTCCTGAGTTGGTAGTGAGGATAGCATCTATGGTACTTAAAAACTCAAGCTGAATTTTCTGTGCTGTTGTGCAGTCTTTAGGTGTCTCACTGCAGGCTGCAGTAAAAATTCAATTAATTTCATGTAGCCATTTAATAAGTGGACATCTTGTTCACTTGCAGTTAGAGATAAGGACAGAGATTTGCATCTTCAGAGTGCAGTTCTTCCTAACAAAATTTGAGATCTAATGTAAACATTTCTGGAGACTTCCATTACAAACTGGGATTTTTTTTCCATTCCCCTACAGAGGGAGCCCAAGCAACTGCCATAGATAAAACACCTGCCTGGCAGTCTGAAGTTAGGTCAGTCAGATGTTTTCACTTCAATTTCAGCATGAGTAGTTTTTTGCAGATGGAACCACTTCTATTATTTTCACTCAGGTGTGTCCGTACTGAGTTCAGATTTCTGTTTAAATTCTCCTTAAGCTCTGTGTAGTTTCAGGACTGTGGGGAGTGTGGTGAATCACAACTATACAAAAATTTCCCTTCTTAAAAAACAACCAAAAAAAAAGCCACCTGTTGGTGGATATGGTCCCACTGGATGAAAAATTGTATGTGTGACACTTTTTTTTTGAAAAATGTTTCCATCCCGGTTTTTACTTTAAAGTGACCATACTATGTAGCCCATAAGCGGAGCATGCAAGGATGGCTTTTAAAAAGTTTTAAAATATTAGCTTGTAAAAATTAACTGTTTCAAATTAATCTGACCAAAAATGCTATTAAAATTTTAAGTGCTGAAAACACGTTCAGAAAAGTTTTAACTCTTCTGCTGGACAAGCATAAAGCATCTGATTTTCCTCTTCAGAGTTTAGATATTCTATAGCTAGCAGGAGCCTTTCCATCATAAAGAGATCTTTTACTTGAAAGGAATGGAGAATTGCAGGCATTTTAAGAGATGCAGTAGAAACCCATTTTTTGTGGAGCTAGAGGAACCCAGATGGAGAACAGAAGCTAAACAAAGTCATAAAAAGATCTCTCCTTTTATAGAAGGATACTCAGAGAAGAATTATATATGGTGTAGCAAGGAGTTGGAAGCATATCTTCAGTTATGAGCTGTATTCTAAAAGTTATTTTGGACCTCTGAGAATTGTTTATTCTGTAATTCTTTTATGTCAAACTTGCGCCACTTATATAACCCATTCTGCTGGAAGATTTCACTGCTTTTGGAATGCAGATATTCTAATTGGACATGAAAATACATGCAAAGGCACAAGCATGTGGTATCTCAGAATTTTTATTCCATGTCCTTTGGTATTCGAACTTGTATATTTTTTGAGCTAAAATTCTCTTAGCAAACAACTTGTTTTTAAGTCAATCTGGTCTAGATACACTATTGCAAATATGTGCTAGGTACTTGTTACATTGATGAACAGTGGAAGTGTGACTGTTCCTACTAAAAAATGTGTAAATTAATAAGGTCTTTCTGGGAGCTAGCCATTATGTAAAAGAGCATGCATGCTGTGGTTTGTAATCTTGCATTTTGCCCTGATATCAATACTCAAGTATATAAGCATATTTTTATTACCTTACCAATTCAGTATGTTGAACTTCTTACGGCCACCACACTGAATTCAGTTGTTACTGCTTATGTGACTTTTCATGTAACTTGGTGTAATGAGGCATTGGCACAGATCTCTCATCTTTCATTATTTTTACTCTCTGAGGTAATCTGTCTCAGTCTGAAATAAGCAAAATCTAGCTTCAGGTCACCTGGTTTCTGTCACATGTCACAGTCAGTTTGTTTACTTTCATTGCATGGGTCCCATCTGAAGATGAACTCCTGTTGACAAGTTTTAAATTAGAATTAAAGTATTGCTTTCTCCATAAATCTGTTCTGAGTTGTTACTGAAGTGAGAGCTTGAAGATCTGTTGCTTTCAGTTTGATTGATTTATGACAGCACTGGTTGCCATGCAACAATTCAGTTGTGTTTCGTGATAAGATAGGGCAATATTCTCTTTTGTACATCGTTCTGTGAAAGATGAGTTTCAATTGCTGCTGGGGAGGAAGCGTTTGCCAGCGCTGCAGCACGCAGTAGTGTGTAGGTACACACGTCTCTTCATTAGTAACAATGCCATGAGCTCGTCAGTAACCAGCACTGACAGACACGTGCATTTGCCAGTCAGGCCTTTCGAGATGGGGTGTACTGCTACTCCTTGAGCGTCTCACCGGCCTGGTTGTTTTTTGGGTGTTTTTCTAGTTTAATTTCATGAAGTGCTAATATTGAGCCTTACTGAGATATCTTCTTGCTAAATCATTTATTCTTCCCCTTGCTGTTTCTGCCTCAAATTCCCACGCACTGTGTTGCACTAGGAAGAAATCGCATGGTGAAAGGTAATGACTCCAGGACTATTTTGCCATGCAGCTGTTTCTTAATGGTTAGATTGGAAGTACAGTGGAGGTGTGAACTAGTCATGTGGAGAAAAGAACACACAGTTCATAATCCTTTTTATGGAGGAGTACCTCCTGCATTTGTTTATTTGTTTTATAGTCTTGAAGAAAAGAGAATTACATTTGCATAATCTTAGCATGTGTTTGCATTAACTATAGGTGTGGAAGAAAATATTCAAGAAGTAGTTGGGCACATCACAGAAGGTGTCTGCAGGCCTCTGAAGGTGAAGTATTTTGTTTTCCTTAGCACTCTAAATACAAAAACTGTTCTGTCATGTTTTTTCAGAACTTGTATTCCCATCTCTTCAATGTATTTTCGTTACCCTTGGTTAAGAATTAGATTGTCAACTTCTGAAGGATTTTTTCTCAAATTAAAGGTTTTTTTGTTCATAGATGTCTGGTTTATAATAGTCATATAATGAGAGATACTAGGATACTAAATTGGAGTCTTGATTTTGGTTTACTTTTCCTATGTTGAGGAGTGCTGATGTATAGAATTACAGCTTTGTGATAAGTGTATGGGAATAGCTGTAGTGGGTCAAATGAAAAAATCAATGTAGTTTACTAACCTGTTTTTCATACTCATCATTATGCTTAGGGAAGAGTGTACAGGTTATGCAGTTGTGTCATACTTCCATAGGATAGCTTCTTTGCCTGTTTGTGACTATACTAAGGATTTACTGAGCCATAACTTCTTTGTATATAATAGATCTCAAAAGATATTTTCCTGCATGAACATGTCAAATTGGTATAAACTGTTGATATTCACAATGTATCCTTCAGTAGGGCAGTGAACATTTCAACTATTGTTGTGTGAAAAGAAGTTCCTTTTGTGGTTTATGGGTTGTTTTTTTTTTTTGGCGTTTTGGTTATTTTGGTTTTGTTTTAATAACTCCAGCTCTTGTATTTTAAAGACACCATGAAAAATTGTTTCCTAATTACCATCTTTATGCTACTTCAGTTTTTCGTATTTGTCACATCTTTCTGTACTTGTCTTTTTTTCAAAGTACAGCCTTAGTAAGTTTAGGGGACACCTGTGATAGAAATCATTAATGATGATCCATCAAATGATTGACTGACTTGTCTATTTTGTGTGCTTCACATAAGCACTGAAGTAATCAAGGTGATGAAACTGATACCAGTTATTGCCTGACTATGCAGTGTATAAATCCAGATGTTTTTAAAATAAAATCTACTGTGCCTATATACGATTATAATAAATTTCTCTTAGGATTCTGTAGCTATAACAACCATATCCAGTTGACAAATACTCAGTCTCAGATGTGAACAGCTAGTTTCTGGATACTATACCTAAGTTTCTGATACGAAAAGGATAAGGTCTGGAGAGAGGTAAAATTCAAAAAGATGCCATTTAGAAGGTCACAGAATTACAGAGGAATTGAGGTTAGCAAGGACATCTGGAGGTCACTTCGTCCAAACTCCCAGCTCAGACTGGGCCACCTAGAGTTGGTTGCCCAGGACTGTGTCCAGGTGACTTTTAAATACTTCCAAGGTTGGAGGCTTCACAGCCTTGCTGGGCAACATATGCCAGTGCTCAGCGACCTACCTTCACAGTAAAAAAAAAGTGGTCCCTGATGTTCAGACAGAATCTCTTGTATTTCAGTTTTGTGCCTGTTGCCATAGAATTACGATCATCCTTCACAACCTTTTAGTTTTTGAGTTGTTGGAAGACACTTGTCCTAATAGACACACAATCACCACAGCTTTGTTTTTTTGGAAGATATTTCCAAACTTTCTGTGCTCTTGAATCAATTCTGTTAATACTGAATGCTGATGTTTGAGTTTAGTATTACTGTGCATTCCAACAAACTGATTAGGAATAAAATCAAACTCCTGTGTAAGTCAGAGGAAGTTTTGGTCTTGATCTGAGTGCTTGTGATTTTTATAGTTAAGTACACAGTATCTTTCATTTTGATTGCCAAACCCTTTACACTTATATGCTGCTAGTCTCTTTAGAAATAATCCCCTGAAATACTGTTGTTAGTTAAGTTACTGTGCTAGTAAAAAAAAAAATCTTAAAAGGACAATTAAAGACTTCCCATTGTATTCTGTATTTTAATAGAATGCCACTTACATTAATCCACTGCTGGTCTAGACTTTCCAGGAAAAAGTATGAAACACTTACTGTTTCTCCAGGGGAAAGAAAAAAAAAAGGTAGAAAAAATCCCCCCATGAGAAACCTCCAAGCAGAAGAGCCTTGATACAATGTAGGATGGGTAATTGGATAATTGCAAGCCACCATGTTCAGAGGAAAAATAGTAATAGATTCAGTTTGGAGGAGTCTTTTCTACAATACATTGTAGAATGGTTATACTTACATACAGTCTAAATTGCCCACATTTCTTACAGGTAGTTGGTTTGTGGTTTAGGCACTTAAGTGATCCTTGAATACTCCCTAGTGGTCGATCTTACTACAGACCTCTCATTTCAGATGGAGGTAGGAGAATCCTGAAAACCATTTAAATTAAACTCCTCATCTTTTCCATAACATTTAAGATGAGTTTGAAACAAAATGTCTTTGGTGCTGTATGTGGACTGCAGATAGTCTTTTATGGTCAGCTAAGAATAAGACCTACAGGACTAAAAAATAGTAAGAGCTCTAAGTCCAGAGCTTCGCCAAACAGGCTACGTTGTGTTGCTTGCAAATTTTGGTTTTCCAGTGCAGTAAAGACTTCTGTATGGGAAGCAGCAGTTCTTCTTTTCCCGCCTTGTCTTTTTAATTTTTATTTTTCTCTCTTGACTCTAAAATCTTATTTTTTTCTGTCTCCTTCTGCTTGTTCTGTCTTGTTCAGTTTAATTGTTCTTGTTTAATTATTTTATTTACTCTCAGTTATTCCCTATTTTTTAACAATGTATTGTTTTCCCTCTTTTTCCCCCATCTGCCCTATTCTCTTCTGCTGTACAACTAGAATATACTCAGTATTCATGCCCACAGAACCTTTTAGGTAACACTGGAGACACATATTTGTACATAGACCTTTGTATGTACAAACACATTGAAGAGCAAAGTTCCCCTTTGTGTTGAAATAAACTTTGTGCATTAAGTATTGCGAATAAGAGTTTAAAAGTATTACTTGGTTTTGGTCTGTGAATTAGATGCAAACTGAAAAGATTGAGGAAACATAATCTTAGTTGGTTCTCCCTGCAGCTGGCTCTGAGAAGAAGGGACTGCAGCACATCATGTTTCATTGCACAGCAAATAACTTGAGAGAGTGGGTGGTGGCTGCGGATTTGTGTGTACCCCTTTTACACTTTAGGCACATGGGAGATCAGTGCAGGGACAAGTCATTGTCTATTCTGCTTCATAAGTGCACAAAGATTGACCCTGGGACAGCTCCTTATGAATGGATTGACACTGTGTGTACCATGGAGACAAGACATCAGCTGTCCAACTGTAAAGACACTCAGTGCCGTTTTGTTGTGTAGCCAGTATCTCCTGGTTGAGATAAACAGTCAACATAGCTGGTTATTGCTTATAAATATATCTAACTAAATACTGGTGGGAGGTATATACACTCTCCTTTAAGGAAAGAATTTATTCATCCAGGTGAAATTTGTTTCTTAGGCCAAATAACTAATACTTTGATGGTCTGAATTTCCACATGATGCTAGAAATCCACTGCTGCTGTTTAGAGATTCTGCAGTATTGCAGCTGTTCTTGCTGTTCAGTACCGGGGAAGATTCTAGTATATACTGGTATTAATCCATCAAATGATCTCATTATTTTTAAATTTCCAATGACAGCAGAAGTCTGTAGGGACTGTAGCATTTTTGGAAAGCTCTTTAGATTTGTAGTTTTTATTTTTTTAAGAATGCATATACCTTTACGTTTTCTGCCCAGACGCTTAGCAGCCCAGAAGCACTTCAGTTCAAGCCAAGCATTAGAGTTAACTGGACATTCTCTTTTAAAATTTATTTCTGGTTGAATTTATTTTTCAAAAATCAGAAGTATATTGCATATAAAGTCATAGAAAGCTGGCTTTCAGAATTTATGACCTGAAGGATGTTTGTATTTGTTCATGCTACAGGTTAGAATTGAGCAAGTGATTGTTGCCGAGCCAGGAGCAGTTTTACTGTACAAGATTTCTAATTTGCTCAAGTTCTACCACCATACAATCAGGTATGCAAAATTACAAAATATGTTAAAAATGCCTTTTTTCTCTAGTTGTATAGGTAAGAATAGATCTGCTAGGAAGAGTACTTTTGTTGCTTAGTTGTTGCTCTGCACTATAACATCAAGAAGAAACGTATGTGATATCAAGCAGAAACCATTTACCGATTGCCATTCCTCAGTTCATATCAAAACTGTTCTGGTATATGGCACCAATTTGCTGCAGTAACTATTTTTCTGTTGTTCTGTGTAGATTCAAATAGTATACAAAAAAACTCTACACAACATTTAATATGACAAAGTCAAGTCCCCTTTGAGAAAATGTTACTAAATGAAATTTCTCCAGGTTTTTGGTTTTTTGGGGGTTTGGTTGGTTGGTTGTTGTTGGTTTGTTTTGTTTTGTTTTAAATAACTGTGTTTTGGTAACTTTTTTGTCCCTAATTATGCACTCCCTTACCTCACTGTTGAAGGCACACTGATCACCTTCCAACCTCCTAGAGGCCACCAGGAATACAGAAACTGGAGAAAAGCCAGAGCTGCTAATTTATATATAGTTTATATGTTATGGCATATGCTGTAGTTCATGTTGGTTAGAAACAGCAGTAGGAGAAGAAACTTCCACAGCCTTGGACTGAACTGCTGAGAATTTGAAACATTAATATTACTACTTCAGCTTCTCTGTCTGAAAATACTTCAGATGTTGGGCAGGACTGGGATAAGTGGTTCTTGGGCACCTCCTAGCTTATTTAAATTCCTCAGTTGTGATGGCAGGTCTATTGTAGAACACATATAAGACCTAATTTAATTTTATTGTCCGAAAATCCTGGAAGGTTTTGGTGGTGTTTTTCTGTCTCCAAAGTTAGCATTTCCCTATGGTTATAAAGTTTGATGCAATTTAAAACGTGATGTTAAAATGGAAGGTCTTAGGCAGTCTTAATTTTTGGTTTCTCTTTTGTTAACAGCACAATGTTTAAAGACCACTGAAGTACCTTCTACCAGCTGAATAATTCCCTCTGCATAGGGAAAGTGCACCTCACTAATGAGAGGAAAAAGTGGTTTGAGAAATGATCTATTAAACACTAGATTACAATCTGAAAATCGAAATAGAGGTTTAGTCTTATCATGACCCGATGAATTTTCACTGACAGTTTGTGGCTTAAAAGTGCAATTCCTATAGCTGGAGGGAGGGTATACCTGTGAGAGGAGCATGGTCCTGCAGTGCCATTTAAGGGTTATGTGGTCTCTATGTTAAGTGTAATAGTTTAACACTCGGAATAGCAAGGCATGAATTCTTACATTTTTGGGGATGCCCAGCATCTCAGTGAAGAAAGGAGACAGAGGTAAGGCTATCCCTAACAGGGAGTATGATAGAACATTGTTAACCCTTTTTGTTATATAATTTGGTTTTGATAACAGAACTAGATTTACTGCGTAAGAAAGCCAAAAATCCAGTAAATTTTAGTACTCTACAAAAAAGGTTCTGCAAGTTTGATAGGCTGTATTTAATATTTGCTTAATGACATACATGATGATGCTTGTTCTTACAGCCAGCTTCTCTCAGCCATTTTGAAGAACTGTTCCCTGCAATTATTTATTCTAAATTTTCAACTTCGAAAATAATATTTTTTAAAACAATATTTAAGTACCTGACTATCATGTTGTCCCCCCTTTAGATTCGTTAAATAATTTTAATTTTTTTTCAGTGGTATTGTGGGAAACAGTGCAGCCACACTGCTGACAACAATTGAAGAAATGCATTTGTTGAGCAAGAAAATATTCTTTAATAGCCTGAGTCTTCATGCAAGTAAACTAATGGACAAGGTTTGTTTCAAAATTGTACAGCTTTCATGTTTCAAAACATGCTTGCATTTCCCTTTTGTCTAATAAGATTACTAGGTAAATAGTTTTTTTATAAGTCAGATTTTCCTAAAGCTGAAGTCTTGTATTTTCACTATTTTAGTCATAGAACTACATTACAAACCTGCTATATATATTTTAATTCTAATAGTAGTGGAGGTTTTGTAGATATGTGTCTAAAATCCTGTGGTTAGCAATATTCTTTTGCAGAACAGTTTACATATTTTTAAAATCTACGGGAAGCGACAAAAGTAGGAAATTTTCTTAAGTGCAATAGAGCAAAGTCAGGCAATTGAGCTGTATAATTTGTATTAATGCATCATCAGATCAGTAGTTAATTTGGCATAATTCCTTTTTTGAAGTTGCAAGGTATATCCCAAAATTATAAGCTAAAACAAGTAAAAACAAAATTTGGGCTTTTCTGTCTATTAAAAGAGTAGTTTTACCACATGAACATTGCTGTAACATTTGTGAATGCATTTCTAAATTATTTGACCTACAAAAAAAAAGGAAAAAAATACTTCATTTTCCAGAAGCTATTCTTTGTGCAGATTTGTAATTTGCTGACCACTCAGTCAGGTTTTCTGAATTTTGTCAGTATTGTTCTGTGGGTCCAAATGAGTTTTTTCATTCAGCACAGTCTGTCTGGTCCTAATTTCCTGTCTTTCTGCAGGGGCTGGGGGATGACTTTCTCAAAGAAGCAGTTGTTCCTCCTCTTGTCTCCCAGATATCCCAGGGGCTCCTTTCAGTGGTTTAATTTGTTCATTGGGTTACTCCTTAGCTGCTACCATCCACAGTCCATACTGCTCAAGTCCACTTAATGCATTGTAGCTGTCGGGTATTGCCATTTGAAAACAGGATCATATCAATAATAGTTCCTTTGCTATTAATGCTTCTTCAAGGATCAGCTAAAGCTGAGTTCCTAAAACATGCAATGGACAAAGACAGGATGAATTTACCAAAAAATGTTTTATTTCCTAATATGTAAGTTAAAATAAAATATCTATGTACCTTTTCCTAATATGAAAAGAAATCAGTGATGGACCTTAGCAAAAATATATGACTACTCTTTGCTTACAAAGTGCTTAAGGAAAAAAAAATTTCTTGGCTTGAAAAAATCTCTGTATTCATCTCTTTATTCATTGATGCTGTTGGATATTACATCTATACTCAGTTAGGATCCAGCGTGATTTTCCTACTCAGGTAACTCAGTCTGTGACGTTTTGTTTTGGGTGATACACTGTTTTCAGTTTGGAAATGTGTAGAATTCAGAAGAAGGATGATAAAGGAATTATGATCCCCTAGTCCACAGTGTGTGTACTTTCTATTGTCACTGTGGGAAGGTTATGTATTCCTCTTTGCCCTCTTAGGTCCCCATCCTTCAGCCCCCAGTCTGGATGTAACTGGTTCTAGATGCTGTCATTATTTTATAAAGTAGTCAAATTTGCTTTTGCTGGCCTTTAGTGAAGGCAGTGATTGCACTGCCACCTTCAGTGGTGTTTTATTACAAGTAATGAATGGCATACTGAGCCTACCATGTAATGGGAAAAGATCATAATATTGCTCTTTCTCAGAAACACATTTATAAATTAAGTCTGAAATGTCAACAATATTACATTGCCTATGTGCCCTATGAAGATCTTTCCTCAGAATATAATTGAGGTCAATAGCTTAAAGACATTTAGAGGACTGTTAGATATATGGGTAACAAAGGCTTCCACAATTATTTATTAATCTGCTTCAGGGGTTAACAATGAGGTAACTCTGAGAAGAAATCTTCCTGTTCTAATGTGTAGTTCTTGTAACTGGGTTTTAGATAGTCCTCCTTAGATAGTAGCACCTTACATTATTACCCTTTATGAGTGGATTACTGATTTGATAGAATGATATCTTATCTCTTCATGACTGAAATTAGTTTTGCTTCATAAAAAATACAAAATTTACAGGCTGATTACATTCAGAGAAACATTAGTTTCAATGCGATAACGATATTTCTTTTATCATAAATTTAATTCTCTTGTTACTTAGTTTTTTGTGTGTTAGTGTACAGATAAGCAGGTTTTATGCCTTTTCATTTGTCTTTGTAAATTTAATAGTGAATGTTACAATGCCTTTACATTTCGAGGAAGCTGAAGGTTGCTTTTTACCATGCTTTTTTAAATGCGTGTTCAGACCAAAATTGTGTATATGTATTAGTAGGATTTTCTTCACGTCCCAGCCTTTTTCCAGCTTTTTGCCAGCTATATATACACTGCAATTTCTTCCAGGTTTTTTGGTTTTTTTGTTTTTTTTTCAGAGAACATTAAACTCCTGGAAGATAGACCTTTTGTGCTTACATAGGCAATTACAGAGGCTTCATTGCTGTTCATGTTGTGCAGCTAGAGAATATTCACTGGGAAAATTAGTAAATTATTTTTCACTTGAACAATCTGGAAATTGTGGTTTCTTACTTCAATTTAGATTGTGCATCTTAAGTCATTGAAAAGCCTGTTTCAAAGAATAACAATTGTCCAACACTTTGATTAAAATATGATTTTTAAGACAATTTGAATAATTTTGGAAATACATTACAATGCAAATGTGATGTTCTGAAGTAAAAATACTCCTATTTCTATAGATTTAAGTGCCTATTCTGTTTAGATTATTGGAAAGTGGTGAATGGCCTGTCAGGTAGACAATTTTAACAATAGCATTTCCTCAGTATCATCTTTTGTTGCTGATAATCACCTTTTTTAATATTTGCGTTGTGTCTAGTAGTTGACAGACCAGAATACGATTTAAGCAAATCTTTCACTTAAGGATAGCTAGTTGGGAACATTTTTTTAGACAGAGCAAGTTTCATTAAATATGCTAACTCCTCAAGATCCCATCCTTAGGATGCAGGCAAATGGCAGGATGGTATTTTGATGTCCTCATCACCACAGACAATTTAATTCCCTAGATTATTGATTATCCTGAGTTGAGCATTGCCTTCAGTCTGCCTGGGATTTAATTTCTAAAGCACAGTGGGAGACTGAGACTTCAGACTGTTCTTTCTAGGACAAGAAAATAGCTTCCTCTTCATATCTATTTTTGAGAAGAGTCCCATATTACATAAGGAGTGTCACTAGTGTGGAGGTGTATAGAAGCTTTTAGGCAGTCTTAGATCAGGATTCTCCCTCTTGGTTGTCAAGCCATCGGTGTAAATGATAGAGGGAAATCCCTGGTTACTTCAGAATACTTACTGGTTTGCCCAGAAGCACTTTGCTATGAACTTTTTTTCATTACATAAGAAAATCTCAAGCATCCTTGTTGGAATCTGGAAATAAAATACTCAGCCGCTCTCAACTTCAAACTCTTTGTTCTGAGAAAGCTTTGTTTATGGTGCTCTCATTCAGGCTTCTCAGGTAGCTCTGTTTGAGCTGAAATCCATGTAACAGAAATGTTCAGGAGACTGCTGGAAAGCGAGTCCATTGTTATCAAAGAAGTGCAGTACACAAGGGGGTCTCTTTAGTTCCGACACTTCTTGAAACCTGTCACGAAGCTTAGTAACAGAGTTGTTGCAAAGACACTTTTTTTTGAGTTTAAAATGTCACTCATGACTTTGAGATTCTCAGGCTGCTGTAGAGCTCAATGCTGATGTACTACAGAAGCTGTGCATCACCAGCCACCACCTGAAGGTTTGATGCATCAGCTCACTGCAGATGCTGTCTCTCCTTTGCCTTAGTGGCTCTTAGCCTTCAGAGCCAGTGTTGGGCATTCTTGCCAGTACTTTCTAGTTTTGGTAGCAATTGATTTGTTCTGGTTCTTGGTTGAACTAGAATGTTTTTTCGCCAGTATTGGTGTCCTTATGCTGAAAAAAGTTGTATTTGTATTTGTTGCTTTTTATCTTTTTTGGACCCAGCCATGGGTCTACCAACCATGCTAGTAAAGTGGATCAGAATTGTCATTAAAATCCTTACGTATCCTTTTCCATGTTTCTTTTCACTCTGTGCTTGTAAATCGGATGTATAGGAATTCAGGATTCTGCTTGTGTTACTCATTGTCTGGTTCTAAGAACAGCTCATTACAGATGACCATTTTATAGATGATTATAAATCCAGGAGAAAATAGTGAATGAAAATAATTGTCAGAACAAGAGAAACTGTTCCAATGAAACTGGAAGTAAAGTTTAGAGTACCTAATGGACTGGAGTGGATGGACTGCTATTTCAGTCCCCTCAGTATGGTAGTTATTTAATATCATGAATCCATTGGTGAGGCATTTTAACAAATGTGTTAGACCAACTGATGTCCGCATGTTTTATTGAACCACCTGTTAAATTAGGACAGTGGGAATTTTCAAGCCCACATGTCCTTCCTCCAGTTTTACTAGTGTTCCAGAACAATTATTAAAGGAAAGAATAATTGCAAACATTTAATAAAATGGAATGAGAGTAATCATAAGGCCACTAAAGAAGGATTGTGCCAAACTCCAGTCATCTGCTGTCTGAGCTATTAGAAGACTATTAGTAGAGTATCCCAAATTAAGTTTTGGTATTATTATTCCTTAATGCTGTTCTTTTTAGAGTAGATGTATGCTAATTAAATGCTTTGATTGCATTATCTTTTAATTTTGTCAGTGAGAGAGATATTAAAACGTTGCATGGGAATAATTGTAAACTTGTCCTTCATAATTTGATTCCTGCGAGAATGAAACCTATTAGGTTTCTGGGAAATCAGATGTGGGGCAGATTGAATAAAACTGATTATTGTTGTTATGTTCTGAATGCTATTGTGCTTTTAAATGGATCCATGAGAACAAAGCAAAACTAGTTATCTTTTCTTCTAAAACCATCTTGATAGCTGAAAAGACAAGCATGCCATTAGGCATTCTACTTTGTTGACCTCTGTAGGATCCTAATAGGACCAGAAAATCTTAAAACAGCTTCTCTGATAAGACATGCACTCAGGTTTCTTGGAGTGCTGGTGAATATTGTCTTAGCTGAGGAGAATGGACTCTGTAGTTGATGCTGCTCAGTGTTAACTGACAGTGTGAAAAATTCTTCACATTTTTACAAGGTTCCACTCTGTAGTACTTTGGATCCAGCCCCTGCCAGTGGGGGTTTTTTAAAAGGCTGTATTTAAAGCTGATTAGGCTCTTATGAAATCCACTAACCTTCCATTTGTGACTTGTAAGTAGTGAAGTCGTGTTTTAAATTACCATCTTGTTTTACTTGATAGTAGTATCACAGAATTAAAGAATGGATGAGTTCGGCAGAAAACTAGAAACCATCTAGTCCAAGCATCTTGCTCATGACACAGTGTCAGCTAGAGCAGGTTGCCCAGGACTTGCTCTAGCTGAAGTTTTAATATCACAAAGGATAGACTCTAAAACCTCACTGTGCAGCTGTGTCCAGTGCTTGACTAACCTCACAGTAAAAAAAGGTTTTCCTGTGTCTTAATTTGTGCCCATTGCCTCTTGACCTGTTACTGGACACCACTGAGAAGCTTCTGGCTCCATCTTAATCCCTCACTTCACATATTTATACACATTTATAACATCCCCCTTGAGCCTTCCCTTCTCCAGGCAGAACACAGCCTCTCCTTGTGTAGGAGGTATTCCATTCCCTTCATGGACATTGTAACTCTTAACTTTCTGATGTTAAAGTACTGCAGTATATAAAGTTCTTATCAACTGTGCAGTATTTTCAGAAGAAAATTTGACCTTTTTAAAAATGTAACCTTTTCTGTAAATGAGAAAGGGAAACAATTAACATATATGCACACTTCTTGATTGTTGATGCTGCCTTTTTTTTTTCCTGTATTTTCCTTTGCTGTTTGTAAAATTCTATAAGACATCCTTTGAGCTACTTGCTCTCATAGACAGAGAAACCTGCTCTGTTATATGTTTGGAGGAAGATTGCTGGCTTGGTATCTGTTCCCCACTGATTAACATGCAGAAAAGAAGATACAGATTTTTGTACTAAAGCTTATATATAACTTTTAGTACCCATTTCAGAATTCATTTCAGATTTGTATATTGGATTTTAAAAATTTCTTGGCCTTTTTGAAAGGCTGAAGAGCTATTTGGCATCATTTCTGTATTACTGAACTGATAGTTAAAACAAATTAGAGACTTAATACTGTGTTAGAGTATGTTTTAATGCAGTTGAACTCGCTGCTGCTGAACTTCTCTAATCATGTTTTAGTTCGCTGCTGTCCAGCCTGCATCTGAAAGAGGTACTTCAAAAGTAGGACTCGGCAGGTATTTGAAACCTGTTTTTCAGGACAATTTGATAAATTATAATGAAATCTTAGTCCATGTAAAACATTCGGAGGATCAGTTATTTTTTTATTAGAATAGTGATTACTGCTCATGAGTTGGAGTCTGTAGGTTCCTCTATAAATTTGAAGTGTCTGTTTTTAAATTTTCTTTTTTAATTTTGAAAAAAAAGCCCTTACTTTGTAATCATATATCAAAAGTTAGAATTTTCAAAATTAATATAGCAGTACTTTGATTCTCTTTCCACTTACTGATAATATTGTCTCTGTTGCAGTAGTCAGGAATTTCAGGGTAATCCAAATAAAATCTAGTGATCTAAATCTTTTTTCCTTGCCGTATTTTCTTCTTCCGTTATGTTCTTCCTTGCTCTTATTGTGAAGACAGTGGACTGACTGTAAAGGAACAGGCAAGTGAAAGATGAATCTAATTTAAGAGCTTTTGAGCATTAGCTACCTCAGGAGACAAAAATTCTGTGCAAAGCAGCCTGAAACTATAATTGCCATGATGTATGTATGTGTTGGAAGTGAAAACTCCATCAAATTCTAGTCTCAAAGTAATGCCAAAATATCACTGAACACGGTCCAATTCAAGTCTGAGAATGGTGTGTTCAGGACACAATCAATAGCCCTAATAATAACAAGAAGAAACAATAATTCAGTGCTGTAAATGTCAGTAAACTTAACTGCTGATCAGCAGTGAGTAAGTGCCTCTTTTTGATTTACTGTTACTTTATTGCTAGAATATTTGTTTCATGCTTTCAAGACCGCTTGGACTCAACAACTGTTCTCTGAACCTATTAGATTTAATTTTCCATTAGTTCTTTGAGTTCAGTATACTCTCTTTTGGAAAGTGAGACTAGAGGAACATTTTATATTCAGAAGGATGAAGAAAAGTTTTCGTTAAATCTGTCTTGGTAACAGTGTGGGGACGTGTATGGTATCTCAAATGTTTCAGAGCACAAAGTGCAAAACTTCGGCCTGGTTTCAAAGAGAGATGTTTTTCTTCTTTCTTTGCTGGCATGTTCATCAGGTATAGATTTATTTCCAGAAGGCTCTATAATGTTCTGCTCTGGAGATGTTTGTTGTGCTTACCTTGGTTTCTTTGGCCATCAGCCTCTGCCCCTTGGATTTTTATTTTTTTTTTTAAGATTCAGGCATCTATATTACTACGCCATTCATCAGTATTTCTCATTTGGGAAGGTATGGAACATATTGCCCGTGACTTGGAGCCATCCAAAGCTGCCGCCTTTTCTTTAGAGCTGGAGTCTTAAGAGTACTGCAGAAGTGCACGCTGCATTGCTCTGCTGTGGCCAGATACCCTGACTGAGACGCATGGGCCAGTCCCATGCAAACTTACTTCTCCCTACCTCCTTCTGGAAAGATTATGCCTTTAAGTCTTAACTTACTCTGTATTGTTGAGGGTCTCCTTACTCCCACATGATCCAGCCACATCTGTGTTTGCCCTTCCATGCAGAGAACAGAGGAAGGTGGGAAGTGGATTGATGGCAGAAGGAAATGAGGTAGTAGTAAGATTTTGGAGGCAGCAGAAAGCCAGTTTGAGGCAGCATTGGAGACAAAAAGATGCAGCTATGTTTGGACTAGAACCTAAGAAATGTGTTGGTAAAAAGAGGTGCTAGATTTTCCATAAATGTTTTGTTAAGTGTTTAATGAGTATTTGCCTGTTACAAAGAAAGAGCTAAAGTGTATGAGCCTGGGTTAAAAATAGCATAGAGTTTCAGTCTATTTCAGGGGGTCCAATTCTCATAATTTGACTTGGAAAGTGTATTTTTTTTCTCTAATATACACAAACTTTCCTTCTTTATATTTTAAACATCTGCATTACTTACTTTTTACCTTTGCATAAGCCTGCATTTCAATTAGTGCAGTCTCGTTACAGTTCATGTAGGTGTACTTGAGTTAGCCTGTGTGCAGTTGATTTGTGTACTGGCAGTTTAAGAACTTGCTGAGGATTGAGACTGTTGCATTTGTGACTGCAGCTCTCATACTCAGCATCACAGGAGCTGTGCAGTCTTATCAAAAACTGCTGCAGCATGGCTCTCATTTCCCAGAGCTCTGCCTGCGCTAGATTCTGAAGTGTTTGCAGGAGGTCCTGCTCAAAGTGACCTCAGTGGTGCCAACAAGGTGCACACTTGGCACCTAATCTAGTAAATTATATTTTTTTCACTGCCAAAACCGAGAGAGTTTGGGTTTCTCCAGATGGGAAAATAGGTATAGTCTGAATGAAAGGAGAAAATCAGTGTTGCTTGGCACTGAATGAGACAGTTATGCTGAAAGTTGCAGGCAGTTATTGTCTGAAATGTGCTAGATTCGTCTAGTGTCTAATTAAAGTTCTTCCCTGTATGCCTGTGTGTAATTTTGTTATTAGCTGATTACGTTTGTGCTAAAAGACTGGATTGCGTTTGCTGAAAATGAAATTAATGAAAGTCCCCACAAATCTTGTCCTTCAGGTTGAACTCCCACCTCCTGATCTTGGCCCAAGTTCTGCTCTAAATCAGACACTTAACTTGCTACGGGAGGTTCTGGCATCTCATGACTCATCTGTTATTCCACTGGATGCCCGTCAGGCTGACTTTGTGCAGGTACAAGGATGTTTTACTGCTTTGTGTGTGTGAAGAAGAGGGAGAGGGGCAAAAAAAGAATGTGTAAATTAGTTTCAGTGCACAAAGGTAGATGGAACATTAATCTTTTTGTCTGGTCCCATTTTGGAGCTCTATGTTAAACCAGAGTTTGTAATGTGCATAACAGGGTGACTAACAATATGGATAATTACAGTTGAGTATGGAGTGCTATTCTTAACACAGTATCTAAATTCAGTTATCCAATTACTACTCCATTAAGTAAATACACCCTCAAGATTGCACAATTACCAATTATCTAATCTGGGTTATTCTTCCTCCTGCTAGGCTGGAATCTGTTCTTGTCAGGTTTTTGTACTTGCCGCATCACTGTGGTAGGTGATCACCTGCTGACAAATCCAGTAGAAAACTGCTTTCACAGTTGGAAACTCTCATTCCTCTTTATTCGGCTTTGGGGAATAAATATGTGATAGAGACAGAATGAGGTTAGAAGCCTCGTGTGACATGATTTCCTCCCTCCCCTCTCTCTTTTCTGTATGTTTGCTATTCTAGGTTCTGTCTTGTGTGCTAGATCCGTTGTTACAGATGTGTACTATGTCTGCTAGTAATTTGGGCACAGCTGATATGGCAACCTACATGGTAAATTCACTTTACATGATGAGGACTACTCTGGCTCTCTTTGAATTCACTGACAAACGTCTAGAAATGTTGCAGTTTCAGGTAAGCTTTAGCAGCCTCAAAAGAAAATGAACTTACTACTGATTTTTGCACACTGTAAGTTGTGCTGTGAACATATTTATCTTAACATCAACCCAAAGCCAACATTATCAAAATTGGGGAAATGGGATAAGAGGGCTTCTTATCAGAGACCATGAGCAGATAACATCTTTAATTTTAAACAGACAAAAAATGGTTAAAAGATTTGGGTTTGTTTGGTTCAATTGCGGATAAACCCAAACCAGTGAACATTTTCATTATCCTAGTCATTCTAATGTTTATTTGCAAACTGGATGAGAAAAAGCAAATGGAAATTGAAAGCTCAGCCAAATGACTGACTATATTCCATGATACAGTTAGTACATCATCTACAGTTAGATCATCATCTGTTTTGTACTAGAATATTATGTAGCTGAAGTTACTGCTTCAGTCCGGCTTTCTGCCTCTCTTTTCTCATTTGTTTAGTTTCCTCCGACATCCCAGGATAGTAGTTCATACATGGTACAGTTTCGAAATGGAAGTCAAAATTCAGAAACTATTGACTTAACAAAAGCTTGGCCACTGCAAATTTATATTTTGCTGAATTAATATGTCTGCAGTATATCTCAGGAGAGCCCTTAGAGCTGGGAGGCTTGAAAAAAGTCACAAATTCTTATTTGAAGTGATCAGCAAGGATTGGCTGCAAGCCGTTTTTTGCTTTCTATTCCTAATCAGAATTTCTAGCACCCTTTAGCTCTGAAACAAACAAACAAAACAAGACAACCTCACCAAACTGTCTGGGTATTTCTAATTTCTTTTATCAGAGTTCCTTTCACAGTAAATGTTGCAATTGATTTATTCTTCAGAAAAGCAGTAGAGCTGAAGCTTACACATTTAATACCATTTACTTTCTTCAAACATTTTACAAATACAGGAACAGACTGAAAAAATCTTTTAAGATTATACATAAGTAGGTTATTCAAGTGGATTTAGAATGGCATTTTTAATAGGAGAAACATTTTTCATAGAAAAAGAACTCACTAAGACAGTTAAAAACTACAAATTGAAATATTAAGATTTCCCTTCTGATTTAAAAAGGAAAGTGTGTTCTTCTAAACAATTTTAGGAAGTAGAAAGGTGAACTCTTTAAGTAGAAGACAAAAGAGTCTTACATTTTACTAGACTTTAATATATGATAATTTTTTTCTTTTCTTTAGGTTTGGAAGAAAAATTTGTGGGGTAGTTATCTGTAAAAATGAAGTAATAATGTATATATACCCAAATGTCTTTCTGAGACTGCTCAAACTGAAAAATGATTGCTGCTACTGTGACTGGATTTAGGGATTCGGTTTTCCTGCAAAGTAAAGATTATATTAAGAGTGTAAAATACTCTTACAAGTTTTTTCATACAAAGATAATTAAAACAAAGTGGATAACTGTAATTTCATTGTCTATTGTTCTTTCAGTTTACCTTTTTCAGATACATGTTTATCAGTATTGAATTTAAAATCAGTTTTGAGTATGATTTAATTTCAGTTTTATTTTCCTTATGGAAGACTGTCTCTTGTTTATTGTAAAAGTGCCATGTTATTGTCAGTATTTTCAGTAAGAGTGGAATGGTTTTTATCACATATTTTCAAAGAATTATAGCAAAATAAAATTATGTAGGAATTTTTAAGAACAAGGCTACAGTCTTTTTGGTGGTTGTTGTATTTACAAATACAAAAAATTAGGTTCTTTTATTAGTCAGGCATGAAAGAATTCTCTGCATTTTTAGTATTGATTGCTTGTAATATGAAAGATGTAAATGGATAAAATAATTATGCTGTATGTATTTGTAGTATTTCCTTGTTTGTTGATCACTCTCCTTATTTGTGTTTTTTTTCTTATTATTTGTGTTTCTAGACCTTTTAACCCCAGAACTTGTTACATTTAATATTCTCACACACTCTTTATAAATACCTTATGCTTAACATTTCAGATCGAAGCTCATTTAGATACACTCATAAATGAGCAAGCTTCCTACGTGCTAACGAGAGCTGGTCTGAGTTACATTTATAACGCTCTGCAGCAACACAAACCAGAGCAGGTGAGCTTGCGGAACTTAAATGCTGAAGGGGGTACCACACACTTGCCAGCTAATAGGATTTTGGCACTAATGTTTTTGCAAATTGACCTTCCTCTGAAAGCAAGGTTTCAGTAATGCTGGTTTTTCACATGGGACCAGGACTATCAGACACCTTGCAGCTCCAGCTTTTTTTTACTGTGTGTTCAGCAGGCCTGGCAGGGTTGGTGTGTAACAGTCCTGTACTACTTGTCTGGTACACACTGGGTTTGAATACTAGCACTCCCATGGCACCTAGGACATACTAGACTTGCTATGTATGTAAGCAGCATTCAGTTTCTTCATTGCTTCCTGTAGCACCTCGCATGGAATCCATAGATAGCTGCATGCATTTGGCAATTCCTGCTTTTTTTTCTTCCGTGGAAAACTGGCAGATGAGTTTAGTAGTAGTTTGAAATAGTTTCTTCCTTCGTCCTTGTTTGTTGCTGTAGCTATTCTAGTACCAAGACAGTGAGATTCTCAAAGTGAAAACTTGAGATTTCTTAGAGGAGCTGAAAACTGGAATTCAGAGCTCACTCTCTCCCTTGTGAAGCACAGTTGCAGTGTGGTGGGTGTTAATACAGCCCTTCTTCCTTCAGCTGTGCTTATGTCCTTTTGTGATCTTTTGTAGAAGTGAAAAACAGTGTTTTCTGGAGAAAGCAGAACTCTGTTGGAGAGCTTTATGTTGTTTCTTCAGCTAATAATTTTGCATAAAGTGCCTAAACTGAACAGATTTTTATGTATAAAGATGAATAAATAAATGTATAAATAATCTGATTAATAACTCAACTTGGTTTTCTATTCACAAGCCTAGCTCCTGTTTTAAAACAAATTTCAATTTGACTAGGGCAAGTTGTTAATGGGATGTAGCAATTTTCATTTCTATCTGTACAGCTGCCTGGCTGTAGAGGTGACGTCTCAGAATTTGCTAGGGGGTTAAGCAGCATTTGTGCATTGTACTGCCATACCAGCACAGAAGGTTTACTGGGAAGCAGGTCTGAATTCTTCATGGTCCAAGAACAGATAGAGCAAAGTTGTTGTCTCTTAAGTCTGGATTACCAAGGGGATGTAGCCAGTTTTCAGTAGTTTTTATTTTTATTGTGGAAGGCTATTTTGGGCTTTATATAATGGTGAAGAAGGAAGAAAATGTTTGAAAGGGTGTATTAATTCATATTCTCAGCTTTTAATTTAAGGGAATGGTAGAATACAAATGAGCTGTTAGCAGCATTTCAGTACTGAAATGGTGATAGCTTCCAAACATTTAAGATCCTGTAGCAGGACCAAATAAAAATTAACTACTGAACCAATTGTAGACTTTATTTTATTATTTATCTTTTCTATATGCTAATATGACCTTTTTTTTATCCCCTTGTTTGCTTATTGATTCTTAGGGTCCTCTATCAAATTTGTCAAGTATGGATTCGGTGTCCCTGAAGGTTGCAATGGTAAGCATTTATAACTTTCCTATTATGGTGGTGATGCTGTGATATGGTAAAGAATACTGTTAATTATGTGATTAGAAGATATTCATCTGTAGTAGAAGATACTAATCTAATTAGTCCTACTCTTTAAAAATAGCTGAATGACATGTCTGGGAATACTTTTTTCATTTGTAGTAATTTGGCCACTTGAAGTAATAAATACATAAATTATTTCTGAAAGGATAGTAATATAATATTATTTTCTAAGCCTTGAGAAGCAGATCTTTACTTACAAGAATGCTGTCCCATGAGTTATCTTAAATTGCTAAAAGCAAATACTTAGCTCTAATAAGTTTTAATCACCAAAGTTTCTTTTTTTGCCTCTATGCTTTGAAATATAGGTTCTGCTGTCATTTATAATCCTAGTCCTAAGGCTTTGATTTTATGCAAATAGTTCAGCTTTACTCATAAGTTAGATTCTGGCCATATGTCACAGTTATGGTTTTTTTAAGTTGAAAGCTACAATATATTTTAAAGCAAATTATCAGTTGATATTTTCTCTTAGAGTGTGTTAAGGCTATTTTGCATAGAGATAGCAATACCACAGTTCAGTAGGCAATAATGTATTATCTGTCTCTCTTCTTGCTTAGCCAAGTTTAGCTTTATTCTAAAAGTTTAACTCTAAAGGCCTGCTCATACAGCAGTGTATGTACACACCCGTGGAAAAAAAAGGGGATTTAAAAAGGTTTTTTAAGAAACTTGTATGTTGAATGAATCCCAATTATGATAGTTGTAACCCATTTTTTTCTGTTCAGGATTTAAACCAGCAATTCCCAAGCTAGTAGGATTAACAGAGCTCTGGCACAGAGATGGATGGGGATTTTAGGATTTACCAGCTTGAGAATATTCATTCAGTGAATGAATGAACAGGAAGATTGTCATCATTAGATAAACTAACTTAGGGCCTTGTCTTAGTGAGTAATTCCAAGGATGGAGATTATACAGGTTTTTTGGATAATCTGTTCGATGTTTGATGACATTCCTGATAAGAATTTTTCTTCTCACTATCTAATTAAAATGCTTCTTAGTGTAATATGTGTTCAGTATTCCTTGTGTTTTCACCTGTGAGGAGACCCGGTTTCATCTTCTCAGTAGTCACCCACTAGACCACACAGTCACAGAATGGTTTGGGTTGGAAAAGACCTTAAGGACCATCTTGTTCCAACCTTCCTGCCATGAGCTAGGAGCACTTTCCACTACACCAGGTTGCTCAAAACCCATCCAGCCTAGCCAGGAACTCTGCCAGGAATAGGGCAGCAACAATTTTTCTGATTGATTGTTGAAGGCAGAAGTAATGTTTTTTTCTTAGATTCAAAGCACTGCTCTTCTTATCACTGTATTCTGTGAGAAAGAGAAGTAGGCTTAGAAGCAGTTCCAGAAGCCTGAAGTGGATGGTTTGCTCTTTATATTTCCCAACATAAGCAGTGATTCTCTGCCAAAAAGTAAAAAGAAACATGCAAAAAGAATCAAGTAACATGTCTAATTTGGACAGAATAGATAGTAGATAGCTCTGAAGCTGTTTTCTATTCCCCCTGCATTGAATAGATTTGGTGTGATCTTCAGGGATGGGTAAGTATCTGCGCCAGCTGCATAGGAAGCTTAGGTGGATAATTATAGAAACTGGATTCTCATTATTTGCCCTCTACTCATGTTCCTCAGAGTCAGAAACAAAATTTTGGTGGCAGAAGTGCTGAAGTCAATAATTTGTTTTGGGCAATTAAGTTATGTCTTTTAATGTATTCTGAGATGTTTTCAGAAATTGTGGTTTTACCTATTTTCAGAAATTGTGGTTTTACGTATTTTCATGTAATAGCAAGGTGTTAATATGTTGATCTCATATTCTCTTCTCACAGGCTCAATTTGATCGCTATCTGTCTGCTCCAGATAGTCTGTTAATGTCTCAGCTGAATTTCCTTCTGAGTGCCACTGTGAAGTAAGTACCTTGCCTCTGAATTTCTATTATGCCTGAATAATGACCACAAAGATGAATTTGATTAGGTTTTAGTGAATCATGATGAGAATTCAAATTATCAGCGGTGATGATACTTGCATTGTCCTTCAGGTCACAATTCAGTTTGTGATTTCAGTTTGTGTTCTGACTCTTCTCTTTTTGAATAAGCAGTGAGGTGTATCTAATTCTGTAACTTTCTGAAGTAGTTACCCTTGATTTAAGAGACACCATCAAGATGAATTACATTTTGAACATATTCTGCTATGTCAGCAGTTTTTTGTCAACTTAGTTGGTTTAGAACTGTTTTGTAAACTTTCCAAAGGCAGGTGAAATATATAATTCTCCATGATTTCTTTCATCCCCAGTGCTTTGTCAGTTCTAGAATTTTCGCCTTTGTTGTCTTCTGCTGTAGAGTATTGGCATTCTGTCTCATTGAATATTTTGCTAAGATTATTTTACTTTTCACCTAATGCATTTTTTTAGAGATTTCTTCTTTGAAGTATGGAAGTAAGAACTTTATTATTTATCTCTTACCTTGTTTTTTGAATATAACTGAACCCTAAGGCTAGGGAAAGTGCCACGAATTTCTTTCCAATTAAATGTGAACCACATGAAGACTTTCTGTAGTACTTAAACTCAGAGAATTATATGTTGCACTGATCAAAAACTTTCCTTGACATTATTTTTCACACTTTTGTGAAGAGTGCTGGTAACTGAATATACCAGAAATTGAGACAAGCACATCACATTTTGCATAGTGCAAGAGTATTTGGAGTTTCAGTACTAATGCTTGTCCTCAGTGGGGTTGTATTACAGCATCTTGCAATTAAAAAAATGATGTGTCAAGGGAAAAATCATTATTGTTGGGAATTGAATAGAATAGTTCGTTTGGAAGGGACCTACAGTGATCAGCTGGTCCAGCTGCCAGATTCTCATGCTGCATTGCTCATCCAAAGACTTCTAGTGTCACACCATCCAGGTGGAGCATGGCTGGGCACAGGGAATGCTGGTGTTTTTCAGTGACATTGGGTGTCTCTGCCAGATTTACCATTCCCTCAGCTCAGCTGGCACAGCTGACCCTGTTGTGGGAGAGCTCTACTCTCTGTACAGATCAAACAGGGTAGCTTGACCAGTAATGTCATTGAAACATCACAACTTCTGCTTCTCAGTGTCAGGGCATTAAACCTGTATTTTAGCTCTTGATACATTTTCTTAAATGTAGGTCTATTTAACAATCATAATGACAGTAAATGTATTTTGAAAGCCTCAACTTTTCACTGCTAACACAGAGGCAATTTTAAGAGGTAGATTCTATGCTACCATAATGACTCTGGCACAGTGAAATAACTTGAACTTAATAAATCCTTCTGTCAGATGAACCAAGGTAAACTGATTTTGTAGGCACTCTTAGCCTTTTCTCATTGATAAGCTTTTTAAACCTCTCAGCACATTTTAGGCTGAATTCATATTATCTTGCAGCAGTGGACAGTTGAGAGGTAAGAGGGAAGCGTTGTGTGAGGATGATTGCTATTGCTGCTTCAACTCAGCTAACATGCAGAAGTTTATTAACCTGCTACAATCAGTGCTATAGGTCAAGTTCTGCTCAGAATGAAAACAAAATACATCAGCCCATTAGCCTTCAAACAATTAGCTTTAAACACAAGCAATCCTTCTGAAATTAGAATACCCATTTACAGAGATTCTTATAGAATCATTGTCTTGATAGTCAGTATTTTTGCTAGTAAATAAGCCTTAAAAATCTTGAATTTTCTCAAAATTCAAGCAAAACATTTAACCAGTGCTATAATTTTAATCTCTGGCTTTAGTAGTTGGAATATTCAATTTTGAAGACATTTCTCCTGAAATCAGATAATTGAGAGTTGTAACCTATGAGGTCTTTGGTTCTCAGAATCAGACCACATGCTTTGATAAGGGACCAGTGTATTATATACTCATGAGCGATATAATTTAAGCTTTGCTGCTGTGAAGAACATTCCTTCCAACATTGCCAGTGCATGCTCTTGTCTTTCAAATTCCTTCACTCCTTTAAAAAGCCTAAAGCTATGTATTCATATGGTCGTTGGTCTTGAAAAGCTCTTTTCATTTGTGTTGGATCACACAAACTGAATGCTGGGATGACTATTTTTAGCAAGTGCTGCCATTTGTGTTAGTAATAAATGTATCACGTTGTTATGGCAACTGAAATCCTAATGTACTGATTAATGACACTGACATTCTTTGATTGAACAACACATGTGATTCTGTTCCATTCTCTGAATATTTTAACAAACTTTTTTTATTTATTCATTTGGTGCACTAGTTCTACCCAAATTCAGTGTGCAATGCTTTTATAAAAGATTGTCATGTTACACTACCTTAGTGATCCCAAGCTGAGGTCAGAGACAGTTGTCTTACCTGAATACCCTGAATATATTTCTCTTATAATAGTGGGTTTGGATTTACTATCATAAGGATAGTCTTTTCTTCAGGTATTCTAATAACCTAGTAGTACTGGCAGTTGATGCTGTATATAAAAAGACTGGATACCGTGTGTCAGAATAAAGTGCAGGTTTGGCCTTCTAATCTGCTTTATCATAGCTTCTGTTTCTTTACATTTCCTGTACAGACTAAGATTTTTGTACTTGATCTTTGAAATTTCTTTAACTTGTCAATTCCCAACAGTCTGTGAATTCAGCCCTGATTTTAGTGGGTAGAGTTTTGTTGTCTTTGTTTCTCTGCTGCATATTACAGCAGGGCTGAATCTGGATTTGTGGTTACCTTGGTTTCCTCAGCTTCTGCTGGAGTTCCCGTTGCATGTGTTTGGCTGTAAAATAGTTGTAACTGCTGTTCCTAATAGATAAAAACTCATCTGCTACTGTAAGCACCACCACCATGATGAGTAAAGTAAACTGATTCAATAGGCAATTTAAAATAAAATTATTATGTTGTCTTTAAAAAATACTTAACTTTCCAGTTAAATTTAGCATTCAGTCTCTACTTTGTTACTTGTTTATCTCCAGAAAAAGTAATAGGACACAGACTTCATAGCATTGTTGGTAAAAGGTTGTGGTTTAAATCTCTGACCACTATCACTAGTTTTTGTCTATTATGGAATCATAATGGACTCTTGCTGTCAAGATAAAGCAAATAGAATATATTTGCTAGTAGATGAAAAAAAGTGTGTATTTACAAATACAGCAAGAAGCCACTGGAGTAGAAGGTAGATCACTAAGTTTATCAATCTTTTAAAAGATGTGGGCGAGTGCAGGTGGGAAACTGATGTATGCAAATGAAATCCTTCTGTTAGCTCTTGCTTGACTGTAGAAATAAAGAAGCTCCTGTCTTAAGTTATGAGGTCCTATATGTGAGTTTATCTCTGTATAATACAACGAGAGAAAGAGCCCTGGTTTTTTAATTTTTAATGTTTAATTTTAATGTATATCTTTAATTCCTTGTATATAGTACAGTTATTTTCCCTAGAAGTTGCAAATTATGTTATTTTGTTTTGGTTTTTAGAGAGCAGATAATAAAACAGTCAACAGAACTCGTCTGCAGAGCTTACAGTGAGTTATATGCAGCTGTGATGGATCCTTCAAATGAATACAAGGATCCAGAAACCATCCTACACAGATCTCCTCATCAAGTTCAGGCACTCCTTTCATAGTCTTGCGTCCCCCAGCTTTATCAGAATCCATAATTCTGTATTTCTTGAGTATTTGCATTGAATTATTTTTCTGCTTTGAATTTAGATGTGTAACTGTATAGTTAAAATATGTAGGAATGCAGTTTTCTTTAATCTGCTTGGCAGAAGTTTAGTCTTTCTTGTGTCTTTGAATACTTTCAATAGGCCAGAAAATAGAATATAGATTGAAAATTATTTTAATGTATTTCTCTGATGGAAGTGGACCTCGACAACGTGCAGTCTCTTTGAAAAAGGAGAAAAGCTTTTTTCCTTGCTGTACATAATCCTTTCAACTGCAGGTTTAACCAGTGTCTCTTATGACCTCACCAATATTTTTATTTGCTCTATTGTCTGTTCTCTCACTCTTTTTCTCAACCTGCCATCAGTAAACACTGATAACTGAAATTTTAATACAACTGATACACTTTGAATGAGTCATGCATCACTTCTGCAGCTCATAAATCATTTCAGAGTACTTCATGCTCTTTTGCAAATCCTGTTGATTAAATCTTTGAGGCAAAGTTTGTGTGGTTTTTTTGCGATCTATTATCTGATGTTTTCTGTCAGAAAAATAAATGTTTGAACTGCATGCTTGTACATAACCTGGAAGTTAACGCTTTAAATTATTTTTATAATTCTGCATTACTGGAAGGATTTTAGTTTAGTGCAATTGTTCTTAGTAGGAATCCTTGTATCAGTTGAAACTTGCTGATCTCCTAAGACTGGGACCAGTAACATTGTGGGTTAGGAAAGTGGTTTGCTCAGCAGTATGGCCATTCCTCCCTCACATGTACATGATTTTTGGTTTGATTGCTTTTATGTACAGAAAAAGTCCATCTGCTCTAGTACAAGTATTTACTCAGTTCACAATCCACCAAGAGATTTTCATGGTTTACATGACTTGGGATTTGTGTGACAGAGCTGGGGTGTGTAGATGTCCCAGCCTGATGCATAGGAAGCCGTAAGTGAAGCTTTCATTTCTTTCCTCCTTTGGTGCAAGCTGAAGGTTCCCTGTGTAGAAGCCCTGATATTGCAGTGTTATGATTTAAGGGATTTCTGCTTCTAGGAAAAGGGGAAAATAATTAGGATATGTGTTCTCCATTGAGTCTTGTGAAAATTACCTGCAAATTTCTTAAATATAGTTATTTTTAGGGAAGTATTGTTAACGAGAAACCTTCAGGAAACAAAAAGTTAGTAAAATAGATCTGTGACTAGGTTTTTTTGTTCATTTGTTTTTAAAGGATAGTGTAAGGAAACTGTTTTGTTGGCAGCATTTTACTTTTCTACTCCTTTTTGTGCCACAGGAGTGCCACAGAGTTATTATGGTTGCCCGAGTTTACTCTCACATTATGTGTGGCTTATTTTATGTACATCAAGGGGGAGAGGAGCAGTCATTCATATTGAATAACTTATTTTACTTTTATTAGTAGTAATAGTCCACATATAAAATACATACTTGGTGTTAGCCAAGTCTGCAGCTTAGTGTATGCTTGCAAAAGAGCAAAACATAAAGAGCAGCAGCAATACATTTTAGCCGCTTTGAAGATTCATTGCACAAAATGCATTCAGTGCGCTCAGAAAGCAGCTTCCGTGGTAGTGCCACAATAAAGCAATAGCTCCTTTTCCAAATGGGAGTGATTTGATGATATAGAAAGTGGAAGTGTCCCTGGAGTTCTTGGGCCAAGCATAAATCTTTCTGTAAATATGAATGTTAGATTTATTCTGTTTAAAATCTCTAGACCTGTAAGACAAAATATTCTAGAAGCTTAGAAAAGCTCTAATGGAAAATTACCAGGTAAGTCTCTTTATATTACTCAGATTTTGCATTGCCATAGTATACCTTCAGGCGGCTGTTCATTGTTGTTTAATAATGTTAATATTTCTTAATATGCCTGTAATTATTATCTAATATATGAAAATTACATCGGTTGTGAAAGGACTATAAATTAGCTTGAGATGAGCATACTTATAAGGGTGAACTTTTTCCTTCAATAACGCTCAACCTCAGTCTCCAATAATCAGTAGTTTGCATGAGGATTAGTAAGAAGTTGCTTCCTATCTTTGATTCCATGTAGAGACTTATTCATGATTTTGTCTTCTCTTGGTAAGAATGCAAAACCTATAGAAGTTGTAATTTAGGAAAATTAAAGTCAGTTGCTAATTTTGGTCTGTGAAATGAAAGTTAATGACCACTGGTCATAAATAAGAAAGGACATCAATAAAAATATTTGACTTACTGACTGTGTCTTCCATGTTGTTACTTTCTCTTGCTTGCCGTCCTGTGAGTAGGAAGGAAAATGTGATTAGATTATGACCTGCCTTTTCCATCTTGGCAATTCTGACTCTTTTATTTAACAAATTCCCAGGATTTCCACACTAGGAACCTTGAAGCTGTAGTCCGCTGATCCATGAGCATTGCAGTAAATGAAGTCACTCTGGGTGTTGGTATCTGGCCCATTTTCAGACCAGTTACTGCAGCTCTGACTTGAGCATCCCATGCCTGAAGAGATGCTCCCATGGCTGGGTTGAGTCAGTCAGCCCTTCTGCTGTTGGTCCTTACCACTTTTCCTGGAGGGACGTGGCTTTTCCTGGAGAGAGGACTCCCTGCTCTGTGCTGGGCCACGACTGGGGAAGGTGGGAAAAGAGAGGGGTTTGCATACTGCCCACGGTAGGCAGCACTCCCGGCCTGTGGCACCCTGACAGCCCCGTTCTGAGAACAGATGTGTTGTCTGGTACAAAGAGCACTTTCCTGGGAAGTGGGAGAGCTGGGTTCTGGGCCAAAGGAGTTTGGAATCAACATATCCCATCTTCCTGGCGAGCACCCAGCCCTCTGACTGTTGTGTAGTATGAGATGGGGCAGGCCTATTTCTTCTCTTTTGAGTTCAGCAGCTGTGCATAAATCAGTGCAAAATATGGGAGGCAGGAGATGGAATATAAGCAAGGAGGAGTTTGGCCCTGTGGCACGTACATAAGGGGTCTCTGAGACCTCCAAGGTCTGGATCTTCTTCCAATTGTTACATCAGGACCTTATCTTTGATTCCAATACATGAGTCCCTGAAACAGAATCAGCTTCCCAGGACTTTATCACCCGCAGAGTAACCAGTGAGCAGCAAGATACAGAGTTGAGCTTGGGCTGGACCCAAGGTGGTTGGTCTGTGCTGGTGACAGTTCTCATGTGTTCACTCCTACGTGTACAGTTTCCTCCTTCCTGCTTTATACAATTTCCTCCTTCCTGCTTTTTTCCTCTTTCCTGCTTTTCATGCACACCACTGAGGAAATATAATATAAAAGTTGTTTTAATTACAGCAAGCAAGCAGTAGCCCAGCCATAGTGATTTTTTGGTTTTTATTACAGGAAAAGAGAAGCTTGCAAAAGTTTGGAAAGGCGATAATCTATTTGTTTTGCAGCATTTTGGGGCGCTCCTCTCTGTTCTCTAAGATTTATGACTCTAGCCCTGCATTTTGTCTGTTAGACCCAGCTGTAATTATTTTTATTAATGTTTTGAAATATGCATTGAAGGAAAATACTTTCAGAACTGCTAAACTTTTCCATTCGTTTAAAAAAATGTAACTGTTCTTTGATCCCTTTGCTTGGCTTGCTGAATCACTTTGTGGGCAACCCAGGGGTGGGACACTTATAAAATTTTTTAAAAAATTAAACAAAGAGGTTAGACATATTTCCATGAGCAAAACACACCCTCCAGAAAGGAACACAGACATGGGTGTGGGTTTATTTGAAATCCACTGCCACCTGTTTCTGAGGGAAAATGTGGAGAAAGAGACATTTGCTTATGATGAGAACACCTATCCAAAACGGCTCGGGGTAGGGTTAGATGCTGCAAATGGATGTTAAATTGATGTTATGTTTGAGAAATTTAGAGAATTTTCAAAAATCATATAACTCAACTGTCATATTGAATTTAGTTCTTAAAGATTTCCTGAACTGCTACAACTTTTCCCCACTAGTCTTAAGAACTTTGCAAACTTTATTTCAAGCCAATCCAGCAGCTGCTACACAAATTCTAACCCTTGAATATTTACAGTAAAATGAGATGCTTTGAGTCAGCCAGTGCATACAAAGCAGTAGTTGAACTCAGAGCAAATGTGTTTCTTGAAAGAATTTCAAAAAATGGGAAATAAATATAATTTGAACTTGCATATTTGTCCTGAGAGGCAGGAGAGGCAATGCCATTCATGTGGCAGGGCAGATGTCTCTGGTGGTCCACTACACAGTAGGAAATCAGCTTCAGTTTTTTAGAATCAAACTCCTTGGAAGTCTTTAAAGGTGCTCGTGTGCTTTACCCAGTGAGGCAGCTGAACTGTGATGCAGTGGGGATGTCCGTGCCTGGTGTACGTTGTTACCCAGTGCTCAAAAGGTGGGTGTCTCTCCTGGCACACAAAGATCTTTTTCCAATATCCTAACTATCTCCATCCTTTAGTAAAGAGCCACTTTGTGCAGGTCTGAAGTAAACACAGGACATCACTTCTGGCTTGGTCCTCAACCAACTGTTAATCCACCCGGAGATGGTGCCGGTAGATCTCCAGCAATCTGCAGAATCCTCTGGTAAAAAGCTAAGGAAAGGCAAAGCACAAAGGAGCCCTCTACACCTGAAAATGCACACTTTTATACATTACTGTACACATCTTCTGTGCTTTAATGCCTAAATGAGAGTACGACCCCCTCCTGCTACAGTTGTCACACTGACTTTGCATATAATGGAAAGATGAACCCACAAAGGCTTTGCTCTTAACAAAAGGAGTGTGTTTTGACTACCTTGCTTTAGCAGTAAGGAAACCTTGATGGAGCAAGATATGGCTGAAAGGTGTTTGATAGATTACTGCAGAGGAGCTGATGGAAAAGAAAGAGACTGTTGCATGTTTCATATTCAGACAATGAAGCTTTCACTTGCTGCCTGGTTCACAGATGTGGCATTGTCAAATTGCAGGAAAATGCCTGGCAGACTGTATCACTGACTATTTTAGGGAGGAAAAAAAATCAGAACACACTATTTATAGAAGCCACACAAATAAGTACTGAGTTCTTATCAGCCAAAGATAACATTAGTTGTGATTTATCAAAGTAATCTTTATTTTATGGAAAATGGATAATAGGGTGTAATTTAATCCTCTGTGAATGTAATGTATATTTCAAAGGGTTCTTTTTTGTCAATAAAACCATTTGTTGTACTTGTTAAACTAATTAGTCTGGTTGCTGCTGCTTAGGACAGGATAAAAGATGCCCATTAATGTAAAAGGGGAGGAAAAGATGGGTTTGAAAGTTTGTGAAAAATTTTGAACTCATTGCAAGCCAGTTTTCTGATCAAAACAGATTTCACCTCTCACTGCCAGCCTGTGTTAACCGAGTTTGTGCAGATTATACATTTTTCTTTTTTAATTAAAGAAATAAAGGATTATCCCAAAAAGTTAATCTAATCTGGCTCCAGGCATCAGGGTTTCCTCCAGCTTTTTTGGCTACCAGTGCTGGTACAAGCTACCAACCCAGAGCTGAGCACCGGCAGGGAGGGTGATGTTCCTGGCTGCTTCTCCCTCCTCTCTTCATTTTTTCCACCATGTGCAAACACATTCCAGGAGTCACAGAGAAAGTGAAAAGGGAAGAAAATTGAGCTGTCTGGGTGCATCCTGTGCCAGTCCCTGGCCAGCCATGCACCTTTTGCTGGGTGAGGGCAAGCTTTACATGGGCAGAGCATAGGGCTGAAAATCAATATGTTGAGTCTTGGCTCTGGGAAGGGGGGGGGCGGTCCTGGCAGCAGTGCCAGGCTGTAGAGGCAGGACATGGGATCATTCTTTGGATCTGCAGTTAACCTTGGAGATCAGAAAGTCAGAAGTGGGTAAGAGTCAGAAGAGGACATACATTCTATTATAACTTTTTTTTTCCTTAGTGTTTTGGTGTCCTTGTTTGTAGCCTGGCAGCCTCATGAACTTTTAGTAGGAGTTTGTGAATGGTTTTCAGAGAATGGCTCTTAAAAGACTGGCTAAGCTCTTAAAGGTCTTCTCCCTTAGAAGTATCTCGGAAAATGCTTCTCAGAAGGACTAAGTTCTGGGGAAAGACTTAATGGTCTTTTCCAGGTTGTCTGTAGCAGTTTTGCATGATCATCCCAGTTTCTTGATTCCCCTTGTACCCTCCGTTGTAGAAACTGTCCAAGTGCAGCATTTCTAATCACAAATTACTGCATCCATTGGTTTCAAAGGACCTCAAATCTCCCGGACACAGAGGTGAGAAGCCTTGGTCACACGTCCAGCTCCCAGGGCCCCACTGGAGAGATTGTAGAGCAGATCTGCCCTCTCCAGCCTTTCCCCACCTTGCTCTGAGGACACCTGTCTACTTCAGCAGGAGAGACTTGCCCCTGTACACAAAGGACACTTCCTCTGCTGCCTCCATTACCTCTATCCTGAGTGCAACTCATGGCTTGGGATAGGGCTGTCCATCTGCTTCTCAGCTGAAAAGAAAGAACAGGAAAATTAACAGATAAGCTACTTGATTTTTGTAGGTGAAATAAAACCTTCACTTCAGCAGCCATTCTCTTAGAAGTCTGAGTGGCAAGTCCAACCCTTTTGCCTTTGGGACTGGTGGCCCTGCTGCCTCATACCTAAATACTGTGGGAACAACAAACCTTTATCCCTGTGAAGATCCATCCTCACCTGTGGCTCAGAGAGAAACCTGTGCCTCAGGTCTGGTGCTGCAGTCCACACCAGCAGAACAGACTGGGTGTCTTCTCACAGCAGCCCTGCTAACACTGCAAGGCAGAGCTGAGGTACCCCATGGGCTGCCAGGTACAGTGACCCAAGCAAATGCCAAGATCAGCTTGCCAGCACTTTGAACACACTTATGCACCATTTGGTTCTTTTATAAAATACATGAATTTCTGTCGATGCCCTTCCGCAGGCCTTCTTGGCAGCGGCCAGGAATACCACAGTAGTGATAACAGTGTGTCAACTTTCTAAATAAATGGTATCAGTTTAGAAAGTTCTTCGAGTTTTAGTGATAACAGTGTGTCAACTTTCTAAATAAATGGTATCAGTTTAGAAAGTTCTTCGAGTTTTATGTTTCTATACCCAGAATGACAAAAGGACTGAAAACTGCCAACCATACCCAGAGCTGCATCAAAAGCAGCGTGGCCAGGAGGGTGAGGGAGTTGATTGTGCCCCTCTAATCTGCTCTTGTGAAATCCCACCTGGAGTACTGTGTCCAGCTCTGGGGCCCTCAGCATAAGAAGAACATGGACTTTTGGAAGGAACATTTCCCACCCCTCTGATTGCTAAGGCAGAGCCCAGGGAAAGAGGTGATTTCCACACAGGGAAGTGCAGGATCTGTTCCAGTAATCCCTGCTGGGCAGAGGAAAATAGTGACCTTACTTTCAAGCTTACATTTTTGTGTAAACACTGAATGATGTGGCTTTTACTTTGGGGAATTGATATGGGCTGAGAAAATTGCAGAAAGGTGAGATGTGGTATTTTTTACCGGTATTTTTTCTGTCCTGCAGAGCCTGTGTTGTCTTTTATAAACAGGTGAGGAGGTGTCTGTGGTTGTGAACATGTTCTTCCTTTTTCTTCTTGGAAATCCACTCTCAATTAGTCTGGAACATTAGATAAACTGGTGCTAATGAAATAAAAGGTTTTATTAGGTTACACAACGGTATGCAGTGACTTAGGGGACAAAGTCAAATATTTACTCAGGTGAACTTTAGGAAAGAAAACAGCCAAAGAGATCACAAGCAAAATAGCTGAAATAAAAATTGCATCTGTCAGGTAGATTTGTAAATTAATTAGGGGGATACATAATACAAGGGTATTATGTGGAGGGCAACTGATTTTTTTTCTAACTTCCTATTGTAAGTCTTTGCAGTTACCTCCAAACACCCACTACATGATGAACTTTGGATCAACTCTGCAAAACTCTTCAGCATATGATTATGACCAAGTGACTCCATGGGAATGTAAACATGTACTTTACTTGGGGTCCAACAGGTGCTTTAGGCCCAAAGACACCTCTTGTTGAGGGCTCACACTGATGTCAGGAGAACAGGACTTGATGCTCAGAGTGATGCTTTTCTGATTGGGCCGAGAAAATTCCTTCAGAAGAGATTAAATGTGCTGTGGAATTGCTTATCTCCTCCCACAGACACCACGGTGGTGACCAGTTTGGAGACAGCTATCTGCAAACTGGAAACTGAGTTTGTTTGGGTTGGCATAGCTTTAAGGAACTAGAGATTCCAGCATGGCCTAAAATATCCTTAAATGCCACAATACCAGCAGAAACAAAATAATTCAATGGGCACTTACCCAGCCAGGTACATACACACACTCCTGTCTGTATTTTTCTGGACAGAATGTGTAGGCTGCAACCTTTCCCAGATGTTTTTGAGCAATATCCTTCTCAGCATGTCTGGGATGTCATGAGACCTAAGCTCTGCAAGTGCCAGCCTGGAGCCCAGCTGATGAACAGCCTGCTGCTCCACACTCCTCATTCAACAGGTGCTTACCCTGACTGCAGCCACAGCAACATGAGTTTGTACAGCAAAATTGAGGCTGAGACCCCCTAATTGCCTCTGTCTCCTCCATCTGGAAAACTCAACAGCCAGTGCAAACCCCAAACTCCTGAGCAGAGATGACTTTACATGACTTAGTAGGCATAATTTTTCCCGTTCCCTGATGTCATGTTTTCTCACCAGGTAAGCAAGTACACGCTTCTGAGCAGCACCAGCATTTCTGAGATTGATTTTACTGGTTTTCTGGATGCAGAAATGCAGTGGATTTAAAACGTGCTGTTTGGGTACTGAGATTTATAGAAGCAGAAAGTTTTTCTCTTCCCGATTACAGTTATCCTGGATGCGTTTTCTGCAGTCATGATGTTCTTGGTCTAGAAAAGTTGCTGCAAGTGTTGCCTAAGTGGAAACCAGAATCAGCTCAGAGCTCTGTTGCAGGTGACTGAAGTGGATGGAGTGGCAGAAGGTGAAACATGAGACTGCCTGATTTTTTCACAGTTTGTTTTTCCATTGAGTTCCCAAAGCTGTAGAAGTTTCTACACACAATTCAGCACACAAGTAATCCTACTGCATGTATCTATTTCAAATTCAGCAGGTGAATTCAAAGGAAGGGGACAGGTGCACAGGTATATTCTCATGACCTCCCTCTGTGAAAGGCATGTGAAAGGCTGCAGTTTGTTTGAGGTTTGGTCTCTCAGCAGAGGTACAATCTTGAAATAACCTTTAAGAGTGCGCCATCACACCTGAGTTTTTTCTGGCCGCAGCTGAAGACAGTGAAATAACATTCTTCTGGTCGAGGGCTGAATCCAACAAATGTACTTAGAGGAAAACTCCCAATCCAGCTCTCTCCATTAAGAAGACCACTGACAGTGAGATTTTAACAAACCAGTAGGAAAAAAATTTTCCTTTCTGCATTTCGGTGTGTTAAAAATATGAGCAAAAATTTATACATTTATATTGGCCAGTGTTTACACTTTCAGAGAATCTCCCATTAACCTCAGATTTAATAGATTAAAATTAATCTATTCACTGCATTTTTATCCCCTCCTAAAAGGAAAAAAAGACAAATTTAATAATAAACTGTGTAACTCAGATATTGATGCTGCTTGGTGTTAAAAGAACACAGAACATGGAAATCCCCCGGCACACTTATTTTCTGTTTGTGTTTTCTAAACCATGCTTTTCAATAACCCACATATTTAAAGCTCAGTCTTCACAATATGCCCTGAATTTTGCTATACAAGTGGAAATACATGGACTGCTGTGAATTTAGATCCACATTTTTATATGATGCCCATTCTTTCTAGTTTCAAGACATAATACAGAACATTTGAAACTCCCTTATGGCTCTCCTATAGGAGAGAGTCATATACATTGTTATTTTAGAGTCAAGCTGTTAAATGCATTGCCTGTGTCTGATTCCTTGTGAAAAGGCTTAACTGCAGCAATGATAAAAGCAGGTTTTTGTCCAAAAACCGTGATGGAGAGAAGAAAGCAGGAGAAAACAACGTGTGCAATGTACACTTTGAATGCAACAGAGTAAGAGTTAGCTTAAATACTTTAATCAGAAGGTGAAAAGCAATCTGGTTTGGCAGTTTGTATCATATTTCCTGTAGATCCCAGCTCTTGAGAACAGGAAACCCTAAAATCACAAGTCAGTAAAGAAGAGATTCCCAGAATCAGAGGAAGTGTGAGGGATGTGAGCAAGGAAAGATACGGTTTGCAGAAAGACGTGACATGGAAAATGCTCATGAGAGGCAGAGATTACTTGAGCCAGAAATTAAGATACAAGTGGCCCAGAAATACAGGAAGCTCCTCTAGACCTTGATGGCAGAGTGAAAGACAGAGGAAAGGCTGGCAAGCTCAGATAAAGGAGGTGGTTAGAGCCTGCATGATAGGGACAGGGACTGTGCGGAGGCTGCCAGGGAAGGAGGGAAAGGCATTTCTGTGGATAGCAGGGCACTCCTTCTTCCACTGTTTCAGAGAGGTGGGGAGGGGGAGTGAGCGGCAAGATCAGAGGGTACTCACTGAGCAATGGAACAGAGAGGAGGAATAAACAGGGAGCTAGTGATCATTCCGGAGTGAAGGATCCTGCCACGTGCTAGAAATGGCAGGCAAGAATAAAGGCTTTTCAGGCTTCAGGTGGTGACAGTTCAGACAGGCCCATCTATGTCAGAAACATCAATACAGTGTATTGCAGATGTTCACATGCCAGGCACAAAAAGAAAACCCCCTTCATTTAGAAAACACGGGAGTCAAGTTCACCTTTCCATAAGCCTCCAAGCCCCACAGCTGGCACAATCCTTGGGCCCCATTTGCAGTGACACAGGCTGTATGATGCAGCCTGCAGGTGATGGAGACAGGTGAGTCTGTGCCTGTCCCCTGTCCCTGTGCAGAACATGGAGGGGCTCTGGACAGCCTTGGGGGATGCTTGGGAGAGGCAGAAGGGATGCACTCTGCCAGTGGGACCCTTTCTGCTTTTGGCACCGGCACTAGAAGTTAGTGAGCTCTGTGGGAAGAGAAAGGGAAGTGAGAAGAACAGATGGAAACTGCCCTGCCTGAACCCCAGCATCCCTGATGCCATTGTTGGCTAATGATGTGGAGCGGTTTGCTTGGAGCAGGGGGACAAGCAGGGGACAGGTTTGCAGAGCCTGTAGTGGAAACAGCAAAGAGGAAATCTGGGGTTCTTTCGTGGTTGTCACCACTGCTGGGGAAGTCGCTTAATCTCTGTGCTTCAGTTCCCCCACCCTGGGTTGTAAACACTCCGCTGGAGTCAAGAACAGGCTCCGGTCCTGGCGGGTAGGAGGAGCCTGAGCGCACACGTGTGACGAAAGGGCTTCTCTGCTGCGTTTTCGCATCCAAAACCACAGCTCTGAATAAACAGATATTTTATTACCCTGATGCTGGCAGTCTAATCTGAATCTTTCCTCTCTCTTTGCCTTGCTATCCGGCCATAAGGAGCAGGACAATGGCAGGGAGAAGGCTCTGCTCGTCCCTCTTCGTGCATCCCCTTGCGTCTGCTTGCAGCAGGAGATTAAATTCGCTTACCTGCCCTTCTTACTCTGCCTCTCCACCAGTGCTGTAGATGGATGCCAGATCTCTGCCCTCATCTGAAACACCATTTAGCAAAGATTGTGAGGTAGTAAAGTGGTAAGAATAGTTGCATACTTAAATACTAAATGAGGTTCTAAAGCCAGAACAGGCAGCCTAGCATCAAATTATTCAGAAGGTAGCTCGGGTCTAAAACATGGATACATGCCTGTGGAGGACAATTCCAGGGTTATAAACACCTACAGAACCACAGTTTTGGCCCTAAGAATTCACCCAAAGTAATTGCAGCTTTAATTCTTTGCTTATATTTTTTTCTGCTGTTCATGACTATTGAAAGAGATTATTTCTTCATTTTCCACCTTGCCAGATGAAATTTTTCACTGACAGCTGTGTCTGCTGTCTAAATAATTGTTTCTTGTACATTAGAGGCAGAACTGACTTTCTCCAGCCCCTTATACTGCTGGTTCATCCTGCAAAGACATTGCTAAGCTGGTCATGGGGAGTAGAGATGGGGCATGGGAGTAGAGATAGCACAGATATTTACCCTCACCTAGGTTGTCCTTGTAAGTACTTAAGATCTTTCACCTAATAACTGAAGATTTGTTTTACATTATACACCCTTTTCCTATTCTCTTCTTCTGCCCTTATCTTTTCTATATCAGAATCATCTGACTCTCTTTATCTCGTCACTTTGAGTCCCTTCTTTTGTTGCTTTCCCTCTTTGACCTGCCTTGCCTTGTGAAGTCTCCTTGCCTTTGTGCCCTTTTCCAGGAGCATCATATTCTGTCACAAACTGCAGATTGTATCTTTCAGCCCTCTCTCATAGTGGGTGGTTTTAATCCTTAGTCCTAGTCAATTGTGACTAATTGGATTGCTTTCATAAAATCATAGGCATTTGCACTGGGAATTTACCCTGTGGTAATCTAAATATAAGTAGCTCCACTCTCAGTTGTTGCTACTTTCAACCAGTTACTTTTCCCTGTGAAAAATTAGGTTCAGGGCGGGTTTTCCTCTAACTTCTTTATTCTGAAGACCATTAAGGTGTATTCTCTAGAAAAGAAGATTTCTGCTTTAGCCTTTTCATTTGTTTTGGTTTTATTTTTTGTTTCTGTTTGTTTGTTTGTTTTGTTTGTTTGCTTCTTTTAACAGCCACAAAACCTAGAAGAGAAGTTTTGATTTAATTTCCCCCTCTTCCTGCACCCAGAAGTTGCTCAAGCCCTATCTCCTGTTTTCTGTCTCTTGGCTCCTTGCCCCCCCAGAGCTGCCTGGGATTTCTTTACCACACGGCACTGTGCCAAGCAGTGCCTTCCCTAAGGCCTCAGTATCAAATCCCTAATTGCTCTAAGCACCGTGTTCTTCCTGTGCTCTTTAGGCTGCATCCTCACTTTTCAGTGGCTTTTCTATTTCTTGTTCAGCACTGCTTTTACCTACGGACATTTTAGAATATTGATGACCTTCTCAGGCTGTCTGTACTTGTTTTGGTGGGGATTTTTGTTTTGTTTTGGTTGGTTGTTTTGCTTTTAATAGATAGACCCTATGTCTCATACTGGTGGAAACAGCATTCCTGTAAAACATTGGTGCACCCTTGGATCTCACGCAGATGAGTGTGTGTTCTCTGCACCTGAAGGAGGATACAGTAGGATCAAAAAAGCTATAGGGAATGGCAGTGACAATGATGAGGAGAATGGAGCAAACTGCATATGAAGAGAAACTGAAAAGGCTGGATCGCCTCGATTTGGAGAAGAGAAGGCTGAGGAGGGATGTGACAGAAGCTTACAAAGCAGGAAGGAGACTGTAAGGGGAATAAAAAGCTCTTGTTCACCTCATCCATTAATAACAGAAGTGTAGGCACTCAGTGAAATACGAATGAATTTTTAACAGAGAGTAGCAAGAAAAATTTTACATGGCAAATAGAGAAATTTGGGAATTTGTTGCCACTGGAGGTTGTGGAGATGGACAGTACCATAAGATGCAAAGGGATGGGAGGAAAAAAGTCCTGAACAGCAGATCAATAAACAGATCCTAAAGAAAATAAGCCAGGATGTCCCCTCTAACCTCCCTACTCCTGTAATTGCTGTGTGGGGCATTACAAGGACAGTGGGCCTTGAGTGGCACCAAGGCTTGTGTGCTGTGCCCAGAGAGCCAGGACATACAGACATCTGATCTGATCTGATCTGATCTGGGAGGGCATTTCCTGCACTCTCCTGCCTTTCCTGTTTATTGCTGGAGATCACTAAACAGCAGGAGTAGCACCATGCAGAGGGAAGAAAGACGAGCAGGAGCGTGGCCTTTTGGGGAGGGTGAATGCTCAGGGGATGGCAGAGTTAATAGGAGTCAACAAAATTCCAGAGGGCTCGGGTGAGACTGGGACACTGGAATGCTCAGCAGGAGAAGGCAGAGGGAAGATGTGATGCAAATGGGTCTCCTTCTACACCAAACTATCTTGTTAGATAAAAATTGCAAGAGAGGAAAACTGATGTGTAGTTTTGCCCTGCTGCAAGTCATTGTGGGTTGTAGTGATAATGAAAATAATCCAGAAAGGAAATATACAGCGCTCCTGCAAACTGTCATGAAATAGACCTGCTGAGTGTTAAGGAGAAAATTTGTTGCACACAGAAGGATACTTTGTGATTAAAGCCAGTTTCTGCTTCTACCCAGCCTTCCTTATGGGCTGATGGGGGCCGCTCAATCTGTAATTTTTAAAAACAGTATCTATGCCCCCTAATCTTTAGCCTTGTCTACCCAAACTGTGAGCAGTTACAGCCAGGAACCATCTCTTTGTATCTAGTACCTGAGAAACATGATTCAATTTAGCATGTAATGCTATTCTGTAAGTACTTTTTCCTTTGAATGGATTTACTGTAATGGCAGAGCATGTAAATCCAGTAAATACATCCACTAATGTTATAAGGTGGAAAAATCATAAGAGGGCAAGAGAAACATTTTCCTGTTTTGTGTAATCAACCTCTGGGAATGAGAAACATGGAGGTTTTAAACCACCATTGAGCACATGCAAGGTGAATATCAGAAGTTTCTAATGGTGAATAAATATTGTGCAAGACATAATATACTTCATGTTTAGAAAATCTCTAGCCCACAGTGGAGCTGGGGACCTGGTGTGAAGGTGGATCTCTTACCACTCCCCTTCGTGAAATCCTGACCACCCTGCTTGGCCCTTCTCTCAGACGATTGTAAGCAGGTGGGGAGTCAGTTCAACTTTAGATCTGGCCCAGGATGGAAGATCTGCAACTCCAGTTTATTTGTAATACAGTGAATGTTAAAACATGCAAGCACATAATCAGTAACCAAAGGATAATGTTTTAAAAAATGCTTTTTTTTTTTTTTTGGTGCAAATCTCTTCCCATTGTCAGCATTTCTGCATGATGCCTGTTTATCTTTTGCTAGGGAGTAATTTCACAATCAGCTTCAGCTAGTTCATTTTCCAGAAACCCAAACTGAAACTTAAAATAAAATCAACCTATAAAAAGAACTCCAAAACATGCACAACCCAGGAAAAAAAAAAGGAGAGAAAGGTTTGCCTTGAGCCCTGATAAAGAGGTGAAGTGTAATACTACCCTGCTCCCTATTTACCCAGTTCAACAGGCAGCTGTGTTTGGTCCAGCCAAGTGAAAACAGCAGCAAAATGTTCCTGTTTATATTGGGGCTCCTTTAAATCTGTTTTGGCGGCTGTTTGCTTAGCTGTAATTTATCAAAAAATGATACACCGGGAAAGAGTGGTTCCAGTTGAAAATCTTGAGGCAGGGATTTTTGCAGGCATCAGTGGTGCTGAGCAAAGTCGTCCAAAAAAGCTGTCCAAGTCTCAGCCAGAGCCAGGCATTGCTGACCTCCACACACTGAATCTGCAGGAATTTGGGAGGTTAAAGGCTGGGCACAAGCCAGAGGCTGTAAAAACAGGACACTTGGCTCCTGTTTTGTGGCAGACGCTTGTGTTAGCATCTTCCTCTCCTACAGAAATCTTCCATGTGCCTGTATTAATTAAGACACACCAAGAGCCAGGCTGGCCCCAGCAACAAGTCCCCTCACCACTGACTCCTTCTGGAGCATTTCTGTCTTCTAAAGTTGATGATGTCTTTTTAAATGCAGCCCCAGCCCTCATGCAGGCAGGAAAAAAATCAAACAAACAAACAAACAAAACCTCCTCAATTCCTTTTTCCCTACTATTTAACCTGTCAGAACATCAGCACTGGAGAAACTGGATACCTTTCATTTCAGCAAGGGGAGGGGAAGGCACTTTTATCCCCTTTTCACATCATGACTGAGGATAACTAAAAAACAAAAAAGAAAATGAAATGAAATGCTTCAAGTTGAGTGAATCCTCTGGAGGTGCTGCAATTTGTCAGATTACATGAAGGTTTTCTGAGACTTTTGAAACATTTTCAGATTAAAGACTTTCTTGGAAACTGACATCATTCTCTCCTTCTACCCAAGGACTGTAAAATACAGCCTGAAATTCACTGTGGTTGGACAACAGAGAAAGAGATCCCTCTCCATGATGTCATTATTGAGTGCATCCTCTGCAAATTTTTAGATGGCATCAAGCTGACTGGTAAAGTTGACACACTGAAGGATGGGTTGCCATCCAGAGGGACCTGGGCAAACTCAATTATTGGGGAACCCGGAGAATATCATGAGGTTCAACTAGGCCAAGTGCAAGGTGCTGTCCCTGGCTTGGAGCAACCTCCAGCATCCACACAGGCTGGGGGATGAGCAGACTGAGAGCAGCCCTGCCCAGAAGAACTTGGGGTGCTGGTGGGTGAGAGGCTGGACACGACCCAGCAATGTGCACCCACAACCCAAAAAGCCAAATGTGTTCTGGGCTGCATCCAAAGCAGAGTGGTCAGCAGGGTGAGGGAGGGGATCCTGCCCCTCTGCTCTCACGAGGACCCCACTTGGAATGCTGCAACCAGCTCTGGGGTCCCCAGCACAGGAGGGACATGGACCTCTTGGAGTGAGTCCAGAGGAGGGCCATAAAGATGATTAGAGGGATGGAGCGCCTCTCCTATGGGGAAGGCTGAGAGAATTGGGGTTGATTAGCTTGGAAAAAAAGAAGGCTTTGGAGGCACCTGATTGTGACCTTTCAGCCCCTTGAGGGACCTTACAAGAAAGGAAGAGGACTTCTCACAAGAGCATTTAGTGACGGGACAAAGGGGAATGGTTTCAAACAGAAAGAGAGCAGGTTTACATATTAGGGAAAAATTCTTTACAGTGAGGACAGTGAGACATTACAACAGTTTGCTCAGTGAAATTCTGGGTCCTCCATCCCTGAAGGTGTCCAAGACCGGGTTAGATGAAACCTATGACAGGGGGATTGGAATTAAATTGTCTTTAAGGTCACTTCCAACCCAGTCCATTCTATGATTTTGTGACTCTATGACTGTTCTTTAACTTGCATCTTATAGGAGCCAGGACTGCATATATTTGTTGAGGTAAAGTTGCCACATAACCTTTGTACTTTCAGTCAGTCTGTTTTGCATCTGCACTGTTGATTTTTGCTCGGAATAGTCAACCACAGTTGTGCACAGTATTGTGATTGCTACCTGCACAACCCCTGTGATTTAGGCTATCTGAGGAACACCGTGCTATTGAGATACTGCTCAAAAATGCAAATATGCTCTGTGAGAATGCCCAGAAAATATGGTTTCCCATCTGACTTCTATTTTTGCAAAGGAAGATAAACATTAAACAGTGGAAAGAACAAAAACATGATGGGAGTTGAGAGCATGAGGTAACAGGAGAAGATAGAAAAGTTCTTTAGATGAAGGCTTTTGCAAAACAACAAATACACTTTCCTTGAAAGCCACAGACATTGTTTTCACATGACAATAGCTCTCACACAGGGGCCTCGGGCTTAATGTAATCTTACAAGGTATTTTTAGATGAGGGTGGCTATTGCTGCTATCAGAGTGTCTAACCTCAACTATCCTTAGTGTGCCAGTTCCTTGCTTACCTTTCAAATCTCTTGCCTTGGCCTTCCACAATAGCTCAGATTTCTGAGTTGTCTGTGTATGAGCAGATTTCTCCCCACTAGTTGGTGCAGTCTGTAAAGAAAGTCTGTGAGCTCAAAGCAAGGCTTAGACAACACTGATGTGTACAAACACAGAGGTGAAAGACAGAAAGTTGGAAGACCATTTAGAAGTCATAGCTTTGAAAAGGTGAACAATTCCCTTTGTCTTCTTCTTCTTTGCCCTTTTTGCATCATTCAGACAATGTGGACTTTTTCAAGGAGATGTTTTATCTTTAACTTTGTGAAGTTAAGTCTATCATTATCTTCAAATTTTTGAGAGCTTCAGGCATGAAAGGTTGTGGTCACCTAAAAGCTACTTTGCAAAGCACTCTTGGTGCAACAAAACTATCATATTATGAAAAAGAGAAAATGAATTCAAACCTGAGACAACTGCAATGCAACAATTCTGCACTTGGAAATAATTTCCAGCAATGAATTGATGTTCATTAACAGGGATGGGACTAAGGTCCAAAACAGGACTAGCAGACAAAACTGTTTGCTCAGTGGGGCTAAGCCCGTGCCCAAAGTGGAGAGAGGAGAGGAGGCAATGTGGCAACATGAGGTCTAAGCAGACCCTCAGCAAGCCAGTCTTTAGAGCAGCCTGGGACGTAAGTCTTTGTGTGGCTGAAGCAACCTCAGCTACAAAAGTTGCCACCAAACTGACATATGATTGATAGCTGATAACACCTTTAATCTTACACTGCCTGAGTCATCCTCATTAGCACACCAAGAGCAGCCTGTAAATTAGGGGTGTAATTTCCTTAACATCCCAACAGTCAAGAAAGAGAAGAATGAAACTCCCAAATTAACCCCAGTTTCCTGGAGGTGTGCCTCCTTCTCATGAAGTGTGCACCTGCAATCATGAATCAGCTACCCCTTTTTGTTGTCCACACTTAGGTGGAGAAAATTATTTTGGAGGGCATTCTACAAAAAGTCAGAAGGCAGCAGTGATGGAGCAGGGTCTGTGTCACGCAGGGATGAGTGTGCAAGAAAGGGTAACAAGGCATGGAAGTGAGGAGCTGTGTCTGCAGCAAGGGCATGCTTTCTTCTGACACCATATTCACCAGCAGATCTCCTCTCCAGTGCTCTTTTCAAAGTTTATACACTCCTCCCCAGCAATGCATGCAAGTGTCTTCCAGAGGACACAGGTGACAGGAATATCATCTGCCCCAACAGGCTCAGTTTCATCCATAACCTCAAAGGCAGTTCATTTCCACTGCCCAGCACATACATTGCAGTGATAGATGAATTGATGTCTGTTCTCCTTAGTGGAGATGGAGCCTGTGCCTAGGTCCAGCACTATGGATCAGAGAGACCCTTCAGAGGGTAATCCAGTGTCCCCAGATATTGTACAGCTAATAAAACACAGGGAGTGCATCAGTCCTGCTGCATCTTCCTCCCTCTTTGTTCACCTCCTACTGTCAGGAATGATGATGCATTTCCTATATAACCACCCAGCTCTTTCAGACCAGAAAAGTGACTGCTCTTCCCTTTGAGGCTCTGGAGAACTGCTGCTGATAAAAAGTTGAGATGTGTCTGGTGCTGTGGTGAAGTATGAAGACAACGATAGCATAGCTCTTCTTCCTGAGAAAACTGGGGCATCACATTCCCTCTTTAATCTCAGAGCTTTGTGATACCCTTCTTGATTTCCATAATATTTCAAAATGTTTGAGGAATGTTGGGGATAGCTTAGAATGGATGCATTTTTCTACTCTTCCTTAGGTAAGTGTCACTACATCAGAAACAGGATCTCTGGGCTGCACAGGTCTGTCAATTCTTGTCTCCTTAACATGCTCATATTTATTTCTATGCCAATATTTTCCGCTCCATGAAAGAGCTTTCTGGAATTTTACTCTAATACATTCACAGGCAACAAACATATCTACTCTCTGTCTTTGATTTGCAAGACTAAACAAGCTGACAGCTTTCTCTGTCCATTCATAGAAAAGGTCTCCTTTCCCTCAAGCATCCCACACTGTGAGAACTCTGCTTGGAGAAGCCAAGGAATTCCTATGATGTGCATAGAAAATTACCAGGCATGAAACATTTCTGAAAAATACTGTGATTTAAGGCATTCTATAATCAGCATTTTTTACTTTTTCTTCTTAACACATTGAGGTTACCTATTAAAATGGATAGATGTCCTAAAAAAACAACTCAAATTCTTAAAATGAAATTTCAAGAAATAGAAAAGCCATAAAATAATTGTAACATTTTTTAAATCTAAGCATTTTCAGTAAAGGAATTTTAATAAAACACATAACCTTATGTTACAAGTCAAAACAGCATTAGTAGTCTCAATGATGCTTTAAATTAAGCTGATTTATACACATATTTTTTAATATCTCTAAGCAATATTTGCCTCATTTCATATAGATTTCAGGTTGCTTTTGGCAGTTTATATATAGCAGCTAACTCCTTAACACATTTGTGAATGTGATTAATTTATTTTTAGTTGTTTATGGCAAGTTAATATGTTTTCTGTAAGTAGCAATGATTGTAAAATTCTCCCAAAGCATGGCAGTTACAGATGCAAGCATTATAAAGACTAAATAGTGTGCATCATCTTATAAATTTGTCCTTGAGATAATACAAAATGAGGCACAGTCAGTTAAGATATTAATCCTGTATGTTTAAAGTCCCTGACAATGAAACTATTTTATGAAATAGCTTTTAAGGCAGTTATAAGAGCGGTTCTCTCTCCATTAACACCCACACACACATTAAGCAAGCCTCCATTTCACTCTGATAATTTTAGAACTGGATAGCTTTGTTATGAAGCTGAGAAAGCAACAAACTCTGTGTTTCTTTTGTGCTGCCTGCAAAACGGGGGAGATGATCTCCAAACGTGGGTGTCCCTTATAGAAAAGGGAGCCACGGACAGCAGGGCTTGCACCCAGGTGATGCCCCTGTGCCTCCTGGGGAGCTGCTGTCATTTTATGGGGGACCATCACTGCTGGGACCCCGAGCTAACATTTTGCAAACCTTTAACGTCACAAAAATCCTCTGCTTGTGACAGAGGTGGGCAAAACTGCTTGTCAAAGGCTGCACCACAGCTGCCCATTCCAATTCATCCTGGGGGATGTATGTATGTATTACATGTAGCTATATATTTATCTATATATGCACAGCCACATCTGCTTTAGAATGGAGCTCCAGTGAGGCACTTAAACCCAAAGTGATGGCCTGAAGAGGTAAAAAAGGGTTTGGGAAGAGGCAGACCCGAGGCAGACCTCGGGAGGATGTGGCTACAGCAGGTATTGCGAGTGCTTTGCCTCTTTTCTCAGCCTTGCCTACTCTTACCAAGCTGCTGTGCTACCGCCACGGACCCCCCCGTTTGTGGCTCTAGAGCTGGGACACTGTAGGTACGGCTTAGGTGAGCACCTAAATCCCAGCGGAGCTCGAGCAGGAACTGGATCTTCAGACTTACCTCCTTCTCTCTCTCTCCCCCTTCTCCTTTGCTCTTACAGCTCATTAACTCACTGATTTCCAGCTTGGTCCCTGCAGATTCTCACAGAGGCAGAGCAGTAGCTGAGCTCCCCAGACAATTTGTGTGTTATTATCTAAAAGGAATTGCTGCTGATCGATTATCAGAGGGCAAACTAAGGGACAACAAATTCTCCTCTCCTTTCTCTTCCTTCCCTCTCTCCCTCCCTCCCTCCCCTGCCCCTTCTTTTGGGCAGTAAGAGGGAAATAGCTTGTGCCACTCAACGAGGATAAAGCACCGATACGGGTAATGAAAATATGCAGAACTCTGTGATATCAGATGAAAAGCTTAGGCACAGAAGCACTCAGGCTTAGGGGGAAAGCCTGGCCCGTAGCTCACGGGCATTCCGAAGAGATCCTCAGCGGCTGCAGCTGGTGCTGCGAGGTTTCATTCACTTGCAGATGAAGCAAGTGCTGCTGTGGCAGGAGACAGACTGGGGGTGCCAGAGCAGCGTGGCTGTGAGGACGTGGCCCACAGGGGTCTGTGTGTGCCCCGGGCATTGCTGTCAGCACCTCTCTGCTCCTTCCGTGGCCATGACAAGGAGGGCTACCTGGAGAAACTATCATGCATCTATTCCTGTGTCTGTCTCAGAGTTTGCAGTGACAGAAACAGCAGGATAACCTCTTCAGAGAAACACCCAACAGTGCTAGAGCTGCTGGGTACACAGAGCAACTGTGGGATTTTTTCAGGAAACTGTTCAGGTGCTCCTGGAGGCCCCATGCTGACCCCATTTTTCTCCATGTCAGGGTGAGATCCCACTGTCAGGAGAAACTCCAACATAACCACAGCACTGAGGTGAAGTCACCTCTCCGGAGCATTAGCTGCCACAAAAGCTGTCCCAAGAAGAGCCACTGCTTACCACTGGTACTGCTGGTGTCAGCCAAATCTCTTCAGCATGGCACAAGGAGGATGGGTGCAGAAGGGAGTAACTTTGCTGCACCAGAGGCTGGAAGGCAAGCACAGAACAGCAGGGTGGGAATCAGGTGTGGAAACTCAGCAGAGCAAATAAATTAGCATCCTGTCCCCAGTGGGAAAAGTGTTCCCATGCTGCTTACAAAGCCAGCAGAGAAAATGGGTATTTCTGGGCCACTGCCCCGTGCAGGGAGGGATGGAGGGCAGCCAGCTCAGAAGGAAACCCTGCAGCACCAGCGGCTGCCTCTGAGCAGCGAAAGTCCCTATCGTGGTGGGCCTTGCTCTGCCCTCTTGGGCATAATTATTTAACTCTTCATTTCCTAATATTTGCTTTAGAGTAACAGACAGACGCGCCACGTGATATCTACTTGTGTTTTTCCTTGGTGCCATTACCCTGTATTCTCCGTGTTGAAATGTAACAGGGACACCACCTGCTTGCTGAAGTTTATTCTCCCAGTGCACAAGACAGAAAAAATGCTGGATTTTTTTCTGTAGTCTTACACACAGGAGGATGAGCAAAACCCCACCCAAGTAGGGTAGCACTTCAGCAACTCTTAAGCACATCCGTTTTACAGCAGCATGTGCTTAAATGATTTGCTAAATCAGGACCTTCAAATGGAGCCAAAGCCATTTCAGGAAAAAGGTCCCAGTGCCAGCAATTAGACAGGGACTAGCCAGGTCCAAATTTTTTGTGTTAATTTTGGGAAGGTATTTTATCTACTAGTGCATTCTTTCAAGTCATACATATAACTCTTCCACAAGTAATCCAGGAGGTAAAAAAAAAGCATTTTGCAAAACTTCCAAGATGCAAAAACACAGTAAGGGGACATAATTATTTTTTCCATTAAATGGCAAAAACAGAAACATGGGTGCCACTTCTCTGGAAATCACATTGGTTCTCCTGCTTCTCTGAGGCTCTTCTAGGAAACAAGACTGGGTTCCTTCGGTTCCCTTTGAAGAGGACAATGTCATTGAATTTCAAGCCATTCATTTACAGAGACCAAAGACAAATATTTTCCTGAACTTTGACTACCTGAATCAGGGAAAAAAAAATGTTTATAAACAGACACTGATGTTATTGGTGACATACTTGGCTGAAATCACAAAGGCTTATCAGTATTCAGGGGCTTCTGAAGTAGGGTTTGTAAATGTCTAATATGTATGTAAGTGAGCTATTTCCTGTAAATCAATGTACCTTACTTTAGACTTCAGCTTAATAGCAAACATACCCTCCAAAACAAATGACACAATCACTGCTTTATCTCTACATGAACGCTGTCCTATACCATTCTGTTCTTTTGTCTTTTTCTTTCAGCAGAAAATTTGTGCTCGTCATAAGCTTCAATTAAGGTAAATGAGCGCTATAAATCTGGAATCCCTGAATGTATAATCAGCAAACAAAGGCTGGTTTCTTGGATGTTTTTATTAAGAGGATGTGCCTTAATGAATAGATAGCAACAAACGCTAGAGATGACAACAGCATGGCAAAGTGGGGACTTGCTTTATATGGTTTTAAGAGTGCTTATTCTGATAATTTAGGAGACCAGAAGAATAACATGGAGCAAACACACTAGATCAGAGATCAGGGAAAGAAAACAACCCCATTTCTTCTTGTCCTTCAGACCACAGAAGGAAGAAGGGTAGAGATCTCTGTATTCTGGATTTCTGTTATTACCAACATTTTCACAGCCAGTCCCCCCGCTAAGTGATGCAAACAGACTATATCCTGAACGTGTTGGAGCCCAGCCAGTTTATCAGACCTTCATGTGCCCTTGTCTATTTTTCAGAGCTGCTATGTGGAAAGCAGCTGCTGGCCAAGCAGCAGAAGCTGATTGAACTGGCTCTCACACTGCTGCTGAGCCTGGTCCACAGCTCTATCTTGCCTTTTCTTTCCAAGCCAGTGCACATAATTCGTCCTACCGAACTTCTGGAGTAGACCTGTTGTGTCATTTCTCAGGCACGAAGTTGGCAGAAGGCAGTTTGTCTGTCTCTTTCCTGGCTCACAGGGTGCCCAGATAAACCACCATAAAGTGGGAACCTCCAGCGCTGTGAGCTTTCCCTGTTCTATAAACTGGAGTAAGCAAGCAGCCCAGCCTTGCTCTCCCATGGGCACTGGCAGGTCACAGGGTCCCTTGGGAGGCTGACCCTTGGGCTCTGCTCACTGTCACATGCACCAGGCAAGGCAGGTAAATAGGTGATATGGTGCTCTTTGGACAAGGGCTGTTTGCCAACCTTTAAAAGAGATTGAGGCTCTTGTTTCACAACTGACGGGGGGAAAGTGAAAACATTTGGGAGTTGGCCCTGTCTGAGTACACACATCTGTCTTTCTAAATGGGATGTCTAAATTGCTAAGTCTTCAGTAGCGTTTTCATCAGTAATGTAGCGTTGCACAGAAACCTCTTACACAGAGCAAAAGACAAAAAAACTCACCCCAACAAGCAGTCAGGGCTTAAGGTCACTTTGAGATCTATGAATTTGAAATTATCTTCTCAAATTCAAAATGGCTGCCCAGAGAGAGGGAGGAGACAGCCTGGACCACCCCACACATCTGCGACACTAACCAGAGAGAAGAGCAGAAACTAAAGCGGACCTCTCTGAGCAGGTGTGTATGGAACTTTCCTGCCAGCACTGCTTGTCTGTGTGGATTCTCTGGTGTCCAGACAAGACAGAGTTTATCATCCATCACCTCCCTTCGTGGTAATTCTCATCTAAAGGGAAGAATTAAACCACTGGATTCACACATTATGGAGATAGGAGAGACACACGTATGCCTGTAAATTTTCTAAGATTATGTATTAACCTTAGGGAAAAAGAGTTATTTATCTGCTAGAGTAGAAGATGGTACAGCAGCTATTCCTAAAATCAAAAGTGCTTACTGAAAAACCTAGCAGGGTGTATTCCATTAGCTAAGAGGAATCTTTACTGTACATCTTCACCCATACAAACGGCAGAGGATTCGCCTGCTCCTCTCCCTGATGAGCACAAACAGATGCACAGCTCCCTGCTTCGTGATGTCTGAGATCAAAGACAAAATCTCCCTGCACTTGAGTGGAGCAGTCAGGTGCATAATGAGCTCCTGTCCAGCCATGCCATGTAAGAGGAGGTCATCAGCATGGTGAACATACCTAGGTAAAATCCACACACACTTCTCTTGTCTAAACCCTCCATGCATTTCATGCAGCATGGATGCAGGATAGCTACCTCCTGGAGAACCCCATGTGTTTGTCCATGGCATGGTCAGCATCATTGCAAGGCATCACACTGCCCTGCTGCGCTAACACTGCAGTGGAGCGCTGGAAATGCAGCACCATCCTTTAAATCTTCCACTCTTTTCACCAGACACCTGTTTTTGTGCCATTGACCCAATGAAAACTGAGTCTCAGTGAACACCAGAGGCATTTTCTCAGCAATGTCGCTGGAACGAGAAATCCACTGGGCCATAAGGTGCCCAGAGTCTGTGAAAACTCCTTTTACCAGGAACTTCGGACATGATTTTGCACAGGTCTGAAATTCACCATTCCTAGGGGATGGCTGCAGTGAGCTGTGCAGGGACAGGGATGCAGATGGACCAAAACATCCTGGGCCACTCCTCCTCCTGCCAGGTGGCACTACTGGAGCCATCCTTGGGTCTGGGAAAGTCTAATGCTCTGTCAGGTAAGTGTTCTTGAAGGCCTGAAACTCTCCTTTGTGCAGGCTCCGTGCATGGCTGGGGTCAGGCTTGAGGTATTCTGGGAGAATTAGGAATTCATTCCCTCGCTGCAAGCTCGGTGAGGGGGATTTTCTCCGTAATATCGGAGTGCTGCTTTATAATAAGAAACTAATTACTTTAAATGAAGTAAGGTTCAGTGCAACTAGAGAATTAAATGTAAAGTATAATCATGCCTTGTATCGACAGGACAGCAAGTGATTGGCTACTTTCCTGTAATTTTCACCTCAGCTCACCTTGGCATGCAGGCACTTCACTGCTCTGCCTCAAACTTTGTTTCTGTGCCAAGTTAATAAGAGTGCAATTTTTTCCATTAATTTTAAGAGGCTTTGGAGCAAGCCCTGCACATGAGGGAATTACAGCTGCAGTGTGATGGTGCTGCCTGCTGTCTCTGAAGCTTTCATTCACAGAGCTCATCACACACCAGTCCATAGGCAGGCAGCCAGAAATGCACTTGTTAGCTCCTTGTAGATACACCTGTGAGGCGATTACAGTACCACAAATGGATTTTTGTGAACTGGTAGTCACTGAAAAAGCCAGTGCTTTTCATGGATGCAGGCCACTGGGTCTGACCCAGTAAAGCAAACTAAGGTCAGATCAAACCATTCAACTCTGTCAGTTCATGAGAGTGTTTCAGAAGTGCTGTGTTTGGTACCATGAAGAAATTAGTGTATTTCTAATGGTTACAAGAAATTGATACTTCCTTTTCTATTCATACTCCAGGGTACCTTGGGCTTCTCCAGGTTTACTATGTCTGTCTGCCTGGAAATTTTTGAACCTGCCTTGGCTGTTTCCTTGAGCAATGTGGCAACAACCAGCTAGAGAATACTTTCAGTTACTGATCCTGGTGTCTATTTCTGGAGTAATTTACTGAATATATAGTATTTCATTAATCACTGAAGCAGACCCCGGTCCCCAGCTGCCAGTTTACAGATCTTATGGATTTTCTGTCCTCGTCTCTCGGTTAATGTTTAAATATTGAATAGTTATTCTTTATTGATAAATATTTAAGTGGGAGAGGTATACTTCTGAGGGCTCTTACAAGAGAGATGGCTGAGGAGAACTGAAATGAGAGAAAATGATTTGAAGCCAAATGTAAATCACAGTGAGGCTATAACCTGAGTCTCTTACCCTTGGATGAACAGCCACAGAACTCTAGAATTAAGGAACAAGACTATAGCATTGTAGGCAGCCAACACCTCTGAGGGTATTTGTTGCTTCATTCCTTAGGAAATGTCTCTGGGATCCACCCAAGGCAATCAGATACAAGTTCCTAGAAGGACAGAGACCCTATCTGTAAATGAGAGCATCCTGCCATGCCTTACTGCAGCTGTTCCCTGACAAGAGGAAACAGCCTCAAGTTGTTCCAGAGGAGTTTTAGATTGGATGTTAGGATTGTCAAGCATTGGCACAAGCTGCCCAGGGAAGCGGTGGGATCACTGTCCCTGGACATATTTAAAAGATGTGCAGAGTGACGCTGACTGACAGGGTTTAGTGGCGGACTTGGCAGTGCTGAGTTGATGGAACAATTTTGAAGCTCTTTTCCACCCTAAATGATTCTATGGCAACACCAGTGGCTTTTCTGTCCTCTTCCTAGGCATAAAATTAGGAGGGGCTCCAATTCCTCTTTCTTCTAGCTGATTATGGAGCTTTCTTGGCCTTTCCTTGCACCCATTAGCTTTTCCAGTGTGCTGAGATTTATATTGATTTGGGTCTCAGTTTCAAAACACAGTAACCCTGACTACACACATGTTACTGCATCTGTGTTTGTGAACATGCTGAAAGGTGCACAGGATCACGCCTCTGGAGACAGCTGAGCATCTCATGGCTCTGTGGAGCACAAGAAAAAGAGGAAAGAGGAAGATGTCTCATATATGGTTGATAATTCATATAGAAGTCTAAGGGGGAGACAGAAGAAAAATGGTTCTCATGAGCAGATCTGGTCAGGACCAGTAAGACTGCAGTTAAATTGACTCCCTAAGGGATTTTTTTTGGTACTTGAGCACAAGTATGCAGGTATACTTTTCGTTTGAACTGTGCCTCAGTCATGTGCTTGAAGCCACCCTCACCAGCCCTCTGCCCCTTCAGTGTCTGGACAGTGGAACAGCTTCAGCTGAGAAGAGCACAGCCTTGCCCAAGAGGTAGTCAAGGTCGTTGCAGCACTGCAGGAGAAGATGCCTTCAGCTCAGAGCAGGCAGGGAATAGAAGATATCTGCCCATTCTTTGGTTTGTAAAATCAGTCCAAGGCCCCTTGCCAACTTCTCACCACCAAGATGTGGTAGAAATAAAGTTTCTTGATCCCAGCTTGTTTTTATCTGACTTGTTTTACACACAAAATGTGGCCAGGTCTAGAGCTACCCAGAGACAGAGAACCAGCTGCTAAGTGAGATCCTACATCTTAAATTTATTCATGGGAGCAGATTAGTGGATTAGTCATATTTTTTCAAGTGCTGGTCCATAGTATCTCAGAGTCACAACTGTAAAAACAGGATAATTTTCAGCTTTTGGAACTGTTTGGGAAAGAATGAATTTCTTGTGAGGAGTGTGAAGTCAAAAGTGAAAACTGTGCTTTGGTGTACGAACTCACATCTCAGTGAGTTCCTGGGATAGAGGTGTTAATAGGTGCCATGGATACAATGAAGCAGAAGACTTGTCTCCTGGTGGAGTGATATTTCTTTCTGTTTATTCATATTACACTTATTATAACACTATCAGCATGAAGAGGACTATAATAATGAGGGCAGAAGAGATAAGATCATGTGCCTGCACAGGCTGCTGGTACCTTGCACACAGCTTGATCCTATTCAAAGGCTTAAACATACTTAAATCCTATCCAAATCCTTTATCACTTTAAGCCTCTTATGGCTTTAATGCTTCAAAAATACACCCTGGATCACTCAGCCTGACAAACTGGAAAGAGAGGAAAGGCTGGGACTTTTGATGGCACCTGAGGCTTGTGCCTTGCACAGCTAGCTTGGGGTCCTCAGAAAATCCTCTGTGGCCAGGCAGGGTCCCCCTGGGACCAGAGGCAGGAAGAGGCTCCCTGACCCCTGTCTCTGAGGAGTGGGATGGTGCTGGGCGTCACGGGCATGGGAACACATTCCTTTCTGGGAGAAATGAGATGGAAGTGGGTTCATGGTGTTGGAAATCAAAGCCTCTGCATTGGGCTGTTTGAAAAGGTCAGTGTTCCCCTCGGGCTGACACCCCTTAACTTGGAATAGGACAGTGCCAGAGATTCACGTCACCAGTGTTTTAGGGTAGCGACTGCAAGGGTGTAGGGTTTATTTTCCAGTCTGTGTGCTCACCCTACTTGGCACGACAGAGACCCCACACTGGCTAGAGCCTGTAGCTTTGACTGGAATATGAAAAAAGAAAAACGACAGCAACAAAGTCACCCTTTGGAACGGGAGTTTGTTCTGCAGGGAGATCTCTTTTTACCTCTAAAGTTTAAGTATTGTGAGTTGAGGGAAGGCATTATTATCCACCGCAGTTCTTTCTCCAAAAACAAAATAAGAGGTTAGTAGGTTTGACATTAAAGAATGCTTTTAAAGTGTTCTTTTGCAGTATATTTTGTTGTATATATCCATCAAGTGTGGGAATAAAATGTCATGCTTAGGGGTTTACTCATCATGTGGCTTCTCTTGTTTCAATGAAAAAAATTCATCCCAGACATGTATATGCAATAGTGCTTTGCAAGGAACCACATACTGTACCAAGTGCTGCATACTGTACTCAGATTAGAACTTTGTGTCAACTCATGTGAATTATTTGCAAGGCAAAATACCGAGAAATTCTCTCCAGGGTAACACTGAGGTTACAGCAGTTCATTTAGCAAAGACGAATCAGCTTCTGGGCTGGGAAAAAAGAGATTTATGATCTTCTTGTGGGGCTATTCTGGTTCAAATATGAGTGTGCCAGCAGCAAATGCTAACAGGAAGAGTAAGACACATCTCAGAGATCAGCAGCAGTGGCCATTTTCCAGCACACACTGCAGACGGCGCGCTGGGGATGAGCTCCTGCTGTGGCTGAGCAGGGACAGGGCACACAAGGGATGCTGGGCTCCGACTGCACCATGACACCGGGGATGCGGGCTGGGCTCCCTCCCTCCTGTCCCTGTCACCTCCCCATCCCAGCCTCCATGCAATTGTGGCCCAAAGCAACTGAGAGTGCCCGGGCTGCTGGGGTGACAGGGCGATGGCACCCACACAGCCTTCCTACTGCTGATGACAGACGCATCAGGAGGGAGCACGTTTTTGGGTTAGGTGCTACCTCCCCACTCTGCCCACTCTCATGACAGCACAGCCTCTTCAGTCTGCAAGTTCAGACTGCCTGATTCACCCCTAAACCTGTACCATCCTGCAAAACCCCCTTATGTCGTCCAGCCAGACCTCACAGAAATTACTCTGTGGGTTAATGCTCGTAGCTGCCGTGTACATCAGTGGCAGTGTGCATGTGCCAGCCCAAACTAGGCACCTGCCAGATGCACCTGGACCTAAACTTCTATCAGCTAATTTGATTTTTTAACACCAGGACACCTCAGGTCACATATGAACCTCATGCAGCACAGCCTCATCTGAGAAGCCTCTTTAGTGCCCTGAAATGCCAACCTCACACAGTTCAGATCCCTGAAGCTGTTTGGGCTGTATATGGGGAAAATTGCATCCCTGCCTCCTTAGCCTTGTATCACACTCCTCCTCATGGTAAAGGTGCAGTGCTATGCTAAGTCTGACCCCTGCTCTGCCCTCCTTCCTGTTGGGAATTTGTCTCTTCCCAGAGAAGCCCATGGGCTCATGAAACTCCTTGATCCCCTATGACTGATGGAAGGGCAAAAAATGCAAAAGGGCCTGCAACACCTCACAGGGCCAGAGGGTGCCTCCATAGGCACTGAGGGTCAGAGTTATAAGCTTGTTGTCCAACAGCAACAAATTGTGGGAGCTATAGGGTCCACAGCTCTGCATATCCAGGTTTGGTGTGCTCCAGCGATGACCATGACCAATTTATTAGTAGCAAATTCAGGGAAATTTAAATTTCCCTGAATTACTTAACATTTACATAGTCTTTCTGATGACATGTACAACCCAAATAGATATGGGGAGGTTTTTTGTTTGATTGTTTGATTTGCTGTTGTTGTCATTGTTAGGGTTTTTGTTTGGGTTTGGTGGGGTTTTTTTTGTTTGCTTCGTTGGTCAGGGTTTTGTTGTTTGTTTTGGGGGTTATTTTGTTATGTTCATGTGCTTGTTTTGTCTTCATTTCCGTCTTTGCTTTCTGTTTTTCCAACACTGGGAGACAATCCACCCTTGTAATATTTCTGATGTGACTTACACCCAAAGGAGCTGGCTCCATATGATGGAGACTTCCAGCTTTCATAGGCAATTCAGCACACGACCTACAGATTTCACATTACCTTCCCTTGTTAATCAACTGCCCAAGAAATCCCAACATTCGAAGATGAACAAACATATTCTTTACAGGCTGTCCTAGAGAAAAGGAGAAGTCCATGAAGGGATACTGCGTAGCCCTGTGCATGGAGTCTGCAGAGGAGAGCAGCATCACAAACCCAAGGATGGGCCTATCATGCAAGCTTGTCCATCTCCAGAAGAATTGGTACCATCCTCTGTACCATGTGTTGACACCTAATAATCTGACCCTTTAGTACTCTGACAGCTTGGGAAATCTACCTGTGTCCATCTTCTGAGCTTGGTTCTGATGATCAAGTTTGTCTGTATGTATCTTGTAAGACTTTAACACTGGTGTCTGTTTTGCCTCTGCATGTGGGGGCATGTGTGCATCTCTTTTTTTTTTCTTTTCCTTCCATTCTCTTTGACCTTACCTATGAATTTCTGGAGCCATAGAAAGAGAAAATTCTTGCATCACCTATAGACATGAAAATCACCTTCACAAATGTCATGTGCAAACAAACAGGCAAAATGATAGCACCCTCTGTCAAACTAGATTTTCCATCACAGCCGTATGCTGAAGGGGGTCTTGGTGGGAGGGATGGACATGTCACTTTCTACCTCTGGTCTAAGCTCCTGCTGTGACGTGTGAAAGAAATCAAGGAAGGGAAAAAGCATCCAGCTGTTTTGCTATATTTAGACATCTCGTGTCTTTCTCAAGCTAGTGGAAGCATCTGCACGTAGAGCCACCGCTGCTTGAGCAATCTGTCTCTGGGACAGCCCCAGGGCTGTTCATGACCTGTGGGGTTGTGTGACCAGGGTTTGCACAACCTGGGCCGGGCAGCTCCCTGGTGCAGAGCAGGGTGAAGCAGATGTTGTGAAAGTCATCTGGGTGACAGTAGGCTGGAGGCAAGTGAGACCCTCATTTGTCATCCCTTACCTCTCCTGGACACAACCCAGCTTGCAGTCTGGCACTGCATTCCTCTCACATTGGGGTTTACCCCTGAAGAACTGCTGCACCAAACCCAGGATACAATGGTATGAATTTGGCAAAACCAGAACCACTTGGCCTCCCCAGCACCCCCTTCTCTGCCTCTTTGATCACCCATCAAGTTCCAGGCAGGTTTTATTGCAAATATCTGTTTTCAAAAATTACTTGACCATTCATTCTTTCCATTTCTAGAAATCAGTGAGAAATGGAGAGCTTGGAGAGAAGCTCTGGCCACTTCATGCTGCTGCCAGCAGCTGTGGTAAGCCACTTGAACTTGAAGCAAGCACAAGGACATCTCTTCCAGTCTCCTCATACCAGAATCACGAAAGTTCCTGCAGGATGCTAAAACAACCTTGGAGACTTCTGTAGCAAAGACTCAGATCCTTAGGGACTTCACTGGTACCACACCCAGAAAGTAGGAGGATCCTTCTACATATTTGGCCTCTATATTGGAGGTAGGTCATGTCAGAAGTTGCTGAGAAATAAAAACAGTCCATTCCACTGTCCAACAGCCTAAGACAATATGGTGGAAATAGAGATGCATCTCTAAGATTTGGAAACAAGAATTTTCTCCTAAATTGTACCAATAATTTTCCTGCAATAAGTAAACTTAACTTGTCCTCTCCCTTGGCTGCTACAGCTTAGGAAGCTTCTCTTGTGTCTTGGTTTGCATTGTGCTTTCTTCCAGGGCTGGGTAGACAGGTGTATTTTAAACTGGGATTAAGAAAAGCAAGACATCTGAGGTCAAGAAGATTAGCAGTGAAATTTTGTTTAGCTAGACAGATCACTGACTACACTGTACTGCAAGAGCTCCAGTTTGGCTGGCCTGGCCCAGCTGTTGAGGTAACAGGCAGTCTTGCACCTTTCAACAATGCTTGGGTTTGTTTCCCAGCAGAAATACTTGAACTCTGTCCAAGTGAACACTGCCTCTCACTTTTCCCCCTAGCACAGGAGGACAAGCAGGCCTGCTTGGAAGGGAGCTTGCATTTCCCCCTGCCTTGCTCTCCGAAGGCATGTGAGCTGAGCCGTGTCTTATCACTCCAATCTCTGCGGGCCTGAGCCTCTGGGGTTGGGGGGTTCAGGACCACATGGAGTCAGATGCTACATGAGATGGATGAGTCCAAAGCCGAGGCTAACGCTGAGAACTGTGCAGTGGGAAAGCAGATACTGTGCTGGCTGAGTGTCATGATGCTTTCATTCTTTGATACCATGATGCTGGGTTTTGTATTTTATAAGCACAATTTGAACACTTTAGTGAGATATTTTGCAAAATTCTGATAATCAGTTGCAGTATCACCTATGTGTTTCATCTTCTTTTAATCAGAATGCCACCCTGCCACTTATTTCACCATAATGATCCTATAAAAAGGTCTAAAAAGATTAAATGCACTACTCAGATGGCAAGGAGCTTGGCAATGAAAACATAAGTTTACAAGTTTCTGCCAGACAGTGAGCTGTGAAAGATTCACCGTGACCAGCAAGGAGATTGGATATGGCCTTCCCCAAAAGTCTTTGGAGTATAAATATTTTTTATCAGCTGTGTAAAATACCAATGCAATGAGTGTGTGTGAGAATGCCGACCAGGCTGCAGCATGTCTGCCTGACCACAAAGGCAGGCTGGGACAGAGAAGGCTGTGATGGATATAGGCTGGGAATCTTCTCCTTGGGACAGGCAGCAACAAAGACTTTCTAGGATTTTTCACGACAATAATTTCTCTGACCTCTGAATGCAGAAGGACATTCATAGCAGTCATGCCCTCTAAAGCCTGACTGTTATTGTTCTGTTTACTTAAGCAGCTCCCCAGTTCTAAATAAGTAGCAGCGGATGCCAGGCACCACCAAGGCTAAGAAATGGATTATTGGTGGCTCAGACACATTCTCCCAATGCTGGTCTCCTCTTGTGTGGGTCCACTATTGCTCCAGCTGTCACTAGGGAGAAGTTGCATTTGCTGCAATTTTGTTTTATATCTCCTCCCTGCCTCCTCCACAATGTGCATTATGGAAGAAGTAAGAGTAGGTGATACCCTACATTCACTGAGAAACAGCAGTGAAGCAGCCTTATCAGGGGGATTTTCCAAAATTTCAAGGTCTGGTTTAGCATTTCATTTTGGCACTTGTTTGTCTTGATTTATCAGGGGAAAAGGGGACCAGCCAACTGCGATATTGCAGAAGGTTTTACTCTGTTGTGATGACAGTGAGAAGTGTGCCAAAGCAACAGCAGAAGGTTTGGTGATGTTTTCATTCAGTGAATCATCTGGTAATTGTAACATGTAACACGTAACATGTAAGGCAGGTTTGAGCCATACGTGCCCTGACCAAAGCTCCCTGTTCCTCAGCAGCCCATCCCTGCTACTGCAATCCGCAGTTCCTCAGCAAAAGTGGAAAATATGAAGGCACTTTCTCAGATGTACTCTCCCAAAATCCAGCTGTCAATGGCTCAGGGAACAGAAGCTGTCCTTATTCATGTCCTCCATGAGCTCTTCTTGTATGAAGTGGTGAAAATTGCTTACTGATGCTCCCCTCCCTTTTCTCTCATATCTCAAACTGAAGTACAAAACACAAGGTTCAAGTCAGAATGAGGGGCCCATGGCTGTGGCCTCAAATGGCAGCAGGAATCCCGGGAGAAGGGTGAAAAAGAAAGGAAACCAAAGTAGTTGGCTATGCAATATTGTGATATTTTTATGCCATAGCAATGTCAGATTCAGCTCCATCTTGCAAATTTCAAGAGTTTCAGAAATCATGTTTTTTATACTGTTGTTTCAGAAAAAACTTTATTTATACCAAATATATATCTATGTATTTCATAGCTTAGTGCCATCTCTCTAAAGAAGGGATAGGACAAATACTGAATGACTTGAGCGACTGATTACACTTCATTAAGAGCAACTATTGTATATGTAAAAATCCGGGGCAGAAGCAACCTACAGGAAAGCACATTCCTGTAATCCTTAAAAATAATCATCAAATTCCCAGAAATTAGGGAATGATTGGAAGGCTATACTGATTGAATAGTTGATCCCGAACAGATGATTCACTTACTCTAATCAGCAAAAATACATGGAGAGAAACTTGAAAACCACTTAGCTGCTGAATTGCTTGGCCCAGTGGTAGTTGTTGCTTGTTTTTATTGGCCATTAATTAATGGATACATTTAAAAAGGCTAAATATAGAAAGGCCCCTTACAAAAAACGACGGTGGCAAGCCGAGTGCCGTGCTTCACCACGACAGCTGGAATAAAGGTCTCCGGGTGGTTATCCCCATCACTCCAACTCACTCTTCTGGAGCCTCTGCTGCTGTTTTGCCTCTGCCTGCTCTGGGCACAAGAGCTGTTTGTCTCAGGGCTGCGTGTTCCTCAGAGCCACGGAGAGCACTGAGAGCAGCCCAGGGCTGTGGCTGGGATGCAGCCCCCCCATGCGCTACAGGCGGCTTTTCCCTGCACCAGCTGTGGAGATAATTTAATTTGTCCATGGAGCTTTGGTCACACTTGTCTGCACTTCTGAGTGCTGGCAACTGTGCTGCCTGGAGGTGGGGTGGGCTTCAGGCATCTCTGTGTGTATTTATAACTGTGCTGTGCCCCACGACAGGAGGCAGCTGACAGAAGCAGTCAGGGGGACACAGCCCAGGACCCTCGTGCCTGCTGTCCAACCAGCCACTGTCAGTCAGGATGCTGAGATTTAAATTTCATGAGCTAATCTGGTTCTATAGTCAAATGCCTCTCAGCTGGAAAATGCTGCTTGCACTAAGACCAACTTTTTTTTCGGAAAATCTTGATTTTTTGCATGCAAGTTATTTTCAAAAACTTTGTCAGAAGCCATCACTCAAAAGCATTCCTATTCAGCCTTTTTTGGATGAAATTTGATTTTCCATTTCAAAGCAACTTTTCTATTTCGTATTAAGAACTTTTCAGATGTTCTAAGTCCCAGAAAAACTTAGTATTTTCATTTTTTCCCAAAACTGATTCTGACCAGAAGCATTATTTTTCTCTTTTCAACATTGTCTTCTAAATGGTTTATTCTTTTTTGTCATTTTTTTCATCTTCTGTTCCTAAAAAGAAAAAAAAAAATTGAATCACCAACTGTCCTTTGAAATGTAAAAAGTTTGTTCCCACAGAGCCCTTTTTAACAGGGGGAATATATTTCAGTGAATGTTCCTACCATAAAGAGCTTCCAGAAAAAACTGGTTTAAAAGTCATTTAATTTAAATTTCCTTTTCTGCATAATCTTCTGCTGGTGCTCACTATTGTTTCTAGATCTCTGTTCTTCATTCATAACAGACTAATTCTGACCTCAAATCCCACTTCCTACTAAGCCTGGGAATAGAGATTCATAACTTCACTGAGGATTGAATACCATGGATTTGATGGAGATACTGCTTTTACAACATTTCATAGGCTTCCTCTCCTCAATAAAGTCGTCCTGTCCCATAGGCATAAATGAGGAGACTGTCTCTCTTTTCCTACTAGAATTAAGTCGACTTCACAGGTCCCAATGACCTCCTTTCCAATCCTCTGAAGAATATCTGGTTACACTCAGGGCATTTGTTCACAATCCCTATTCCGCTTTGAAATTTGCTGCTTCTTTATCAAGTCTAAAAAATCTCTTGCCTACCTGAAAGCCCGTCTGCTTTTTCAAACTACATTGTTTGTCCAATAAGGGAAGGTATCTCTACCTGCAGACTTTACCTTGCCTTTTATTGCAGCTCTGTTGTACGACAATTGTTATTCTCAGGGCCAGACATCATGAAACAGAGCACGAGACAGCAGGAGGAGAGCAGAGCACCATCATTATGCCAATACCATATTGTAGGCCCTGGAGTAAGATTCAGGGGACCAAACACAGACACATCTGTTTGCATCCTCTGCTGAGGTGGTCCCAGTCTTGGTGTCAGGATAAGGCCAGGCTACTTCACAGAAACCCTGCTCTTCCATAGGAACACTCCAAGTCACACCATAGGGAACAGCCCTCCCCCATGCACCTTCCATCTTAAAGAGAGTTGCTAAAATAGGGCATGAGGGTCTTCTAATTTGGAGAAAACCATGCTACTAGAGCTAAAAGCCCTTTGAATAACCAGTGAAGAACAAAGCCAAAATCCAACAGTCCTTCCAACATCGAAATGTACAATCCTGCTTGCAATTCTTCATCAGATAAGAATGTTTTGTGTACATTGGGCCAATTTATTCTGAAGCAGAAAGCTGTAGCCACACACAGCTCACTCCACTGTTTCCTGTGGGAGTCACTAAAAAAATCTTCTGTCCTTCCATTCCCCTGACCAAAATATTTCTAAATATTCTGGGAGGATCTTGCAGGCAACCATATAACTACATTTAGGAAGTAAGCAGACAACAGCAGGCAGTCACCAGGGGATGCACATTCATTCCCTCTGTATCTTGCTGAAGTTTTTATGAAAGAGAGCTTAACCTTTCTTTGGCTTGCAAAGCCCTAACCAATTAACTGCTATTTATACAAGATAATTCCTTATAATCGTAATAGGAAGAAATTCCCCCATCCAAATCCTTAGAGAGCATAAGAAATACAAGAACAATAAAAAGTATCTAGCCCTGAATATTTGACCTCTTCTACTAAATTTTAGAATCAGAGTGGAGTAATTATTCCAGCATAAATTCCCTTCTATTTCAGAACATAATATCTACCGAGGGAACTATCGTGGAATCATGCAATCTGTTGGTCATTTCCCCATGTAGATTAGACTTAAATCTTATTTTCCTGCAGTTCCTCAACTACTGTCTTGCTTCATATATAGTTTAAAGAAAGGGAAATTCATACCATATGCATGAACTCTTCTGCCAAACGAAATTCAGTATATTCTGTTTGTAAATCTTAAAAACTATTAGATGGAGTAGATTATTCAGCAAATCTCAGAGACAATGAATTAACTTAAGAGCTATATAGGAGATATAAAATAGATTACCAAGCAAAAATTTTGTAACAAAGGAGAGCAAGCTGAAATTAAGCCTGTGGGGAAAAATTTTTTTCATAGTTGGAATTTTCTCCTAAGCCTGTTTCATCATTATAATGGGATTACTGATTAATGGCTCAAGTAATGGATTTAGGGCCCATGAGCTTCATTTTAGGGTGCACCAGGAAAGCAGCTGGGTTACAAGAGAGCAATCCCTGAACTGCCACCAGTTCTGTAGAAAGTTCCTGTGGGCATTTATTACAAATGGAGATGAGAACTTAGACAAGTCCTGCCTTTTGACTCAGATTTCTGGCACTATCTCTGTTTGGGGTGGCCTGCACCCCAGATTGCTCTCCTTCGCAAGTTCTTGATAATGGCCCATCAGGTCTATCACAAAATGAATTATTTATTGAACGGACACAAAATTAACAGACATGAGACTTTTAACAGGCTACTTACTACACCCTTCAGGTAGTTATCACTGATATCATAGTGGCCTCTTTCCACTGCAACCTCACCTTGCTCACAGCAGCCTGAACCATGGGCAGTAGAGTCAAAATTTTGTACCCTTGACAGGCAGACTGAATCCCTCCTCGGGTTTTTCCACAGGAGGCCCTCAACCCAACCACAGCAGAATATTTTTTTCTCTTTAGTGTGTAGCTTTCCTTACTGGGAACATTCAGCACATTTGTCTCTGGAGGGGTTGTGCAGCTCTTAGTTACCTTGGTCACTCTCAACATTTCCTATATCCCTGTCACAGCCATCATCTGCTCCTGCTGGGCCCCTCTTCTGCCTTCTCAGCCCTTGTCCTTCGTGCCTCTAAAGCAGCATGTCTGCAGCCAGGCCAGGAAAGCTGCCATGGCAGCTTAGCTCTGCTGCAGTGCCAGTTTTGAGCACTACATGGGATGAGCAAGCTTATAGAAAAGTTACAGCAAGCTTGGACCCAAGTTTGTGTAGGAGCCAGTGGATGATTAAATGGTGTGGTGTGAATTGTTGTAATCAGAACAATCAAAAACCAGTTTCTGAGTGCTCTGAACTGCAGCCAAATAAGCTGTCCTGAACTGCAGTATATAGAAAATATCAGAATTGTCATGCTAGTTTCACATTATTTCATGATTTTCCCAACAACTCCATCCTCAGACAGGCACTAGTTTATTCACAAGTTAATGCACAGAATCAGATGCAAGACTGGACATATAACAATATAATTACTATTTCAGAGAAGTATGATGTAGTACAAATACCTAGGGTGCCCCAGAGTATCCTAAAAAAGTAGAAAGAAGTCACCTGTGAAAGTCAAAGAGATTTTCTGTTGACTTAAAAGAAATCAGCATGTAACCTTAAAAAATGCAGAATGTTCAAAAAGAAAATCAGAGGCCACTGAGTTCTTGTCACGTTTTTAAAGTACTTCTGCTATAAAATAAAATTCTCTTTGCTGCCATTAAAACACCATCCAAAATATTATAGCCTTGATATTGTTGAGTCTGCAACAGAGTATAAACATATTCTACTGGCAACCTTGCATGAAATAAGTGCTTTCAAGTGACCTTCAGAGTGGTAACACAACAGATCATATTCTTCATTATTATTATTTCGAGGCTCTTCACCATAATATGTGAAGTATGAGCCAGACAAGCAAAATTGCATCTCACTGAGCTGATTTTTAATGTCTTGATTTGTCAAGTAATGGGGTGTCTGTTGGCATACATGATTCTCATTCACATACATTGGTGATAATTGCAGGAGAGTATCCCAAGCAGCTATTTTTCAAGCACTCAATATTGACGATTATCGTGAAGAATTTCCTAGCCTGTCCTGGATATAATTAACAGCTTGAGCAAAACATCTTATTTACTGCTATTGCTAAGCTCTTCTGAATACACTTTCAGGGTGGTGAATTGACTGGTGCATGCAATCTTTAAAGGATCAGATTGATGGTGCGTGCTGAGAAGACAAAAGGCTCTCTTTGGCAAATAACAAGAAGTCTAGTTTGTGGATTTCACTGAAGAAGGGCTTCAGGTATTAAGAGGAATAAATGCTGCAGTGTGGGGGGCTGTATTTTAACTCTGTGCATGGACTTGATCAGCAGCCCTGGAAAACTCTTTTAAACAGTAATTTACACAGTTCTGGAGGGGAAAAAAAGCTTCTGTTCATTGTTTGCACATTAGAGTAAATAACATTTGATGACAGGAAAAGGAACATTTGGCTCTCTCCGCCCTAGGACTCTGAATTTGTCTTTTAAATTGCTCCACTTATGGTTATGCGGTGGATTCTTTAATGTCTTTTTTGTAGAATCCTGAGTTTGGAGCTTGCTGTATTTTCTTTTAATTAGTGCATCCTTGGCCCACCTTGGGATGCTTGGCAGGGACTGGGAAAGGTACAGTGGCTGAATTGATGTCTGCCTCTGCCCCACCAGAGCTGTCAGCTTTTAAAATAACCATGCCTGATTACAGGATGGCCATGGACTCACTGACTGCAAGGGCTCAGCTCATTAAAATTGGACTTGAATAATACAGCTTGACCCACTTACGCAACCCAAGTGATCAGTCACTATTTTTACAGAGAAGAACACTGAGTGTGGTCTCTCCAAAGCAGTGGAGGGTTATTCTCCTCACCAGCTTCTCCTCTGCCTCTCACAGAGTGAGAGTGTCAGGTTTAACATGCCGTTATCTGCTGATGCGAGAAACATTTTGCTGCTGCAAACCCTGGGCTGCTGTCACCTGTGGCTGTCCCCAGCAGACCATGCTGCTTTCTGGGGGTGTGCTCAGAGGTGACGTGTCATGGGCAGAGCTGCCTGCGCAGTGGACTCGCAGCCCTCGGGCTACCGCTGGTTTGAGTGCTATTAACAAGCACTCAAACATTATGCTTAAATTTCACTGTAAAAGCTCCCCCTACCTTCTCCCTTGTTTCTTCCTGAGGAGAAGGTGGCTGCTAGCCAAGCAGCTTTTTTAAGACATGTTTTTCAGACAGGTGCCTATAGACCTATTTTTTGGGAGACGCAAGGAGAGGTAACGCCAGAGGAAGCCATAGCTGCTGAACCTGTGCTGGGTCACGTAGGCTTTGCAGTGGTCTGCATTCCAGGAGGATCTCATCCCATGGCTGGGGAGCCTCTGCACCAACACAGAACTGCAGTATGAGTTCTGGTCACCTCTCCAGGAGTGTTTACATTCTCATTTTCCTTAACCATTTTTGTAAAAGTCGAAAAACAAACCAGCCATAAATCTTTCCATTGATTTTGCTGCCTTATTTTGTTGACATTTTTTCCCAAACCCCAAATATAGAGCAAAATTGAACCTGACAGTGTTTTCTTTATGTTCATCATAATCTTGCCACTAACTCACCTCATGCCATGCTGGAAATATGCCTGACAAGTGTTTTTAAATTGAAAGGAAAGTACCAAAAAAGCTATATCACTCACAAATTAATGAATGTATTTTTTTTTCTTTTTGAAAAACGATCTGCTCTCATTTCCAATGCTCTGTTCTTGTAGATGTTATCAGTATGAGAAAATCAAGGTAATAACAGAGCAGGCTGTTCACAGATCTGCTAAGAACCATTCCAGGCCTTCTCATGTTTGTTTGTTCAGGTTTTTTTAAGTGCATGAATGATTTACAAACTCAGCAATATCTCAGGTGACTTTGGACAAGATTATACCACTTTGTCTGCCATTATATGCTGTGGTACTGCACAGCTCTAGATGCCATTCTCTGCCTAGACAAGGCTGTCAAAACCATTTAGTTACCTCACTCCTGTTAGTGATCTGGGCCTTGATCTTCCTGAACCCCAAAGTGCCCTAAACAAGCATCCTTTGTTACACCTTTTTCTCAAAACTGTGGATTTCCACACTCTAGACCAGTCCTACAGAGGCTTAGGAAATCAAGTGGAAAGACAAAACTTTTGAATTGTCACAGTAACGACAAAAACTTGTGTTTGCACCACAAAAGAAATATTTTTTAAAAAAGAGAAAACAGGAAGGGGGAGGAGGGAAAATGACTTTGAACATATTGAGTAGCAAAATAAAAATTCATTAACGAAACTGGAATGAACATTCCAGTGAAGACCATTTCAGAAAATAACTGGGAAACATAAACATATGCTCATCTCATCTCCTCTAGGGCCCTGTTGGAGAGGAAATGCAACCATGGAGGAACTTGCAAAGCAAAGCACAGGATTTCTGGTCCTCCTCCTGTTTTTGTCTCTTGGACACAGACCAGAGCAGCACCGCGGTATCCACAATAAATATTCCTTGCTGGTCAGTGCCAGCAAGAGGAAGAATATAGGTTCAAGCCAAACATCACGAGTGACCTGGCGTGCCCTGACACCCAGAGCCCTCTGCATGGGGACAAGGGCAGCCAAGTGCCATCTGCCTGTGCCCTGCTGCAGCATCGGGCAGGGCAGAGGCTCCTTGTGTGAGTGTGCTCCCCCATCTCCGACGTGTTCGGGCAGAAATGTTCCTTTGGATCAGATCCTCCAGACGGAGCTTCTGTCGTAAGTCAGGCTGCATCTCTAGGGCACAGCAGAGACTAGAGGGGTAGGGAACATACTGCATGCAAGGGAACATACTGCATGCAAATACCACATCCACCCCAAATCTAGCAGGGGGTTGGTGAGCTATATGTTTACTAACACATGCGGTAATTTTTAACAGAAAATCTGTCATATTTTGGCTCAAGCACTCTAACTGTATATAATAATAAAAACTGCTGATGGGAAAAATTCGGTTCAGTTGTTGCTGAAAAAGCTGATTTCAACCAGGAAAAGAAAGACTGTTTTACCAAAGCCTGGAATTACTGCATGGCAATGAGTTAATACAGACTGCAGCTTGCTAAAAGGCCAGAGATGAACCAGCAGATATACGTAGGGAGGTTTGTGCTAGCACCTACTCCTACAGGGTATGAGTCAGGCCAATGCTGTTGCTCTTTCACTTTTATAAGCATTAAACTTCTTTGCAAGCTTTTGAACTGCTCCAAAATTTCAGGTACAGTTTTTCAATTGACTAAGCGGCTAAAATGTCTGCATGGTAACAGAGACAAGCTTTAAAAAAATTTAACACAGGTAAGAGAGAAGGAAAAAGAAGTAGAAGGAAAAAAGAAAAAAAAAAAAGAAAAAAGAAAAAGAAAAAGAAAAAGAAAAAGGAAAAGAAAAAGAAAAAGAAAAAGAAAGAAGAAAAGGAAAACTGGGTTCATTTAAGAGTAACAGTACAAGAGTAAAACTGAAGGTCTAAACCTTGAATATTTGAGACATTATACAGATGTACACTGTTTTAAAGGTGATTTGCTAACTTGACTTAATCAGGGATTTACTTCTTAGCTGTAATCCAGTCCAGCCTCTTTCTTAATTTGAGCTCTGATCTGTAGTGTTTAGAGTATATTAATTCAGAGCGTACCACTCCTCCTTTTAAGCAAACAATAAAGAAATCCCAAACTCATTGCAACAATAACTATGCTTCAGAATTTACTTCATTTCCACAGGTTTCTTTTCCTTCAAACAATTAAGCTTTATGAGTAGTTTTTATTCAGCTGTTTTTCCATACTATTTACAGCTAGAAGCAATTTTTTATTCCTCTTCAAAGCCACACATACATGGAAAAGGCCAGTTTAGCTTCAGAAGTACATGTCAAATTAAAGGATGATAGTGATACACACAAACTTACACATAATATGTGTTGTAAAAGTTGGTGTTGTTTGGGCTAAATTTTAGGTTTAGAAACTCCTCCCAATGCATCAGCAAGAAATCAGAGAGTTCATAAAGACATGTCTGCTGCAGATCCTCATCACAAAGTGATCCAGACCTCCTGCGGGTGGCCCTTTTCAAATATCCTGATGGAGGTACCGAAGCTGGGGGTTATGGCACTCCTGAAAGAAGGTGGGAAGGTGTGCCTTCATAGAGTCTTTAAACCTGGTTCCCAGAAGTTATATACCCTACTGGGAGTTATTTGGATAAGACAGTCTTATCCATGTTGCCGACACTGAACTCCTGCACAGCCAGGAAAGTGAACACTGAGCAGCCTGTAGCAGCTAGCAGAGAAAGCACAGGAAAACAAGGACAATTATCCTGATGAGCCATGGCTGAGAAACATCCTCTAGGAGGCTCCTGGCAAGCGAAGGAGGGCCAGAGCTGTCATTCATGGAAGTTTTAAAGGAGGTACAAATGTGCAAAAAAACCCGTGAAAGATCTTTGATGTAAGAAGGGTCAGGACTTTCTGAAGAATTTTCTTTCTGACACACTGTTTGTTTAGCTGTACTCAGCCATTTCCAGTTTTGAAGCCTTTGTGCCTTTCTTCCTTCACATATAAAACTTAAAGTAATAATACTTTAAAAAGTCTACATGTCTGACAAAATTGAACACCTCTCTGGGTAAATACATCCCACTGCGCCCTGCGGGTTTCATTGTGAATCAGAAGAGATGACTAATGCCATAACTGCTTATTAAAAAGAAAATTATTAATTTCTTTGTGAGCTAAAGTCTTAGAATTCTTTTTAACACTTTAACACCAAGGAAAATCAGTTTTGGTGATATAAAGCACAGGCATTTTGGTTTTTTGTACATATAAAAGAGCATTTTTTTCTCAAGAGCTGTTGCTGATTTTTCTTTTTGCTTGACAGATGAGCTTATCAAGTGTCACTGACATTTTTGCAGTACTGTGCTAAAATATGCTTCATTTGCTACTCATCTGAGCACTTCAGATATGTGTCATTCAGATGGTACTAAAGGCCTGATCCAACAATCATGTGGGCTCTCAGTTTCCTAGAGACCTCTTGGTTTCACTCCCAGTGCCTAAACCAAGAGTAGCAGATAACCTGGTGAAGAGAGCTCCTTCCCAGGCAGTGGGAAGTGATGATTTGAACCTCCTCAAGCTGGTCCAGAATGCCTTCCACCACCTTTGGTGCCCTTTTCTCATTCTCTAAGGCAGGTCAAGGATGTACTTAGGCATTCAGTGCCCTTCTAGGCAAGAATAAACTCACACAGTGAAGAGACGGATGTATCTGTTGCTTACCCTCTGCATCTGTGAGCACTTAATCCTCAAAAACCACCAGCCACTTGAAGCTGTAACTGGGGCCTCAAATGACAACACCTGACTGAAAAGCTAAGTAGAAATTAATAGGAAAAAAATGGGTGATAGAGACCATTGCAGTCATCTCATACAGCCCTGTACTGAAAGGAGAGCCAACTTCTAAGCTAGATTGGAGGTTGGGAAGGTCCTGTAAGCCAAGATCTGATTATATCCAAGATGTAGATTTCCCCAGCCTCTTTGGATAGCCTGGTCCAGTTCTACAGAAGGAGTTTCACAAGCACTGAATGTAGAGGAAAATCACTTCCCTGAACCAGCTGGCATCTGCTGATGCAGCTCAGGATCCTCCTGACCTTCTTCACCCAAATCTGTTGCCCTCCTGGACCCCCAGGCTACTGTCTGTAGAGCTGCTTTCCAGGCAGTTTGTCTGCAACCCATAGTGCTGGTCGGGATTATTACACATTTGCACTCATCTTCATTAAACTTCATGAGGTTTCTGCCAGCTTGTTTCATCAGCTTGCTGACACATCATTGAATAGGAGCCCTACTTTCTATTTCCTCTCCCTTCTTTGGTGTCATTGGTGTACTTGCCATGCGTTCACTCTGTTCCATCATACATGCTAATAATAAAGATATCAAACAGTATCAGCCCCTTTATCAAACACTAAATAATGTCACTCATAACTTGTGATCAGTTCAAGCTATTGGCCTTTATTATTTCAGTGGGAAAGCCCTGATAGAATTTTTTCACCAGCTTTGTGGTCCACCCACCACATCCACACCTTCCCAAAGAGCACAATGGTGCTATGGGACAGTGCATTTAAAGCCTTGATAACAGGCTTTTGTCTCCTGAGCCAGTCATCTCACCAAAGAACACAATCAGACAGGTGAGGTGTGATTTGCCCTTGGTACTGGGGCTTCTCCTGGAAGCCATGTCCAGGCACATGACTTGTGTTCGTCATGTGTAGAGCCAGGAGTTTGGCTTTGATGACCCTTGTGGATCCCTTCCAACTCAGAATATTCTATTATTCTATGATTAAGTGATGATAATTCTATGATCAAGATGCTAGGTCACTAGTCTTTCTCTCTTTCTCTCTATGTCCAGATATGTCTTCCAGAAGAATTTGCTCCAGTGTCTTTCCAGGGACTAGGGTTGGGATGATCCCGACCAATAATCAATTGACTGGTTTGCTACTCATTTCATAGCCAAGCTTCATGCTCTCAAGACACTACTTTATCCAAAGTGGAAGCCCCCTCCTCACTTCCTCTTTCAGACCTTTTTAAAGACAGTCCATGGCACTAGGCATCAGCCAAGTTCTCTTCTTGCATCCCTCTGATCCTAACTAAAAGGTTGTGGCAGGGATACATTTGTTACTGGAGATTTCTATTTACTTCTCTCTTAGCAGCAGATGCAACCTCAAGGAGAAAACATCCAAAGGGAGATATTTAGTTCCAGAGGTTATATTTATAGTTTATGTTATGAGATTACAGCACATGAACTCTTTTGTCCTCCATATTGGTTTTCACATGCTTTGCAGAATTTGAGGATTCTCAAATGCTGGAAAACAGTCTTAATTTATTGCACCTCTGACAGTAAATGTGTTCTTTCATTGAAAAGATTTGGTTGTTAAGTTTCTTCACTTCATGGAGATTTATGAGGTTTACCTTACACTTAGGGCTATGCAAATAATTGATTTTGGAGTCCAATGGCAGAAGACAGCTAAAGCCAAACCCAATATTTTGAAATCTTTCTTGCCAAAATAAAAAACTGAAATATTTAATTTTCTTTTTGAAAAGAACTTTGAGCTCAATCAGAAACCAAATGTTTCACTTCATTTTATTTTTAGCAAAAAAAAAAGAAACAAAACAATACCAATCCCCCCAAAACCCTAAAACACACACCAGCAAAAGACCAACAACTAAGGGGTTAAGTCACAAAACCAGCATGGGGCAAATTGTCCATTTTACCTGTTTTCCCAGTGTTTGGCAGACTTTTCCTGATCACGGAATTATCACTGAATCTTTGAATTTGTTAGGGACCTCTGGAGATCCTCTAGGCTGATCCCTGTCCTCAGAGTAAGGCAGCTGAGAGTAGTTTAATCTGCAAAGCAGGCTCCAAGTGAGTCCACACTTTGCACAGGACAATCCCTGCATCTTTCTTGTCGTGTGTTTGCAATGTCACTTTACTGGCACCAGCCTGAGTGGCTGCAGGAAGGTTGAGCAGGACATGAAATATCACACAGGCACTAGGATACAGGTTGTTACACTAGTTAACAGAGTGAAAATCCCTCTCAAATAATTTTTACTTTTTTAGAAAAATGGAAGAAATCTTAGCTGTTCTGCTAATTAATACTCCTCTGCTGCAAAGAGAAGATACAGAGCAGAGACAGGATAAGGCAGAGCAGTTCCCACACTGCTGAAGAAGCTTGAATAAAGCAGGCTATTCATGTCTCTTACAAAGCATAAGTCTTTGATTTTTTTTCTTTAATTTTTTTTTCTGTTTGGTACTGAATTCCCATAGCAAGACTCTACTCTTAAAATGAAAAATACACTCTTGAGTGGCGGGGTATGATCCTGCAGGCCTCACTCTGCTCTTGCTCCTTGTCAGCAGAAGAAGAACCTTGTGTAGGAAGAGGTGGCTACACAGGTGAGGAGGCTGGGTCATGCACTGGTGTATGTTTGTAGCCAGCCCCGGACTCAAGGCTGCTCTAAATGGTACCCTCAGCATTCAGGGCACCTCAAAGCTATGTGCTATGCATCTCTCATTATTTTAAGTTTGGCCAGAGCTGAACTGCTGGAGAAAGATTTCATCTCAGCCATTTTGAGGACCTACTGCTAATACAGCTGAGGAACAAGATACTGTGACAAGTAAAGCCCCAGCTTTCACCCTGCTCACAGCAGGTTTGGCTGCTCATTTGGTGCACCCTTTCTTCAGCTTCTATGTGAAGATGGAGACTCAGCAAGCCCCTGTGGTGTTACACACTTCTCCACGAGGAGCAGATCTAGCCAGTCCCTTGCACCTGCTGAAATTTTACCTGGCTCCCCTTTTTTAAATGAGGAGGTTGCATGGGGCAGCCTGTTCCCACACCTGAACTGTCTCACATTTGGCTGAAAGGTTTTGGGGGATGGCTTAGAGCAACATTTGCAAGGAAAGACAAGGACTGCCATTCTGGTGTGGTGGTGGTGTGGGACCAAGCTACATGGCTTATCCAGGCTCTGTTTCCTGTGGTGCTTCTCTTCAGCTTTATTTTGAAATCCTTTGCCCTTGTTACTCCTCCTCCACAGTATATTCATCTCTGATACTGGCAAAAGGCATGTGGAGAACCTACAGCCTTTCCAAATGTATAATATTTAGGCAGAAGGACCAGAGCAGAAGGAGAATCCTACATCCAGTTTTTTCCTGTGCCATAGTCACAGCAAACTGCCCACAGTATCCAAAATTTCTGTGGCATGTGGTGAATGCGAGAACAGCTTTACTGTTTAGGTTTGAGTTAGAGCTGAGGAGTGTTAGACTAGTAGATTCACTTTGTAAAATAGCTCTACAATATCCTCAGAAAAAAACAGGAATTTTCACCATAGCCCCAGATTTGAGCCTTTATTTATATTGAAGGAATTTTGGACACCTCTGGATCCCCAGATCATTGATGTTGGGGGCCCACGGGTAAAGAAAGTGAAATGACTCCTCAGACAGCGCTATTCAGTGAGTCACTAGCAGGGGTGGATACAGAATTCAAGGACCCATGATGTTGAAGCCTGCATAAAAACCAGTTGTTGTCACTAGGTTGTCAAATTTTTGGCCTCTCTTTTAGACTTGAGAATAGAATGGCTCCTAAACAGTGCTGCAGACATGAACAGTAAGACTTTAAGGCAGTTTTACAGACAGAGAGAGTGTTAAAGCTGGTTGAAAGTTCTTCTGATAAGTGACTCAGAATGTGTTGGACTCCACAAAATTAGTCATTTATTAAGAGGTGTAAGAATCATTTCTTAATCTATTAATGAATGCACGCTACTGTAAAGTGTGACTAACTTCCCATAAAAAGAGAGCAAAACTGTGGGTGCACATAGTCACTTTGTTATCTTCCTGCCATAACTCAGTCTGTTTCTGCACTGTGCATAGGCACATTCAGGAACCGAGTCTACAGGTGCCTGAAGGCATTTGGGGAGGGCTGACAGACCCACTCCTTGGGGGGAAACCTTTTCTTGGAAAATGTGACTCTATACTTATTTGGAAGACAGGGAAAGCAGCAGCAGCCTCTCTCATTTGCTTCACCAAGCCTAGACCTGTTTCCAGTCAAGCTATTAGTCTCAGCCACTTTTTAACTGTTGTGGTTTTACTGACCCAACCCTTATTTTATATTTAGGCCATTTTCTTGTAAGAAGTCACAGCTGTGACTGTCATTTTACTACAGTGAAATGTGTCAACAGGACCAAGAATAGCAGCTGTCTATCAGACCTGCACCTAGTGTGTTAATGGAGATACCAAGCATTGGAAACAAAATAAAAGACACAGAAACAGAGAACGCACCTCTACAATGAAAGCCATATTTGAAACAATATGCTTACTTCTTTTTTTCCTTAAGAGAGAGATTTTTTTAAAATTAACTCAGAGGGGTTTATCATGTCCAGACCAATTTAAGGTGATGGAATTTACTGGGATAAACCATCTGCTGGGAGGACTGGAAGGTCCAGAGTCATCTGTACCCCTCTTCATCATCACCCCAGCCACCTATTCTGATTGATATTAGCTGAGAACTTGTGACTTCCAGCTTCATAGGAAAATATATATGGCCTGGGGGTACGGCATGAGACTTGAGAGGGAGATTGTCTCAGCTCTGCCACAGCTGCCTCAGTTCCAGACATAAAAACTTTCACTTTGGAGGGAGCTGCTCAGTTTTGAGATGCTGTGGTCTATGGTGCAAAGACCAGCTCTCACTCAGCAACTAGCAGAGTCCCTAAGGGATCTGAGACCTTGTGACACTTCTATTGCTCAGATGCTCAAATCTTTTGTTCAATCTGCTAATCAGCTTCTAGGCACCAAAAACTTTTACTGAAGCCACCAAGATTTCTGTGGCTTTAAGGACTAGTGTGTAGTAGTAATAGCCTACAGATGATTACATATTATGATTTAAAAATCTGTCAGGAAAATTTCAAGTGCCTTGGCAAATCCTGCTTCATAACCCCAAACTAACACATAGTAAGTCAGTACATTGAGAGAGGCATAAGCAAATAAGAGTCTGCCTTAGCCTGCCTGAGCCACTAGTGTTGGGAAAGTTTAAAAAACTACAGGTTCCCTAAGGCACAGACAAAGCAGAGGTAGCTGAAAGCACTTCCTTCAGCATCTGTACTGATGCTTAAGTGGTTCACACTAAAAGGCTTTAGAACAGGGTTCCTGAGATTTTTTTTCTGGGACAGCTGTTTAATGAATTGAATATCAGGCTGGGGCCAGATAACAAACTTTATGTGAAATTAAATTTCCTTATGTTTAAGAATGTACTGTAACAAGCTTTACAAATTGATGCTGAAGTAGAGCAAATACAACAGCATTTATTTTTATATGTTCAAGGGATATGCATGAAAAGGATTTAATTTCCAATAGTTTAAGACAAACTCTGTTCAAAACCTTCCTCAGCCTGAAGGACTGAGCAAAGGTAGCCCTCAGCACAGATCTGCACATGCCACTCCTAAAGGAGATTAATCCAGATCCCACAAGACTGATGTGTCTAGAACAGACTTCAATGAAGTTTGTTAACTCAACATGGGATAACAGGAGGGCTCAGAGGAGTGCTTAAGGACAGAAAAGTTTCAGAAATTAAACTCATCATTGCCCTTTCCAGCAACCAGTCTGGGCTGGTCAGTCTTGCACAACATTGCAGTGTTTTATGGAAGGAATTTGGGTGCAGGGCAGGGAGAAAGACTGGTACAGTAATGTGCACTGTGCCTTTTAGAGAAAGAAAAATACCATCAATAATTATTATCATGTTACTCTAAATCATACAAAGAAGGAGTGTGCCAGCTCAAAGGATGGGAGCACTGATGGAAATGGAGTTCGTTCAGTCTTTGACAGCACCATATCAGCATGATGCACCTAGTTAAGAGATTCTGAGATTCTAAAATGAGAAAAATCTGACCCCATTTTTGAAATAGTCTATGGTAACATACCTCCTGACCCTTAGGTGATTCAATGCTTGGGTCTGGTTAAATGCTTATTTTTCAGAACAGTATGTAGAGATGGCAAAACCATCATTTCTTCCCATATCTTGTTCCACTGGTTAACCCCATTTGTCTCCTGATACCTTGGCCTTTCTGATCTGAAGGTCTCTGATTTCTACACCTGTACATTGGCCTGAGTTCTCAATCAAACTGAAAACCCTTTCTACATGATGTTTTGCCTTCCCAAGGGACAACAGTACCTATTATGGTCATTCTCCAAAAAACAGGTTACAGTTAAGCCTTGGTTTGGATAAACAGACCTAGCTTTCCCTATACAACATTTTCCTCAGACCTCAAAACATTTTTATGGCTCGTGTTACGATCTTGGATGCAAGTCCTGTGCTTCAAGGAACCTCTGGAGAGTGAGACTCCATGACAGTGAACCCATGAGAGTGTGGCTCTGCTTCAGATACTCTTGTAAGAGATTAAAGATCCGGGATGAAAAAGATATGAGTTCCCCAGGAATGCTGAGTGCTTCCTCGGGGGGAGAGCTTCAAAGCAAGGAATCTAAAATACCAAAAGTATCTTAAATATGGATATTTCAGCAAAGAAAAAAAAAGAGATTCAATTCAATATGCAAAGAGTTAAACCAGGCAACACAGATGGATAATAACTTAAAAATGAATTTGTATTAATGAATTTGTGTTCACAACCACCACTGTCGACTGATTGTACCATGTGTCACTAAAAAACAGGCAATGTTGAGATCACACTCTCCTATTATTAGAAACGTAATAGTCATATATTTTTTTAAAAACTGTTTTTAAATCTGTTGCCACCTGGAAAACTAGATTAAACAGATCAAGAGTTAAGGTTATCTACAAATATTCTGGGCAGAAGCATAATTAGGGCTGTTATTAGGATTATCGTTTAGTAGGCAGTGTAGATGAGACTGAGAAGATAAGCCACTATCAGCTGCAGTTGAGGGCTAAAGTGATTATTACGCTTGTAAGTTTGGGCCATGTGTTTTCCTGGCAATGTGGACATAATGTTGAATAGCTTCCAAAAACCTAAGGCAGGACTGCAGGTGGTTTTTCCTATGAAGCTTTTCCAGTGTGGCACCATCAGCAGACAGGTGAAGTGCTGGTGTGTGTCAGAGGCTGCTTGCAGCTCTCTAGCACCAGGGCAGTGGATCATGTAGCATGGGGTTGCACAGTGGGGCCTGAAGCTGCATGCCAAACAGCCCCACGCCTGTGCCTCCTGATGTGACCCCCTAGGGGCCCATGCTTTCCATCCCAGATGATTCACTCTGGACACAAAGCCCTCAACACTGCTGCACAGCCCCTGCAAGGGCACGCTGTGGTAAGAAGAAATTCCATGCTAGGATGGAAGAATGAAATAATTTTCGCATTGAACCATGGCAAACAGGTTCAAACCTTAAACAAACATATTTCAGAATGTGTAACAGCCCAAGCACTCTGCGTGTGCCTGCAGTGCATGACTGGTGGACATAGAGTCATAGGATGGTTCGGGTTGGAAGGGACCTTAAAGATCACCTGGATTCAACCCGCTTGCCACGGGCAGGGACACCCTCCACTAGCACAGGTTGCTGAAACCTATGTGGGTGGAAACATTAACCTGATCTAGTTGAAGATGTCTCTTCTCACTGCAGGGGAGTTGGACTGGATGACCTTCCAGGGTCCCTTTCAGCCCAAACCACTCTATTATTCTGTGTGGGAACACCACTTGGAGCATCTTCCCGAGTAGGGTGAGCAGTCAACTCTGCAGCACCAGCTGTTCTTCTCTGCTGCCTCTCACCTCAGTGAGACAGACAACTGCCCAGCAGCTCACCCTCCCTTGGAGCTGCACTTCCCAACTTCCCCAGGCCTTTACCACAGCTGCACCAGGGATACATTGCTGTAAATTCTTGTCATGTGGAAATCCTTATGGGATTGGGTACTGGGACCTGTGTGCTTCCACTTCCCTCCCTGGCATCTGCAGGGGGAACTGGTGGTAGCTGCAATTCGATCTCTGCATTGCACCAAGGACATGGGGAACTCCCCAGGAGGGACCTTCCAACACACAGCAAAGAGCACAAGAGATGACAAAGAGCAGCTTGGTGCCACAGGCAACTGGTAGAGGTCAGCATGTCTCTGCAGGGACCATAAAGGTTAAGGTGGCTGCCTGTTTTTCTTGCTCAAACAGGCTTACTAACCCAGAAGATGCAGGCATTCCCCAGCAGCCCTCTCTTTCTGCTGCTGTAGCTTCAAAGAACCCAGGAGATATAAGAAGGAGTTAGAAATGATGCAGGTTTGATGGAGTTGGTGGGCTCTTGTCACAGGAACAGGCCTGCTCCTTGGAGCAGACTAAGCATTCCTACTGAACACAGCAAACCAACAGCAGCCCCTGATTCTTTGAAGTTGCTGATGTTTTGCAGCTTGCTGAGCTTCTTAGTGAGAAACCCTCATTTTGTTTTCAGAAACAGAAATAAATAGCTGTCCTTCAGATAACTGATATTTTTCTTCCTCTTGAAATACTCAATGGACCTGTTTTTATCAGTGCGGTGTTTACTTTCCAGGAGGCTTTGCCACATTCGCATCTTCATGAAGTTTTTTTTGCCTCAAGCTTCTCCACAAAATACACAGAGAGCCCAGGGCTGGTGTCTGCTGTTGGGAGGATAAATCTGCTCCTGAGACAGAAAGGATGGCCCTTCTCATGACTTTTTCTTTTCTTGGTTCTGTTTTGACATTTTATCTTCCTTCATGCTACATGAACAGGAAGCTATAGGGACAGTCACAAATCATCTTGCTGCCTTATGTCCTTCAGCTCCACTATTTTTACACTTGTTTTTGCAAAAGTGCCTCTACATTTACAGGATGAAATGGTGATGGCAGAATGTCTCTGATTACAAATTCCATTGCATCTAAGAAGACCAAATGCCGTTCCCCTTATTCAAACACAGCCAAGGATCTTTCCTACTCTGAATTTATAGTAACCATAATTCCAGGAGATCCTCAGATACCTCACAGTAGTTTTTTTTCAACACAAATAGGTTTTACAGCTGGGTGAGGTCTTACATTACAGAGAAATTTATGCCTAAACATCTACTCTTAATTGTCCTTCAGCTACTCGAGGTGGTTACAAATCCATCCACAGCACCCACTAGCAGATATAAAAAAACCTACTCCCCTAATTTAATGTAGAAAAGTGTTTGTTATTCCACTGACAGTCTGGATAGCAGGAAGGAAGATGTCAGTAAACTTTAGATTCATGTCAGACCTCTCAGTTTTCTCATTGGTAGGGAAAAGCTTTCCTTTTTTTTTTTTCCCTCTTTGTACAGTCTGAAATGTGACCAGTTGAACCAGTCCATAGTTGCTGTGAATAGACAGTCCTAGAGGTCCTAATAGGTAGAAAAGCACACTCACTTATTTCTGCTTGCCCTAAAACTGAAAAGGTTTTGCTAAAGCTCAATGTGGCAGATTGACTCTACACACGTAACAACAAATAGTCCTTGACACAAGAAATGCATAGCTAGGAGGTGACACCTACAGAAAATTGTATATGGGGTTTCTTTCACTGTCACGAGTAGTGACTTGTTTGAGATAATAGGGCAAGCATGTCTGTAAGTACTGCTGATTTACTGAATTAATAAATAATCTCCCTTGCACATCTTTGCTTCTTTAAAAGAACAAACAAACAAAGAAACAACAACAATCAATCGCAACAAAAACAAAACAAACCTGGAGATTTGTGATTAAGCAGATCAGCCGGGCTTCATATGGTGGACCACAGGAACCAAGTCCTATGGGGTCATTCTCCATGGTGCAGATCTTCTCAGTGGTTTTCCTAATTCATTACTTCATTTAGCAGTGTATTGATCTAGACCCAATCACTTTTGTACCTCAGCATCTTTGATGTTGGTCTTTCTAGCAAGAGAGTCCATACAGCCTTCTTCAAATCCAATGGCACAGGAAAACCTTGTTACCCAAAATCTTACCCTGATAGATTTCCAGCAGTAGTGTACTATAGCAATTTCATTAAATCAAGGAAGCTATATCAGTCATTGCAGAATTATATGCATTTTGCTATAGTAATTATGTGAATTGGAAAATAGGAATATTTATAACTGAAAATGTAAACTTCCCCAAGCCGGCCTCATTGGGGTTCTGTAAATGCTTAAAATAGTTTATGCCACAACCTCTCTTTTTCTGCCAGCACATTTAAACATGAATAGCTCTTTTACAATACTGCTGTGGAGTTTCTGCATTTGCAACAGAGCCAGATTCAACCTCATGTTCTACTTGAGCTTTTCATATAGTAAATTTCTTCTTTAATAAGTTAATCTGATGTTGAAATAAAGGTAGCATTTCACGTGGGCTACACATTCAGAAGAGTAGACAGATGGAATTATGCCAAGTGACACCAAGCAAGGATAGAATCAAAGGATCATTAAGGCTGGAAAAGAACTCTAGGATTATCCAGTGCAGCCATTGTCCTAACACCATGAAATCCACCATGAAACCACGTCTCCAAGTGCCACATACGTCTTTTAAATTCCTCCAGGGAGGGCAACTCTACTACTTCCCTGTGCAGCGTGTTCCAATGCCTGACAACCACTTAGGTGAAGAAAATATTCTTAATATCTAATCTAACCCTCTCCTGGTGCAATTTTGTCCATTTTGTCTTGTCCTATCAAAAATTACCTGGGAGATGAGACTGACCTCATGTGTTACTACACCCTCCTTTCAGGTGGTTGTAGAGAGCAGTAAGATCCTTACTGAGCCTTTTCTCCATGCTAAACTCCCTCAGATACTCCTCATCAGACTTGTTCTCCAGACTCTTCACCAGCTCCGTTGCCCTCCTCTGGATTTGCTCCAGCACCTCAATGTCCTTCTTGGAGTGAGGCACCCAGAACTGGACACAGGATTTGAGTCCACTGCTGAGTACCGGGAAAAATCACTGCCCTAGTCCTGCTGGTCACACTATACCTGATACAGGCCAGGATGCCATTGGCCTTATTGGCCCCCTGGGCACACTCTGGCTCATGTTCAGCTGCTGTCGACCAGCACCCCCAGGTCCCTTTCCGCTGAGCAGCTTTCCAGGCACTCACTGGCTGTAGTGTTGTCAAGTCATTTTGCCTTGTTGAACCTTATACACTTGGCCTTGACTCATCGATCCAGCCTATCCAGAGCCCTCTGTGGAACTTTCCCTATGGAGGGATCTATAGGGAACAGCAGATCTGGAGAGATAACAGAGCAAGGCTGGTCTGCTGATCAACACTCCTGCCCAACTGCAAACTGAGGGTGCACTCAGTTCCCTTGTCCAGGTTGTTGGTAGACATTAAACAGAACTGGCCTCAATACTGTGCCCTGGGATCCCCACTAGTGACCAGCTGCCAACTGGATGCAGCTCCATTCACCATGATTCTCTGTGCCTGGCTGTCCAGACAGGTTTTTACCCAGTGAAGAGTGCACCTGTCCAAGCCACGAGCAGTCTGTTTCTCTAGGAGAGTGCTGTGGGAAGTGGTGTCAAAGGCTTTACTAAATCCCAGGAGGACATGCTATAGCCAGTCCTTCATCCTTTAAGTTGATCACCCTTTCATAGAATGAGATCATGCTGGTCAAGCAGGACCTGCCTTTCACACAACAATGGTGGCTGGGCCTCGTTCCCCAGTTGTCCTGTACATGCCATATGTCGACACAAAAGATGATCTGCTTCATGACTTTGCCCAGTACCAAGGTCATATTGTCAGGCCTGTAATTCCCCTAATCCTTCTTTCAGCCTTTCTTGTGTTGTATTTTCTAGCTTCCTGTCACCAGGGACATCTCCCCATCAGGGCTGCTGATAAATGATGGAAAGTGGCTCAGTGTGAACTTCTGCCAGCTCCCTCAGTCCTTTTCGATGGATCCCACTGGGCCCCAAAGACTTGTGTGGTTCTCAGTGGCATAGCAGATGGCAGACCATTCCCTCCTGGATTGTAGGGGCTTCATTCTGTTCCTCATTCCTGTCTTCCAGCTCAGGGGGCTAAGCATCTGAAGAACAAGAGGCAAAAAAGGCACTTCAGCTTTTTCCTCATCCTTTGTCACTGTGTTTCCTCCCACATCCAATAGAGGATGGAGATTGTTCTTAGATATCCTTTTGTGGCTGCTGTGTTTATAGAAGCATTCTTTGCTGTCTTTTACAACAGTGGCCAGATTAAGTTCAGCTGGGGCTTTGGTCCTCATTTTCTCCCTGCATAATTTCATGTTATCCTTGTAGTCCTTCTGAATTTCCCTCCAAAGGTGACAAGCTCTTCTGTTCCCCAGGTTCCAGCCAAAGCTCTCTGTTCAGCCAGGCTGGTCTTCTTCCCCACTGGCTCATCTTTCAGCACATGGGGACAGCCTGCTCCCCCACCTTTAAGATTTCCTTCTTGAAGAATGTGCAGAATGTGCCACCTTCTTGGGCTCCTTTGTTCTTCAGGACTGCCTCCCAAGGGACTCTGTCAGCCACACTTCTAAATTTGTCTTAGAACCTAAAATCTCTGTAATAAAAGACAGGAACCCACCTCTTGGCACTGATTAAAGTAATTTGGATTTTTTCCACTGACTTTACTAGTATATATATTATGCTGTCAATTTTTTCTCCTTTTCTTTCAGCAAAATTTTTCTTCCCTGGTGCACACTGTGGGTCTCTTGTATGTGATAAAGAGCTGTGTAAGACATTTTCCACTCTTCTTTATTTGATTCTTTTATAGCATTTTGCTATGCTAGTGTGTGGGCCTTACGTGACTGGTACAAATGCAGAACTGGCAGAAGATGCTACAGATGCAGATAAGAAGGAAAAAAGAAACACGTGGCATCTTTTAGAAGGAAGAATTTCTGTATTAAATACTCACTGCTTTGCCAAGCTGCAAAAATGTCAGTGTCTGGAAATAACGGAACTCCATTTTTTCTTTAAAAACTTATAAAATATATATAATATAAACTAATTCAACAAGCCCAGCACAGAGAGAGTCTACATGGAGGTTACAAAGCTTAAAAGGAGTCATGGACTTTCTAAATAAGCTTTAAATCCATGGTTAAAGCAAATGTAGGGATGTAAAATCGTACTATGGAAGAGCAAAATTAGAGCCTAAATATTATGCCAGGCTGAGCTTGCTCTAATCAAATTCATTTAATCCCATTATTTTCTTTCTTGCATATCACAGATTAAAACAATGGAGCCCTCTTGGCAGGAAGCCAGTCTGAAACCATCTATTACCCTCCATACTGAAGTTCTGACAAGGAGAACAAGGCAGCTGCCCTTACAGTAATTGATATTAATGACTCAGGTTAGAGACCATTGTGCCAGCTTGGGACTGACAACAAAGAGAAACCACAGCCCAGCTCCATGGTAATAGGGACAGGAGTAGTCTGAAGACAGATGGATATAATGGGAGCAGAAGAGCGTAGTCCTTTAAAAAATATATTTTGTCTTGGATGTTATTTAGATGAGACATCAATATATATTAGATGAGAACAAGAATTACAGTTGTAATTGGCAGTGTCTTTCTGTGCCATTTCTCTGATGTGTCCTGCACTGTGCTCACAGGCTGGAAAAGGCAGATGTGGGGTGCACACTGGCCAGGAGGATTGCATCCTTAGGCATGGTGCAGTGCAGGGGGGAACTGCCTACAGGTTTAGCCCCAGCTGTCCCCCAGCAAGCCCTGGACTGAGCCCAGTGCCTGTCCAAGCTCCATTCCCTGGCTTCTTACAATATTCATAGTAAGGTTATTTTCAGTGTTTTGTGGAAGTCTGCTCTAGTTTTATCAGATGCCTGCAGATTTCACACATTTTTGCTGAAAATTAGCTCTTGCTTTCAAATTAGCTGGAGCTATTCTAGCCAGCAGAAACAGTGATTTGGATTGGTGAAAACTGAAGTGATTTTACCTACTCTGTATAACTTGTAACAGGCTCTGCTCTGCCAAAACATGGCTCAAGGTTGAAATGTACGGATGGAGAGGCAGCCCTTACAATACAAGAGACAGCATTTACACTGGGGACCAGAAATTTTGCAGTGCTGCTTTGTTTAGTTTGTGATAGTCTTTGGTTTTCAGTTTATTAAGGGAAAAGTGGTAAAAGGGACAAACATGTGAGGGGCCTCTGTTGTATCAATGTGGGGACAGATGCTGTGTTGTGACCCTGGGAGTGATACACCACTGTGAGATGTCTCAGGCCTAACTCAAGTTTCCCTGGTCTTCTTCATGTGCTATTTTCTCTTGCTGCCTTATCCTACTCCAAGCTTCTATATCCCTTAGTCCCCAAACCGTCTGGAACGTCATGCAGATCATGTGAACAGTGATTACCACATACTACTGTTCTGCCTCCTGGGATGCTGTGTCTTTTGGCCATCTTATCATCAAGGTGTTGAGAAGCTCAGCATTGCAACATACACTGTCTGTTAAAATAAATGCAATGTCGATGTTGTCATTGTCGTTGAGTGAAAGGCTTCCCTAAGTAGGTCCTTGAGAAACACATTTTCTTCTTGACCTAATTCTCTTCAAAAGACTGAGAGATAGAGTCAAGTGCATCACACTTTTGAAATAAAAATAGCACTCAAACTCGCTCTGTAATTTCTGGTCTCTCATATAAACATCTGCTGACATTTCCTTCAAACTTTTCCTGCGTTTGCACCTTTGGAGTATTTTAGCATAAAGCAAAAAGAATGAAGTCTTTCAAAAAGAAAAATTAATCTGTATGCCCCTCCCCACTATTCAGAAAGAAAGCACATCTCTGGGTTACTACACAAATATCAACATTGGAAATGCTCTTGCTTTCCCAGTCTCTTCTCTACTGTCACACCACTGAAGTCCAATTAACACAAAGCTCACTATATGTCTGGCTGATAATTATTTAATGGCGCAATAATCTGAAATGTCAAGCCACAACTCAAATCTGATTTCAACTGTTACTTTTAAGCCATGAGAGATTCAAAACTGTGATTTAGTCTCCTATTACAGGGAGTTAGGTAAAATTTCAGGAAGCAAATACTTGCCTTGTAGAGGAGACACCATGATCAGGCAGGTAGCTTTTCCAGTAGGAGGCTCATCCCCCTGCACTACCTTTTTTTGGTTTTTTTAGATCATGGATCAGATCATCTTTAAAGATATTTTGAAACATACAGAAGGCAAGGAAGTGATTATACAGAGCCAACCAGGTCCCACCAAGGGCAAATCCTGCCCAACTAATCTAGTGGTCTTCTAAGATTAAGTGACTGCGTCTGTGGACAAGGTAAGAGCTACAAATACCCTCTCTGTGGCCTTTTGTAAGTACCTTGATAAGGTCCCCACAACATTTTTAACCTCTAAACTGGAGCGATATGGGTTCAATAGATGAACTGTTAGATGGGTAAGGAATTGGCAGGATGTCCACTCAATGACTCAAAGACCAAGGGTAAGTACTGGCTCCAATACTGATTAACATCTTCATAAACATATTGGTGCACTTGACACACCTAAGAGAAGAGATGCCATCCAAGGGGATCTTGGCAGGCTTGAGGGGTGGACTTATGTGAGGATCATGAAGTTCAACAGGACAAGTGCAAGATCCTGCATCTGGGTGAGGACAATCCCCAATACCAGTACAGACTGGGTGAGGAATGAACTGAGAACCATAGAATCCTAGAATGCTCTGTCCTGCAGAAAGAGTTTGGGTATGCCAGCAAGTGTAAAATGGGACACAAGCCAGCAGTGTGTATCTGCAGCATGGAAAGCCAACTGTAACAAGTACAGACAGCAGGCTGAGGAATTCAGTTCTCCTCTACTCTGCTCTGGTGAGACCCTACCTGGAGTACTGCATTCAGCTCTGTAGTCCTCAGCACAGGAAAGACATGGACCTGTTGGAGCAGGTGCAGAGGAAGATCACAAAATGATCAGAGGACTAGAATACTTCTTCTGTGAAGAAAGACTGTTCAGTCTGGAAAAGGCTCTGGGGAGACCCTCATGTGACCTTTCAACATACGAAGGAGACTTTGAGAAAGACTTTTCACCAAGGCATGTAGTGACAGCATGAGGGGCAATAGTATTAAAAATGAGACTGGGTAGATTTAGACTCTATACAAAAAAGAACTTTTTTTCACCATGAGAGTGATGAGACAATGGAACAGGCTTCTCAGAAAAGTTGTGGGATGTCCCATAATTGGAAATGCTTAAGGATAGGTTGGAAAGAGCTTTGAGCAACTTGATCTTGTGTAAGGTGTCACTGCCCTTGATCTTTAGGGGTGCCTTTCAATGAAAAACATTCTAGGATTCTATGAAATCCAGCGTATGGGTACGTGTATATCCATACGTATATATGCGTGTGTGTGTGTGTTTGTGTAAGTATAAATGAAAAAAGTAATGTCTCAAATAGTTCCAGACATTTAGTCCCCCATTTTCCCCCCTTTCTTGTGCTTGAGACACTTTTGGGACCTTTCCATTGTCTCTAGGATGCCATAGCTAGGGAGTGTTAAACGATTCAGCAGTATAGTGTGACTTCTGGGCCAAAAGCAGCCCGTGAGGAGCTCATACATGGCCAAAGTAAAAGACCATAGCCTGTAGTAAATCTGTACAGATGGGTAACCCTGATTCCCAGATGTGAAAGGAGACATAGGAACCCACAGTGCCACTACCATTTCCTTTTGGGAACATCTCCCAGAGAATTCATGAGCTCTCAGCTGTGTGAGGTCAGCCGTAAATGTCTTGTGGTTGTCAAACTTGGACATCTCAGCTGTGTTTTGCAGAGTAGAAAAGGTCACTATCTCTGTATAGATCTATGTGATGTCTCTTTTCTCAGTCTTGGCAAGTTCATCTTGTACAGCTTCCTCCTGAGCTTTGGGCCTCCTTTCTCTTTATATTTGCCTTTTAATATTTATTTACACACCTTTTCACACTCTGTCCTCTGGGCTCAGAATTTCTTTCCTAGGGGACCTGGCAATGTCTTCTCTCAGATCTATAGAATTCTACCCTTCTATGAATTGCTCAGATACAAGACTGGTTTTTTTTCAGCCTGAGTATTCACAGACAGAACCTTCCTTTATGTCTCAAGTGAAGTCTTGTCATCACAACGAAATTACTGACATTGTTTACAAAAGTCCAGATTGTACATTAACATGAATTCTGCACTTGTGCCAGATTCTGTAAGAAGCATCTCATAAGACAGTTCATTTAAAAAAAATAAAATATATACATTTCAGAAATAATAGCATTTACTGTCTGGAGATCTGGATCTTCCTACTTAAATCAGTTGGTTTTTTTTTTTAAGCACCGTGGATGCCTGAAGGCACTGTATGAACGTCATCCATTTGCCCATATTTTTCTGAGCAAAGGTGAATCTCACTTTTTCTTCAAAGAAGTATTTGGCAAATACTGAAGAAGTGTCTTTGTGTAAGAGATTGGCATACTAGGTTTAAATCTCAAGGCTCATAGGCAAGAGTAAACCCACCTGTTACACTATTAGTGTTCAGATATTCTTCAATTTACAGTGAAACAAAGGGGTTCCAGCCCAGTATGTCATCTGGTCTGTGACCACAAGACAAATTCAGGGTCATGACTGCCCTTCAAGCCTTGAATTCATGTGTAATGGAAGCTGGAAGGTTTGCTTAAAATTTTAGTTCAGATGAGGGTAGATTGTTATTGAAGAAAAAAGCCTTAGCTATAATACTTAACTGTGCTAGTCAGAGCCTGTCAAACCCTTCAGATAGTGTAATGAATCTTGTAAATGGAGTAACTGACACGCCTCTCCGAGTGTCACACTCCAGCTAGTCTTTGAAAGACAAGAATGACACTGATGTTATTAGTTACTAGGGACTACACGATTACAGAATCACAAGTGGTGTTCCCCAGGGCTCACTAGTGGGGCCAGTCCTGTTTAATATCACAGAACACAGAATCAGCTGAGTTGGAAGAGACCCACAAGGATCAAGTCTATCTCCTTGCCCTGCACAGGACCATACCCAAGAGTCACACCATGTGCCTGAGAGCATCATTCAAACACTTCTTGCCACTTCCCTGGGGACCCTGTTCCAGTGCCCAACCACCCTCTGGGTGAAAAATGCCTTTTCCTGATATCCAGCCTAAACCTCACCTGACACAACTTCAGGCCATTCCCTTGGGCCCTGTCACTGGGCACCACAGAGGAGAGATCAGTGCCTGCCCCTCCTCTTCCCCTCACAAGGAAGCTGTAACTGCAATGAGTTCTCCCCTCAGTCTCCTCTTCTCCAGGCTGAACAGACCAAGTGCCCTCAGCCACTCCTCATGTAGCTTTCCCCCAAGGCCCTTCACCATCCTTGTTGCCCTCCCTCGAACACTCTCTAACATCTTCATGTCTTGTTCATATTGTGGCACCCGAAACTGCCCCCAGCACTCAAGGTGAGGCTGCCCCAGTGCAGAGAAGAGTGAGACAAACCCCTCCCTTGCCTGGCTGGATATGCTGTGCCTGGTGCACCTCAGGACAGGGTTGGCCCTCCTGGCTCAGATTCAACTTTTCATCAACCTGGACCCCAAAGGTCCTTTTCCTCAGTGCTGCTCTCCAGCCTCTCAATCCCCAGTCTGTCCGTATATCCAGCGTTGTCCCATTCCAGGTGCAGAATAGAGCATATTCCCTTGTTGAACTTAATATGGTTGGTGATTGCCCAGCCCTCTAAATTGTCAGGGTCTACCAGCCTTTGAAGCAGTCAACACTCCCAGTTTTACATCATCTGCTAACTTGCTTGGTATTCCTTCCAGTCCTGCATCCAAGTCATTAATAAAGATGTTGAAAAGCACAGGGCCAAGGATGGAGCCCTGCAAAACCCACAAGTAACAGGGTGCCAGTCTGATCACCCCATGCACTGTAAACCTTTGCCCCACGTACTCAGCACTGGTGAGGCCACACCTCACACCCTGTGTTAACTCTGGGCCCCTCACTACAAGAAGAATATTGAGATGCTGGAGTGTGTCCAGGGGAAGAAATGGCTTCAAGTTGTACCAGGGAAAGTTTAGCTTGTATATCAGGAAAAATTTCTTCATGGAGAGGGTTGTGAGGCATTGGAACAGGTTATTCAGTTAAGTAGTGAAACCACAGTCCCTGAAAGTGTTGAAAAAACTTGTGGATGTGGCACTTGGGGTTATAGTTTAGTAGTGAACACAGTGGTGCTGGGTTAACAGATGGACTGGATAATCCTAGAATTCTTTTCCAACATAACCACTTCTATGAATTTAAGTGCAGCATTAGAAAGGTCATAAATAGCTATCAAGAACCCTTAAATCCATAACTGAGAAAACTTAAATATTTTAAAGTGAGCAGTGAAACAAAATTTGTATGACCTTCTACCACTAATACATAGAAGAAGCCCTCGGTGTTAAAGGTGCAAGTTTTGCTGAACTATCACCCCATCAAAATAATTTAATTCTAGCTGGCACTGATTTTCAGATCTGCTGTTCTCAGGGGTTTAGAGAGATCACATATTGTCTGGAGAAGGGAAGCCCTCCATTTACTACTTGCCTGCCAACAAATCAACCAAGAGGATTTAGCCTACAAGCATGGATCTGGGTGTTCTGCAATGTTTAAAGCCTGTTGTCATTTATCAAAGGCAAATTGAATTAGTGTGTAATTTGGAAGAAGCAGCTTCTCTCCTGAAGAGATGAACAGACACTGAACCATGGTGTTGTTTCATAGTTCAGTTTGTTCAGTTATGCACTCGATAGAATTGGGATGATAATTTGTACATTTCACTATCCACATGATGCCTACTTTTTTTTCCTCAGTTTACACTGTTTTTCTATTACTCCAGCTTACTAGCAGCTCAGGTGAAGCACAGGTTATAAGGCCTCAATTGCTAAGGTTGGATCTGGACAAACAGCACAATAAATTTTGCTGATGTTGATTTGGAAAGCTTAAATGCATGATTTTGGTTTCTACTCCCTTGACACAAGGTTGTCAAAATTACTGAAGCCCTACCAGTAAGACAGAAACACAATTTTCTCCTGCTGTTTTTTATTTGGTAGACATACACATTAGCAGGAACTCAAAGTCCCTTTACTTGTAAAGACGTCACGGGCAAAATGTTAGGCTATAGTATTACCTGGTATTATAAAGCCCTCTGAAGCAGGCAGAGTCCAGTGAGTTCTCAGCAAGATGGGAACAGTGGCTCATTCACGTCACAGCTATATGCTATTTTTGGCATGCAGTTCACTTTTCCTTATTAGAAAAATAAAAAAATTATTCAAATATAAAATTCTTCCAGCTTGGTGCATATACCAATTTGGCTGCTTTCAGCCATATTGATTTCCTTTCATCTGCAAAACTTACTTTTTTTGAAGTCTAAAGAATTTTGTTTGAGGCTGTTTCTTTTCAATCTCCCTTTGTCTCTATGCTTCCCCTCTGACTGTGGAAAAGGGTTATCCATTGGGAATGATGATGGATCTGGTTATATGCCCAGAGGAGAAGGAGTCAAGGTAGACTAACAAAGGGTGGTGAATGCTCAGAGTAAATTTGGCTTTCTGTGAGCAAAGCACGCACCCATGTACAGAGGCGGCCCCTCACACAGAGACTGTGGGGCAGGGTGTCCATAGCACTCTCAGTGTTTCCCTTTTACACAACTTCTCTTCACCTTCAACTTCTAAAAGCAAGCTCTGGAGCCAGCTGGGCCAAGCATATTCAAAGAACTAAGACAATGTTGATTATGTGCCTTCTACAGAGATTAAGTGTAAAATTTTGATTAATAATATCTGGAAACCTTGTTCTTCTATTGTTTTAATAGAAATACTGCATCTGAACACTACAACAAGGCCTGATTCAGGGCAAGTCAGTTCTAATGGCATCACTCCAAGATGGCTTTTGCTTTATCCATACCAATCCATTTTTGCACAAAGGTAGTAACTTAACGTATTAGTGCTTACTGACGTACATCAACATAATATATAAGGTGTAAGAAAAGATGAGTTGGTCTATTTTTTACAGACTTTACTGAGGGGATGACATTATACAGTTGTACAATATGACTTTTCCTTATTAGGAGAATAAAATCTCTAACGTTGGAAAGCATCTTTTGGTCATCTCCTGAAGTATTTCAGATTTTCTCCAGTGTCTTCTTGTTATTTAAAAGGAATGTAATTCGCATCCATAGTGGTCATGGGTTATTTTCTGGACTAGATCTCTGTCATGATGGCAGGCATATATTATACAGTAAAATTGTGCAGGCCCAAGGGTAGTTTCCATTTTATTCTGAATTAATAGAATGATAAATGAAAGATGGAAAGCTTTTCATTTCAGCTTGTGCTCATGGACCCAGCTGGAGATCAGTTCCCTTCCAGACTAACAAAGAAAAGGGAATTGAATTTTGTCAGAATTATCCAGCTCTGTTTTTATATATATATATTGAACCTAGACTGCTTTCTGAGAGTTTTGTTGGGTTTAACCAGAACTAAACAGGAGAAACTTACCTCCAGCTGAGCCTGGACTGGAACTCACCCAAAGTAGGTACTGCTTCGACTTACCAGCTTATAGAGGAGGTTAGCATGTCCTGACACCACTTGAGCACTGCAGGAACCACATCTCTTGTGAGACTTGGGTTGAATCAGGTCTTAGTTGTGGTTAATCCAGAATATAAACTAAGCATTGCTTTACTGCCATGCTCCACCCAAAGATGGTGACTTCATGAAAAGAGGGATTCATCCGAGCTCAGAACTGGACATTGAATTCAAGTTAGTTGTCTTCTTCATTTACAGTGATAAACATAGGGATACCCAGAGAAACATTCACAGAGAGCACAGGTGGCTACTTTAGACTAATTTCATGATTACCAGGAGACTGCTGGACAAAAATTTCACAGTTGAAAGATCTGTGCATGTACAGACACCTTTTGCTATTACAACCAACTGCTCCTTTGTTCCATAACTCTCCAGCTGACATCTTCCCTCTGCCTGAGGCACCTCAAAGCAAGAGCTTTGTGAAGTGACTGGCTTCCATATCGTGTGAAAAGTTCACTTTTTAAAAAAGACAGCCTTTTTCCTGTGTTTTATCACAAACTGGCAGTACGAACAAAACCAATGGAAAATATGCACTGGAAAGTCCTCATGAGCTAGGAGGAGAAGTGACAGAAGGCGATTTTCTATGTTTATTTTAATTTAATTTCCACGATTGTAAGAAAACAGAATGGTAAGAATCTCTCTTGCCTCCTTCCTTGTTCTTATTCCATCTGTAACTAGTCAGGAAGAGATTACAAAGAAAAAATGGGCCATTCAAACTTGTTTGTCCATGAAAGTATCTGTTGCAAGAACTATTTTTTCTCTCAAAGATCTAAAATGCTTCATTTTACCAGCCAGACTAGATAAATGCTGTGAAGTAGTTATACAAAAACAGTTGAAATTTTTAAAATTAATCTACTTAGTTGTATTTGCATCTGGTCTGGTTTTGCTTTCCACAAATACTCATGCAAATAAGTTTTTTGGAACAAAATCTTTTTCAAAGTAAGTATTAAGGATGAGCAGTCAAATGTATATGTAAAGGAAATTTTACATTGTCTTCCTGCAAGTCTTCAGAAGCAAAAAATTCAGCAGTATGAGGTTTATTCCTGACATCAAGAAGCTGGAAGAATACAGAGTAGCTGAAGTGATATGTCCAAAACAAAGAAACAAACCAAAACAAAGAAATCCAGGTCTTATTTCAAGGGTGAAATCCTAGTTCCCCTGAATTCATTAGTGGAATGCCCATACATTTAACATTGAAAAGATTTTATTATACTTCTAAGGTATTGAGTCCACTTTTTTTTAGCCTAAGGGTTAGACAATGCTGACTTAATAAATTCAAAAAAATCCCTTTATGTTTTGGAGACCTTTAAATAGCACAGAGTAGGCAAATAATCTTTTTCCATTACTGCTCCAGGTTAATTCTAGACAATTTTTGGGCTGTGTCACTGCCAGAAAAGTTATTTTGCCAGCCCTGGCTATGCCCTCCCGTTCCTTCCCTCACACCTGGCACTCTGGTTGATTTGTTTAGCTTGACTGATGAGCTGAGCTAGCAGAAATAAAAGGTTGTGAGCCGGCTTAGAGACAGATTGGCTTTGTTGTGATAAGCCCCTCTGATCTGGCTGGCAGCTTGGCTGTATAAAAAGAGGAGTCAGTGGAGGGAAGGTGTCAGTGACAATGGCTCTGGGGGTGGTGCATGAAATGGGACTGCCCCTATATTGCTTTCAAGCCAGAAGTGTGGAAAGAGACACCTTCAGCTGCTCCTCTGACTCTTCTGGACATTTTGCCTCAAAAAGGTGGACAAGTAAGCGATGCTATTTCAGTTTTTAGCAGTAGATGAGGGCTGTTCAGGAAGCAGGCAGCAAAGCAGCACACAAGAACATGCCAATTTGGAGAATGAGGGTTTTCAGCCCTGTATAAAAAACAGGGAGGCACAATCTCCTCCTTCCTGGTATTGGCAACGTTTGTTAAAACAAATGCCCCCCTCCACACCATGTGCCTTCCCCTTGGGCTGGGCCTGTGCCCCAAGGGGCCCACAAGATCTAAACCTGGCTAGTGCTCCAGAGGCTCCAGGCTGATGCATCTGAGGTGCCGTGTTGCTCTGCTCTCCTTTCCCCACTCCCACAGCACAGCCTGCCAGGCTGCTCCTGCTCCCCCGCTTTCAAGGATACACTGCTGCTGAATTCACGTGGATGTTATTGGATTCACAGCTCTGTTACCCGTCTCGGCACTAGGAAGCAGCCCTGAACTGCCTCTCCCAAATGTCAGTTTGGAAGCCAGTGCCTCCACAGAGGCAAGGCAACCGCCTCTTTCCACTACCAGTGGAAATCCCTCCAGCATCAGGATGTTAAACCTTTGGCCTTTATCTAATCTTGTCCATCCACCCCTTCCCACCACTCACTATCGATGTCTCCACAGCTGTAGATGTGTTTTGCTGTAGCCAAACTCAGTCATTTCAGGTTCCCACAGGAGTACTGTTTCTAAACCCTTATAATTTTCCACTGTGCCTCTGTTGAAATAGAGAACACTGAAAGTCTTTTATGGAGGAGGCTTATAAAATATGAACATCTGTTTGTTATGAAACTTAATGCTGTCAGCTTGTAAGAGCCATCTAGAAAAGTATTTAACTCAAAGTGCTCTTTGTGTGTATTGGAATAAATGGATTATACCTTATATAGGTATATTGGAGGAGACACGTGCCTCAGGTAAGACTTATTTCAAGGTAGTGTCATTGGGGATTTAGAAAGGATTCAAAACTGAGAATATGAATTCTCCTGAGACTCCTCTCCAAGGTACACTTAAAATGCCAGATTTTCTTGGCTCAAGACCACTATCAGACATGTTTTGTTACCTGGAAATACCGGCATTTATTCAGTTTTGGCTTTCTGAGATGATTATATTATGAAGTAAAAATCACTGGCATTCACAGCTACAGGTGATGGTTGACAAAGTTATGTGTTAATATTCTGTGACTGCAAAATGCTGCCTCAGATGAGTTGATTCCAATGGAAAGTTAACAATGTGCTTATCTTTGAAGTGATATTATTGAATTATATTTGGTGTAGTAGGTGGTTTTATACCTTGCTTTTGTATCCAACTAGTTTAATAAGCAGCATAAGAACAGGAAAAGAGTAAAAAGTAAGCTTTGTCCAAAGTAAACAGTGAGCTTTGTTCTTTTTTGTTTACTTTTTTACTCATCAGCTCATCTATGTATCCAAGAAGGATGAGAGACTTAGTCTTTTATAAAAATTATTCTTTGATATTAATAGACCATTTGATACATTGCCACATGTGAGTGTCAGATATTGCCAATACTGATGACAGTGGGATCTTAGAAATTAGGAATGGAAGAAGGTCATTAGATTTACAATCTGCCCTTCTTGTCTTGATACACCGCTAAATGACTTTCTCTGGTGTGTTCTGCAATTGCATTTTAAATGAGTGCAAAGTTACACTCTGTTAGTCAGCAATCAGGGCTGAGGAACTCAGAGCCAGAGGAAGTGTGCAGGTTAAGTGTCAAGTCAAAAGAATTTGTTCCTAGTGGATTTTTTTTTCCAAAGACTATTTACTGTTTTGCATTAATTCAAATGGAGCCAAGAAGACTCAAATTGACAAAGCTGTGCCTCAAAAAATAAAGTGCAAAACAAAACCTACTGGTGATGTTTTAAAGAAACACTGAAATATAGTTGGACCATATTGCATCTCTATGTTCTCCAAGGATTATAATTTTTTATGGTGATTTGTGTACTTTTCCCCCTTTTTGCTTTATAAGCAACAGAGAAAAAGAGGATAGAGTACAGGAGACACAAAATAAATGTATCACATGCACGGAGTTATAAAAGGGAAGGTTCCTTCTACTCTGTTTAATCAGATTATCTCAGGTGTAACTTGAAACACTAGGAGATCCAAATGGAAACTGAACAGAGGGTAAATTTAAAAGTTTTGAAGAGATGGTGTAAAATATCTCAGGTTAAATTTTGACCAACACTGATTTGTGTGCATGCTGCCAGTTTAAATGCCGATGTATAACAAAGTCATTCCAAGTGTAACACAGCCCACAACACGTTGTTTTTCATACCATCATACGAAATGTCATCTTAGCAAATATTACACTTCTGTAAAAATTGCCATTTGTCTTACAAACCAAGACAAACCTCTGGTGCCATGGCCAAGTTCAGTTCACAGTTGCTGGACCGTACACAGGCAGGCTCATTTGTGAGATATGAGTGCATATGCATGCAGGGCATGCAACATCCCCTGTTGTTGTAATAATGCACTGATATGATTATCCCTGGGTCTGTTTGGGCTGGCTGTTATTAAGCTTCCAACATGTTATCTCTTAGCCATCATTTGTAGCTTTGATAGCCTTAAATCCCTGAACACTCTGAAGAGATTACTAGGGATATTTCATCCTGGAAATATACCATAGCTAGGAGACTTCTGGAAATGCATGATACTCTCCCTCCCCTCCCAGGCTGAAAGAGGCCAGGATGTGAGGATGTATGCTCAGGTCTCAGAGGCAGCAGAATTGATTCCAGCTGTCCTCTGCAGATCAGGGCCTCAGGGCATGCAGCCATTCACCTGCCCCATGAATTGTCCAGAAAGGCACAAAGAAAACAAAAGGGCTGCTCTCTTAGTTTTGCAGTAGGCAGATCTCTTTATCAGCCCCCGAAGCCTCTCAGAAATGCACCCCCAGTTAGCAGCCCTGTGTTATGAGCTCCATAGTTTGGCACAAAGTCAACTGTACTCAGCATATAACCACATTAAATGTGATTACTTTGCTCATATTAACTCTCCTTCTAAATAAGCCAGGCTTCACAAAATGAGAAACCACAAAAATACCTGAAGCAATTAATTTTTTATTGACATGATGCTACCAACTCCAAGTGCCAGATTAAATTAAAACACACTCCAAGTGATCAAAAGATGCCCAGCCAGCCTATTGCTTGCAAAGTTCCACTCACTTATGATGATCATGTTTTGAAAACAGGAGTAGACAAATCCAAGAGATTTTTTACAGCCTTCTGGCTGTATTTAAGGCTAAGGGGAATGGGCCTTCATCACAGTTTCAAACCACAGCATAAACAAGAATTCTTGTGACCAAGAAAAATTACAGAGACTTTCAGAAGAACAGGTGAAGGGATTAAATATAGAACAAACCACCTTCCTGCAATTATTCACTATACTATAGCTTATATTTAGTCACAAAGGACTTCATGGTGAACATATAGCAAAGACAATTTCTGAACAGAAGAGGTAACAAAATGAGTCACTGATATCTTTGCTTTTTGAATAATCAGCCTTGGTTATTTACAAAACATTTCCCATGGACATCACTTAAAATACTACTGGAGTTGCATTCTCTAACTGTGCAAGTGATTATATTTTTTAACTGTTCACAAAATTGCATTAGATTGGCTTGTTCTATATAATTTGGAAGGAAAATAGGCTGTAGTCACTGAAATATTGCTTTGCTTAAGGTTTTCTTCACTTTCTACCAGCAGTACTCAGCAAATTAGGGTGAGCTTCCACTCCTGGACTGATAAACCCATTTTGGAGAAACAGGGTGTCTGAACTATATGCAACTCAGATGAACACAAGAGACAACCAGGGCCACTTGGGTTCAGAGGCTGCAGGACTATTTGCAATATGCTCTCTTCTGCTGCAGCTGAGTTCACACACATCCTAAGGAAGAGCTTGGGCCCAGCTTTGAAAGGGTTTCTATTCAGTAGAAACCCTGTTTCCTTTATCAACTTCAGGAAGCTCTGCAGGACTCTGCAGGGTGGCTCAGCAGATACACAGCCATACCAAGAAACTTAACTGGAAGTTACCCACAACAAGTCAGTCTGGATTCTAATTCCAGGGTGTAAACTGGGAGTAATCCAAACAAAATGAACCCTAGATATACCTACAGTGATAAATGCATAGTCCCTGCAGGCTCCATAGTGATCCATTACCAATAGCTGTCTTGGCAGAATCCAAAGAAACAGTTAAAATTCTGCTTGTTGAAATGCTCTCTGGGCAAGGCTCTCCTCCAAGATCAGTGTATGTCATACTCAGCATTTATATTTTGCCTTTCCTACACGTGAAGAGCTCTCACAGTTGACAGTATCAAAGAGCCAATATCAAAGCTCAGGGGTGCCCTGCAGATCCAAGAACAGTACTTTGCCTCCCTACAACAACTCACACAAGGTGCAACATATACTACACATGACATGGAAATAAACCTGTCATTTTCATAAGATTCCTTGTGGTTTTTCAAACCTCAAGAACGAACACCAAGCAATACATTTGTGTGACTAGAACACCCCTGTGCATGCAGTCTCCTGCTTTCACACATTTTTTGGCTCATTGGGTATTCCTCTTTCCAGTGAAACAGGTATTGGAATATTAAGCTTTACACAAGTGGAGAGATATAGAAATTTGTCATCTTTTCAGGTCTAAGTGAGCTTTCATTCCCCTGATTTTAATTTTTTTTCCCCAGGCCCACTTGTTCCTCAGTGTTTTCCACACTGCTGTTCTGAAAACAAACACAAACTAGATAAGACTCTGTCTATCAAAAATTAAGTCTAATCTAACTGGAAGGAAGAAAAGGAGAGGAGGGGGGAAGTAGCATAAATATGCTTGCAGCCATACTTTAGGGCACACTTCAAAGTAACTCCATGTGGGGCTGCAGGAGGTACTTTGCTACATACATAGAGACAAGAGCTCTGTGCAGAGCTGCATACATGAACATTAAAAAAAAGTTAGACTACTTCAGTAATTTGTCTGTAACTTTGATGTAGATCTCTTATTGCTAACGATATGTGTGCCATGCCTTTTGGGAACTGTGTTATACACTACTAGGCCAATATTCATTGGTATATCTTCTGGCACCCTTGGAAGAGGCACTTCTATGAGAGGCAAGCAAAGCAGAAAAGGAAATACTATGTATTTTTTTCATTTGAGGTCTTACACATGCTAATATCTCCAAATACATCTTGTGAACACCTGTACTCACCTGAGAACCTGCTCCATAAATAAGGCCTCTCACTCTGTAAAAATATCTTCATAATCAAATTTGAGGGAGAAATGGTGCTCATTTCTCACCCAAGTTTTTCCATAATAAGCCTCAGGAGGGAAAAAAAAAAAAAACAGAAAAAAAAAGATTCCTTCCCAGAAAATTCTCTTTCTCCAGGCACTCACACCCTTGTAAACATATTGAACTCAACAGAAATAAAATTCGCCTCACTGGCACTACTCCTAATGCCTTAAAGTCAAAGGACAGTCCCTGTACAGATATTGCTTCTATTATATCCTCACTGGACAGTAAAACACATACCTAAAGGAGCAGTGAAACAGAAGACTAAAATTTAAAGAAGGGGTAAAAGTGAGAAAAGGCATGCAAGAAATGCAGATATCAGAAGAGACAGGTATTTCAATAAGCACAGCATCAACAGGCTGATGCCCAGGGCAATGGCAGGTGTTGGGAAGGGCTAATTTTAGGACTTGAACTTGTTTTGGAGTGGTTTTGCCAGAATAGTAAGCACAAGCTCAGCCACCATCAGCACAATGCCTTTCCCTGGTAGTTTGACTATGCAGAATCAGTTGCTGAGGTTTTAGCTCTAGCTGAAATCCTGTGCTGGCCTCTAATTAACTTCACATTTATTAGGCTTGGGAGAGATCTTCCCTGCAATACAATTTGATGAAGATGAATGGAAACATAACATAAAATCCTTTTCTGGTGATGTTTTTGTGATGTCAGGATAACACATTAAGTGCCACACCCATTCCTGTCCTCTCTCTTCCTGCGTCCCACTCCAGTGGCAGAGTATATGAAAGTCTCATCCTAGGATCTGAAACCCATGAGTTTTCATCTCCATGAGAAACCAAGCATGCAGGTATCTGTTGGGGGAGGACTCCTTGGCAGACAGATGCATTTGTGTCACACCAACAGAGGCAGAAATTGCCTCGATTTTGTATTTTGTATGCACTTAACTACGCAAACTGACACAGCACAGAGACCTGGTAATGCAAAAATCTGGACACCTTTTGTGTGTTGGAGCAAAAATAGACATAAAAACAATTAAACAAATGCATTACATTAAACTTAGGGTCTTGATGCCGTGAGAGAGAATATTGGTGGCTATATTAAAAATACAAATTAGGCAAACTGGGATTTCTTGATTGTTTTAGTTGAACAGGTGATTGAGCAATAAAGATCTCAAAAATGCTTCAAATGTATCTTGACTACCAAAAGCTAGAGAAAGACTAATGTATTTATCTGGTGAGCAGAGATATAGCTTCAAAAATTGCTAAATCTCTTCTGTCTTGAAGTGACAGTAATCAAACTTCAAAGAAAAGATCAGGCAAGAAAGGGAAAAGTATAGGAATTTCTTGGAGACACATAGATTTTTTGATTCTTGTAGAGTTTTAATTCCTTTTCTTCTTAAGTTGTTATTAAGGCAAAGCCTTCTTCTTCCATGGCCTCTCTGGACTGTCTTCTTTCCATTAAGTTGACAACGCATTTGATATACAGGAGTAATTTGTTTTTCCTGAGTTTTAGCATTTAATACCTTTTCCTTCCAACAAAGATTCATACAATAAACTGCTGGGATTGGCAGTGAACTTCAAAGAGAGCAGCATGCTCTAGGCTGCTTAATTTGTAACCTCTGTCCTCTCACCTCCTTCCAAAATTGTGACAAGAAAGGACAATTCCACCTGATGTACAGTATGATGTAAACAATGTAAATAACTAAGTGTGAATAATGCAACTTAAGTCCCAGTTTTCCTTCTGCAAAGATTTTTCAATGCTGGCAACTGATCTACTTACTAGAAACCCACTAAACTGGCTCTGATTGGTAGGATTTGTACAACACAATATCACTTTTCCATTTGTCCTCCTGACTGGTTCTGTGAAGAGCTGCCGAAATCATAGAATCATGGAATGGTTAGTGTCAGAAGGGACCTTAAAGACAATCTAGTTCATCTAGTTCCAGCCCTTCAGTCATGGAACCTTCCACCTGATCAGGTTACCCACAGCCCCATCCAGCCTAGTCTTGACCATTTCCAGGGATAGGGAGTCCGCAGTCTCTCTGGCCAACTTTCTCCAGTGCCTCACCACCCTCACAGTAAAGAATTTCTTCCTAATATCTAATCGAAACCTTCCCTCCTTCAGCTTAAGTCCATTTCCCCTTGTCCTATCTCTACATGCCCTTGTGAAAAGTCCTTCTCTAGCAGCTCTCTTGCAGGCCCTGTTTAGGTACCTTTCAAGCCTGTCAAGGCCCTTTTGGACGGCCTCCCTTCCCTCCAGCACGCTGACCACACCACACAGCTTGACAAAGCTGCTCAGGGTGCTCTCAGTCCCACTCTCCATGTTACTCACAAAGATGTTAAAACTTGACAATCCCAGCACGGACCCTTGAGGAACATCACCTGTCGCTCATCTCCACTTGGAAACTAAACCATTGATTACAACTCCTTCAGTGCCACCATCTAGACAATTCCTTATCCATCGAGTGGTCCATCTGTCAAACCCATGTCTCTCCAGTTTAGAGGCAAAATGCTGTGGTCTAGAAAAAAAAAAGAAGGAAGAGAATGGAAGAGCAGACTCATACTCCATCAGGAATTATTCCAGATCTCTGCAAACGTAGTGAAGAGGTGGGGGAGGTTGAAATACCAAGCAGACACACAAATGGTTGGTACACAACCATAGGTACAAAAAGGAAAACCAGGAGGGAAAGCCAGAGTGATCAATGAGAATCAGTTGGTGTCAGCAAGAGCTACCAGTTTTCATCTGCTGAGATTTACATGTTTTGCTGTGAAGGTAGTACACGCAGACATGATAAAAAAGAGCTGGATGAGATCTCCAGCATTCAAGGCATATCATCCACCATGCCATATGAAGCAGCATGACTAAGACCAATGATACCATTTAATTTCCAAGTCCCATTAAATGATATTGATAACAATTTTGAGAACTATACCCTTGCAACAAAATTTCCTTTCCTTTCCCAGCAGTAGATTTTCACCTGTAATTTACTGATATTGTCCCATTCTTCTCCTCTTTCAGTTTAATTTCCCAAACTTTCTGCTTTCTCTTCTGTATGCATTTACTTTCCAGTGGGTTTTATTCAGGGAAAAAATTCCTGCACCATTTCTCTCAGAGAACAAATAATAAAATATACTTCTGCATATCATATGAAGCCCAATTGCATTTTTGTTTGCTTACACATCTAGGGAACTCATTAATGAGGCCAAGATCTCATTCTCCAATCAAATAAGCCAGGTGAAGTGTAGCAGAGACCAGTAACTACAATGCTGCATTCTGGTTCTGCTGCTCATGCAGACAATAAGGACATTTCCAATAAAACAAAAATAAACAGTTAACACAGAGTTGTGAACTCCAATAGGCTTCAGCTTATTGCCTTTGCAGGAGCACACTGTACCAGTGAAGTACAGAAATTAGGCATTCAGGCAAATGATCCGGGGGTTGGTGACAGAGTGCGATCTTTCAGACCTTTGGAGCTATTTAGCTGCTCTCAAAACACACACACAACAACTCTGATAATTACACTCATTGCAAAAGCTAGGCATGGTGCACTGGAAGCCTTTTAGGGGCTCTTCATAATTTCCTGCCTTTGCCAGAATAAGGCCAATTTACTCCTATTTCAGCGGGCTTGGGCAGAGTGAGAAAAGAGAGACTGGGTCGTCAGCGTTATTGAGAAGAGTCATGATTAGTCACACTCACTTGAAGGCAAGTTACTTGCCAGACACGACACCACTCATTAAAAGGCCTTCAAGCTGGCAGCCCTCCAGCAGCTGCAAAACAGCTCCAGAGCTGGCAGACCCAAAGGACCCCTGAAGCCCCATGTTGTCCTGCACATGAGAGTGCAAAAGGCCAGGTCAAGCATGCCTAGGTGCGATTGGCACCCCGGGAGTTCAGCAAGTAAGACTCATGTTCTACAGTGAGGAAAAATAAAGAAAATATTTCATAGCCCAGCTGTTGCTATTACCAAGGTAATACCTATTGAGGCTAGTCTGAAATTATCGCCTTTGCATGACCCCCATTTCTTGGTAAAGCTCATGCTTGGGTGGCCAGAAGATTCTTTCAGTGATATGGGAATTTGGAGACCTTCCTAACCTGACTCAGCTCTGACCTAATTCCTGCAGGAGATGCTGGGATTTGTTGGAAATGCCCTGCTAGCTCAGGCCCACAAGAGCTGGTTTCCCATTTGTGGTGTCATTTCCATACCCTTGACTTTGCCACTGCTTTTATGTGAGAACAGTGCATAAACAATTCATACCTCTTCCCCACATGCTTGCTTTGGATTTGCCCCTTCTTGTTCAGTGCCAGCTAAAGTGACACTGCCACAATTTTTTCAGCACCTGATGAATGCTGACTTCACACCCCATTCCAGAAGCTTCAGAAGAACCAGATGTTAATGTGTACCTTACTACATATCCAGGCTGTTTTAAAACAGGATGTAAGATGCAGCATTAGCAACTCATATTTAGCTCACTTAACCCTGGAACTTTGTGGGACACAAAAGTGAGGGTTGGTAAGATGGCCAAGGCAGGCCAGCAGTCCCCTGGCTATCAACAGCACGGTCCTTCTCCTCTCTCTCTCTCTCTCATATCTCACCATCACCTAATTCCGCTCTCCTATCCCCCTCCCAGCTTCAGTTCTCATGTCCCTCAAATATTCAAAAAGCTAACCAAGCCCTGCTAGCTCCCAGAACAGTCCACACAGTGAGAGCAGGTGGCTCCAGAGAGATGGTCAAGCTACACACAGCACAGTGAAGGTAGATAATCATGCCCTCGACACCTTGGAGAAGTCCTTGCAGCCTAGTGGATCAGCATGGACTCAGGCCAACATGAGCTCTGTTCTCAGCTGAGCCAGGAAAGACCACTGGAGGACTTAATCACAAATGGAGAGCACCATGTGTGAGTGTATATGAGGAAGCATTACTCCTCCTAACAATCTGAAGTAAAGTAGTATTTCCAAGAGGAAAAGTTCTTTTTAGCTAATCACTCTTGCTTTTCCCTACCCCTCTTGTAAAGAACGTTTTAATAGAAAACTAGTGCAAAGTATGCTCCTATTATGCTAGATTTGTGTATTGTATATACAGGGAGTGTATACTGCACTCTGTGAATAGCAGTCTCCATGAAGAAAAGAACCTCCTCCTCTTTTTTTTTTTTTTTTTTTTTCATTTTGGGTAAAAAATCCCATTAGCAGCAAGTTTACACCTTGAGTGGTTGGTGGGACTTCAGCTTTTTTCCTGTCCGCAGCAGTGACACTGTGTAACATCTCTGTCCCACAAACAGCTCCGAGGAACCCTCACAGCATGGTGGGGATGGCAGGGCTGATCTTGTCCCCTCTGTCATCCCACAGGGCTCAGAGCCAAGCCATTCCCCAGCAAAAGGCAAGGGAGAACTATTACCAACACAGAATCTGGGATGATAATTCTCCCTCTTTTCCAGGCTGCATGGTAGCTCTGAAGAACTTCGTGTCAGTTTTCATATGATGGACAATGAGCATTGTGTGTTCTAGCTTGGGTTTTTATATACCTAGTGCTTGGCACATTCTCTGGCCCCGTGCAAGTTTGGGAGCCATGCAGGTCACACCTCATCTATTCCAGCTCTCTGCCCCCATCCTCACTAGAAACAACCTGAGAGTGCTTCTAGGCCTAGCAAAAGGTTACCTTTGCTTTCTCCAGTGGTCCTCATTTCCACTCACTGGGATAGAAATCCATGTTGTTCCCTCCATCCTTCCTTCCAGAAATACTGGCCACAGGACTGCAGCCTAAAGTGACTCAGTGAAATAATTTGAACTCAAAGCAAAACTGAACTATTATCTACTATATCTACCTATCTCTTTGTATTCAAGAAAGAATTGGATGTGACACTTTGTGCCGTGGTTTAGTTGACAAAGGTGGTGATCAGTCTAAGGCTGGACTCCATCTCAGGGGTAATTTCCAACCTGAATGATTCTGATCCTGATTCTTTATCTGTACATCATCCCTTTGTGGGTGGTTCAATTTTTTCAGCCTTATCCTTCCACCATCACAACCTGTGGATGCTCTGGCAACAGCTGAGGCAGGGGTGAGAAATGGGCTGCCAAGACACCAGAGCAGAGGAAAGTTTAGACTGGATTAATCCACTGAGGCCAATATACACCGTGTAACCACACTATCCCAGCCCGACTGCAGGACTCTCCTGGCAGTGTGTGCTGCCCTGCTCTTTGCCCTGTAATTGCACAGTACGACTTTCCACGACAAACCTGACTAAGAGCTTCCTACACCTGCCCACTCCCAGCTGCTCACTGCTGTGTCCTTCCCAGCTGCCTGCCCAGTGTGCAGATTCAACTGAGCATGTGGCTACTATCTAAAAATGGATGGGTGTTGTTTCTATTTTTTTTTTCCTTTTCAGAAGGAGAGGAAGTGATTTGGGTCATTATAAACAAACATGCCAAGCTGAGAAGTGGTAAAATTGGAACTGAGAGGAAGGGTTTGGGAAGACAGGACGGAAACATATGATTAGGATACAACATGGAAAGACACCTGGAGAGGCTTGACCTTCTATATCTGTGCAGAAACACAAAAGAAATTGGGAAAATCCTGGTATAAAATATAATGCTTTTCTTTCCATTACTGGAATGTCTTTTGACACCTTTATTCTGTTTACTGGCTGAAATTAAACTTGTGAAGGTTTTGGGTTGCACACATATTCCTTATAAAGTATTACTCTATTTTAACAAGTGAAAATTAGCTTAGTCTCTCTCTTGTTTCTGATCCACTCAAAAGCCTCACAGATGAATAGTGTAAGGTACAGCAGCCTGGACCACCTCAGCTGAGAGTGGTCTGATTCACATCCTGTGCTTACCCACAGCACTAACCCTGGCATCCACCACTCCAAGAAGCAGCTTTTAAAAATAAAATAGCTTATATTCTCAGGAAAATCAGGAGTAAATATGTGATCTCCAGCCAGAACCTTCTGTTGAAGGTAAGGAAAGACTGTATCCTCTTTTTTCAAGCATACTGTGTTACAGAGATCTCCACATGTGGGACTCAGGAGTGTGGTTATGGGAGCCAGTGGTAGGTGGGGCCATTCACTTCTGAGAATCCATATTCATCCACATGTCCAAGGTGTGCATATTCAGCACGTAGTTTAGACAGCTGTTAAGGCTGGTGTGAGTTAAACATATTAAAATGCAGTTTCTCCCTTTCCTTGCCACAGACGCATTCAGAGCTCTGACAGTGATAAAATTTCTGACCACTTCCCTGAACAACGGACCTTTATCACCTTTAAAAATCCCCTTTTTTGTTCCATCCTCCTTGATGTCAGTATGGATGCTGGCCATCTGCCTGTTCCCACATTGCCATGCTGGACTTTCCCCAATCATCAAGGACTCTTTCATTCTGTGTAGAAACTCTCACTGGACAAAGCTGAACCTTTCAGTCACAGGTTCATGTCAAAGGTTTTCTGGAAACTTCTGGAAACACTAGGAAGCCTTCCACAGAGCTGCCACATCCCATGGAGTGCGGAGGCAGCATCCAGCTTGTGTTGGGCGAGCGCTGGTACGTTTTCAGTAGGCGGAGGGCAGACAGCGAGCGCAAGAGCGTGGGATGTGTGAGCTGCAGCAGAAGGTTAGTGATGAATACCAAAGAATCCCAAAATTATGAGTTGTAACCCACAGGCGGTTTCAGGGGAGTTTCCATTCAGGACTGTGATTCAGCAAAGCTGCTGTCACAGGCAATAGCATATCAGCCTAAAGTCGCCACTAAAACCATCTGTGACAGTCAGCCTCTTCTCAGATGTCTGGTTGCCTTGCCCCATGGCTTTTCACTAACTACCATTTTGCTCTCACATAAAATGTTGACAAGGCAAGAAACCAGAAAACTCTAGACTCTGGCAGATTTGATCAGAACGTTAAAGCACAAAACCCATGGCAAAAGACATCGGCTGCTTCTGAAGCTGCAGACTTGTTGAGAAAAGTTCCCTCAGGTGCCACCTGGCCTGGAAACCGGCAACAGGGAAGGTGATCTGAGAGTGCAGGAGCCGTGCGAGGCTCGCCATGAGATGGCAGCCTTCCCCGCCGCCTTTGCATGCCCTGGCAAGATGTGCCAGCACCGCTTCAGCACAGAGCACTTCTGTCTTCCCGGCAGAGATGTGCTGCCAAGATTTTAACAAAGGGCTCCCTCAAAAAAAAAAAAAAAAAAAAAAAAAAAAAAAAAAAAAAAAAAAAAAGAAAAAAAAATTCCAGCCTTGCTTTGCAATATTTAGAGCAATCCCTTGGTGAAAACCTCCTCCTTCGTTGAAATAAAACCCCAATCCAGTAATTACACATTTCCAGTGCATGTTCTCCCCACACAAATCTACCCACTGCAGATTGGCCCCACAAGTGAACTTGGCAGTCCTGGGCTGCTCCATGATTGTGTTCAGCAGGCACATCGCCCTCTCCCTGGTACTGCTTTGCACGTGACAAAGGCCTCTGAGTGCTGCCAGCCACATTTCAGAGAGAAGAGCTCCGTCATAGGCTGAGGGGCAGCAGGAGCTGGGGCAGACAGGCAGCATTCAAATATTCCCATGTTTCCAGTGCCTTCTGGTAGCACATTCAACATGATGTCAACAGAAAGTGCTGGCATGAAGGGGTAGGAGTACAGGGCTATTGGCCCCATGGCAATCCACTTCAGGGAAATAGTTTGTGTTTCAGAGCCCATCAGGATTTACACTGTGGAACAACCTGTACCACTCCTTCCTTTAAGAACACAGAGAGCCCAGCAGAGCTCTGCCTCATGCTGGTCTCACCTGTGTGTGGTTATCACAAGAGGATCCAGACAGATTTGGAAACATCAGGATATCTTTTGACTCTCCTGGTAGTTGTAGTAGTAGGAGTTAAACCAGAGGATAGATACACTGCAAATGTACAAGGAAATAGAGAAAAAAATTAATCCACAAACCTGACTTGTCCCTTTCCTTAAACAGATGGAGTCACTCCACACACAGGATTGTGTCTATTTAAGCCCATTTCAATGAATTTTGATTTGCAAATGCACTAAGGTGAGCCTGGATAATCAGCATTGCCTTGGATGAGTCAGAGAAACCCTCATGTGTCAGATGCTGACTTCAGTCACACCACTGTGACTCTCGGCTCTCACACCTCTGCAGGTAGCAGTGTGATTTCGGTGGGAGAATTGCACAACTGTGCTCAGAATCTGCCTCGCTCACCCCAAGGTGTTCTACTGGTATTACTGACAGCAGTGTCTGACCTCTTGCATCTTCAGTCTTTGCTGGGTTTACACGTGAACAGAGGTCAGCCGCTGAGCACACTGCTGACAACAGGAGGTGACAGGATTAATGAGCAGGACTTGCCTCCAAAATCAGCCTCACATATGCCACTGTACAGCTGTGTCAGCAGGGATGTAAATGTGGCACAGCCTGCTCCCCTCTCCAGGTCCTCCAACGTTCATTTTCAGAGCTAGATCCAGAGTAACTTCACAGCCTTCAACAAAGCAATTCCCAACACACCCTTGTATAGAGAGAGGCTGAATCTGTCCCTTTGGTTTTTTATTAATGCCACTTTTGATGACTTTCTAATTGTGCTGGAGTCCCTATGCCTTTCACAGCCTTCTTCAGGCTATAAGTACAGCAGGCAACTTTAAAACCATGGGCAGCTGCCAAGCTTGTATACAGAAAATATTCAAATATAGACGACTTTTCACCTTTACTTGCCAGAGGCCAAATTCTTTCAAACAATGATAAACCTTATTTAACCAGGAAGTCTTCGAATTCTGGAGTGCGCCTAAAGGTCATGAAGTCTGAGATGACCTTGAAAAGTGACTTTTATCTTGGTGGACAAGATAAAAGTCATCCTGGGGACTCAAGGCTTAAAAAATTATGTTCTCATATTTAATTCTCCCAAAAACAGATCTCTGGTGCCAACAGTTATATATTTAGTGAAATATTCTGTGCAGACATGCAGAGCTGTATGTATTTCCTCATAATTAACAGGGATTACTTCTGATTAACAAATACAGGTCTTTAGGAGGGGGAGGATTATTTGGAACTTGAAGGATGTGCAGGCTTCCAACAAAATGCATGGCAATTGGTACGATGATCACGCAGGATTAGAAGATACAAAGCCAGAAGCTACTAAGGATCACTAGTCCTTAGGTCTGAGCATGGCAATTTTGTTATTTTGCAGGACAGCAAGGAAAGAGCAAGAATATAATTGCACCAAGGACACTTCAGCACAGAGCAGAAGCAAACTGTGCACGAAGCTGCAGCTAAAGCTGCCCATGACCACAGAACTACCATGCAGGCCAAGAAAACAAGGCAGCAGAGGTAGGAGACAAACCAGGGCACAGGGTGAGAAGAGGCCTGCACAAGGGTCTGAGATCTGAACCCACCAAAAGGGTGTGGGGAAGAGACGAGCAGCAGCAGAGTGAGGAGGCTGCAAGCCTCCAGCGTCCCAAGGCTCAGTGTGAGTAACAGGCTAAGCATGCAGGGCTGGGTGGAGTGCCACTGGGCAGCCACCCAGCAAGGGCAGCCCCGCTGCAATTCCATTTATCTTAGGACATTTACTCCAGGGATTAATTGCAGCAGGAGCCACAAAGGTAATAAGGCACTCTTGAGGTACCTGAGTATTGCTGAGACTCTGACCATGTAGATATTCTGGCATTCAGAAATGTCTACCTCTCATTGACTTTTAAAAGTGGCTTCCCTTTGCTTGTAACCAGAGCATCTCAGCCCATGTGCTGTGACATTGCAGCCTAAAACTCTGTGATACCTAACTCTGCATCTTCTCCTGTGTTCTTCAGTTTTAATTGGGCCTGGCCAGATGAGAGATTCTGCAGTGCACCCAGCAGCTGCTGTGTTTCGTATCCAGGAGCTGTGAGTGTCCATAAACGCCCTGTGATTTCTCACCAACATGGGTTATAAAATATGCAGGTAACAACCTGAGAAGTTAACTCAAGGACTCTTTCTTCAACAATCTTCCTTGTTTTCCTGCATGCTTTCTCTCCTTCAGCTAAGGTCTCTTTGGCTCTGACTCTGGTTTTATCATGGTTATCTGTAGACATGTATGTGCATCACAAATGTAAACACTGGCATTTCTACTCCATCATAAATGCCATTTTTATTGCAGCCAGGGTAGGCATTTAGAAGGTCCTTTACTTAATCTTTCTTCTGTATGTTGCAAACAAAAGGATGCCTTCCAGGAACCACAGGCTGGTCTCAGGAGCCTCTTCACTACTACAGAAAGTAGGGGAAAGGCTTGCCTTAAGACAGCTCTTCTGTTGCTGTAGACCAGACCCACAAATTGAGTTTGATGCTGAGGGTGCCAGTGAAGTGAATGGGGGTGAATGGACAATTGCCAGCAAGTTGCATGGGGAGACACCTTATCTCACTAATAGGATATGCCACATAGAAAGCTGAGTCTTAAATCCTGTTTCTGGCAAGGACTTGTGTACTTTATTTTTGTCTGAAAAGGGGATGAAGACTAGAACCACAGTTCTATTATTTTTTTTTTCTGGAGTTGGTAATTCAAGCTCTTTAAAGTGTCTCCCAAAGAACATCCACCAAAGGTGGGGTTCACATCCGCATCATGCTCCTGTCCATCAGCTCAACACTTAGAGCATAACTAAATACCTCCATTCCTCAGGCAGTGGAGGGAACCAAGCCCATGCTTGCCGGGCCCTGACAGGATTCACCTGCAGGACTGACAAGGAGGGGAGAGCTGTAAGTCACAAACCTGACTTCAATGACTGGTTGTGCTGACCCCTGATCACTCCAGTAAATTCTGCTGCTCTCACTGCCAAGCTGGGCTGGAAGTCAGACAACAACAGGAGTAGAGAGGACAGACAAGGCAGATCCTGAGGTGATACAACTGTAGTCAAGACAAATTCCTTTCTGCATATATGCAGGCAGAGCTGTGCTGGAGATAGGTTGGTCCCATTTGACTAAATAATGGCTGAAATCAGAGATAGAATCCAAACTGCCTGTTACAACCTGCTTCAGTGCCCCATTTTTTCTTACTGCTCTTTTCCCTTTGACCACATCATTAGCCTTTGTTTCAGGAGGCAGCTCATTTTGCTCTGCTCAGTCTCAGATCCATACATGGATGACGTTGGCCCATGCCCTGCAGCTTCTCTTCATGTCTCTTCCCTTGTGTCCCTTCCCCAAGACCTCTTTCTTCTCCTTTTGAGCAAGGTGTTCTTGAAAGTTTGAAGTGCTCCTGTGTGGAAAAACAGATCCTGATGAATCTGTGGAAATTTACTTGAGAACAAAGGTCACTGGGATGGCAGGTACCACCAGGGCCCAATGGCAGCACCTCTAAGCATTTAAGAGTCATATTTCTGCATACAGCATCTAAACTCTCTTGTGGCTCTCGCCACAAATCTTAAAGCCTTGCCTCCCAGACTGAAGAAACCTGCTTTGGAGGGATATTGGCTGCCTCTGTCACCTGTATGTTTTCAGGGAAATTGAGTGTTTCTCTGGTCCTCTGAAAAACAGGGACATCCAAAGTACAAATTTCTCGGCAAAGTACTGTCACTGACCTGGTAAAACAAATCCTGATTATATTATTTTGTATAACCAGATAACCATCACCCTGATGCAGACTGTTAGCCATATTCAAGGCATGCAAACAGCAGTGTTACTCATCTACAAAAAAGGTGTCACAGCTGGGTTTCAAGGCTGGGATCTTTTTTTTGTTTTTTGCTATATATCAGCAGATGACACAGAAAAGACACAATTTAGTGACACAGCTCATTCAAAACAGGTCAGTGTAAGATACTGTATTAACAGGGCAATGAGCATGCCTTACAATTCTGTATCATTCATATGATAGTTGACCCCAAATTTATACCTGTAAATTCCTTCTCTAAATTCTCTTGGCATTTCTATGAATTTTTATACCCTATCAGCTCACCATGTGAGCTCACCATGTATCAGCTCACAGTGTGTTTACATACTGTTTCCACACTTCTATTGGTTTTGAATGCCACAGAATCCTTGAGTCAGAAAGTTCTCCGAAGGATGGCCAATCAAAGACTGAGCAGGCATTGCACTTGGTAGAAAATGGCAATAATTTACTTTCAACTGAGATTTCTTGGGCATGTATGCACACAGACATATCTTAGTAATAGCTGTATCAGATAAATCTGGGAGTAGCTAGGCTAAGCAAGATTAACATGATGGTGCTGATAGGTCAGCTTTCAGTGTCAAGGTCCAACGCTAAAAAAACGGTTTGCAATCTTCATTATATTCAGCCCTAAATCCCACTTCTGGTTTTATTTGTGTGCATCATGTTTTCAAGATTTCTGAGGCATGATTGGATCGCCCTCAAAGGAATCAGCACTTAATTCTGGGAATATGTGGGAAATGGGTGCTCATTACTAGGAATTAGCTAGATGAGAGCTCATTGGGTGCACCCAGCCAAACTGATCCACTTTGAGCTGGCCAGAGTGTCTGTTTGGACGTAGTCTAGTTGGACTCAATGATCTTAAAGGTCTTTTCCAACCTACAAGATTCTAGGATTCTTTGACCTGCAGGGAAATATTTTGTTTTTCCCCTGCAACATTGTGTTAGGTTTGAAATTAAATGAATTTCTCTGAATGAGTGTACTCCACCAATTGCTGTGGCAAAGAGACTGTATATCATAAATTCCGCCCTCTTACTAACCACAGGCAGATTGTCTTTTGGTGGCAGTAAGGCAAATATGGGCTGCAGATGGACGGTATTTCTTCCTCCCCAGCACCACACTGTCTCTGTGCAGCTTCCTGTGGAGCCTTGGGGATCTCTATCAACTTTTTATGAGTGTTAAATGTTCTTATACAAGTGAAAGTCAAACAAATGATTCATGGAATTAAGAGAAATTCAGATTATTTTCTCCATATTTGTTTTGTCTCAAATCAAAATGCAAGTTAATGCATTAACATTATGTGAACAATCTCAAGTTCTCCCTCAAATTATTCCCCATTATTTCCTAAATGCAATACAAAGATATTTCAATATTATCAGCTACAAGAAAGTGTTTGACTATTTCCAAATCCAAATATTTCCTTCTGTATGCCAATGCATTTCACTGAAGGTCCATTCAGTTTAAGCTACACTCAATGCCTCAATAAGGTCTTGGTACTCCACTGCCTTTTGTTGTTGATTTTCCCCATTGGATTGAACTTCCTAGACAATCTGTACTTCCCATGATGTGTCTGCGAGAGTTCCCTTAGTACTGGCTACAGCTCTCACAATGCACAGACAGTTCAATGGAACATTTCTAAAAAAATACCAAAACAAAACAGAGGTCAATTTTCCTGAAGAACAAATACAGAAAAAGAAGAGAGTTATGGAAAATTTAGATTTTGTAGAAACTACAATTTCAGTGGAAGTTTTCCACATGAGCAAGAGCTATTTGTCATACTGACAGTACACTGGAAAGCTCAGGAAATGAACCTGGACTGTCACATGCCCTGGCCCTTCCATCCACCATGGCTCCCTCCTTATTCCTTTCTGTGGCAGCATTTGCCACCCCTAGAGGGAAATTTTCCCTTTTCCTAGGAGGAAAGCAGGTGCCTAAATTACAGGGGAAAAGGAGGAAGAGTGGAATGAACCTCCTGGAGGCTTCAATTTTCATAGCTCTGCTTCTGTGCAGTCAGGGACAGATATGCAAGTGAACAAAGAGCAGCAAGAAAAGAAAGAAAAGACTGCTCTGAGTTCTTCCTTTAATCTATTCGCTCAGGCAAAGGTTAAATTACCATTTGAATGCTGCTGTAGAAGAACTAATAATGTTGCCTTTATGTTCCAAGAATCCTCTCTCATAAAAATACATTCTTTTCAGCTCCAATTAAGGAAAGCTGTGGTTCCAATCATCTCCAGGATGAAGATCCCCGTTTTTGCGATGCACTAGCTGGTTGTCCTGTTGTTCCCTCATCGATTTCCCGCAGTGCTTTAGGTAGTGATTCAGGAACAGCTGACTGTGAGGATATGTTCCTGTAGTTAGAGAGAAGGGAACTATACTTTGAGGTCTTTATGAAATTATGCCAAGTGCCTTGTGACTTTCAACTTCTGGACCCCAGGGAGAAATCTGAACCCCTGGCTGAGAGTTGAACAAAAACCACGTTACTGTATTACTATCCAAGAAAGCATTTTTGGACCACGTTTAAAGGTACACTCTCCCTCCTGATTAGGAGATTGTGTTTTCATTGCCATTTAGAATGGATTTAGCTATCTGTGAGGTTATCCTGCAGACTTTCCAGGCTTTCCCATTGTAAGTTATATGTACACTAAGGAGGAAATTAAAACAAATGTGTATTTGTCTTCAGCACTGACAATGGTGTCAAGTGAAAGACAAACACAGCCAGAGCAGCAAAAGGAATAACAAAAATACTTACAAAGAACTGAGCCAGTATAAATAATTTATTAAAAGACCTCCTAATTATTCAGCACAAAAAGTCCCCAGCTCTGCAGGTTGCAATGGGAAAGGATTTGCAGAGTGGTGTATCAGTGTCCAAGTGAAGACATGGCCTAGCCCATCCTGTCGCTGTATGCTTCTGACTTTCCCTATCCTCACAAGTCACTACTGACACTCTCCTGGCTCAGTGGACCTGCTGGGCCTGTATTACATCCTTCTGCAGTCGGTCCTACACTGCTTTGGACAAGCAGCAGACAATGTGTCCCACTCACCAGGGACATAGCAGAGGGAGGAGTCCACCCCTACTTCTTCTGAATGCCCTAATCAGCTTCTGAGACTTCTCTCCACATCTGGGAGGATTTGTGGCACCTCTGAGTCAGGCCTCTGGTTTCTTTAGTCCAGTAACCCACCCTTAAAGGGAACCTGCATCCAGAGACTGTTATGCCCCAAAGAAGCAAGGCAGAAGTTCATTTAGGCCCTCTCATATTTTCCTTCCATGAAGGTCTTCTTCAGTGCTAGCTGAGGGTATTTACATATTCTGTATCCTCATTAATGAACCCCTTATGAAGATAAAGGCAAGCAAGAATGAGACTCTAGGGACAAATTTGCTGTAAAAAATAACAGATCCTCACCCATACTCCAGGTCCTGATGGCATGACACACAGGGAGATGTGTTCTGACTTTGGTACATTAATTAATGGCCAGATTGTGGAAATAGAGGAGGGCCTGAATCTACTTACAGTCTCTGTTCAGCTTTTGTGTGCACCCTCTGTAATTTGGGAAGCTGCTCCTGTGAGCATTAACTCACTCATCCCAAAGCCGTGAATAGCTCCACACCTATGCACTGTGCAAACAGACCAAGAGAAGCAGACTAGAGGGCTCCCAATTACACAATATCCCTGAAGAGCCCTTCCATGAATCCCACAAAGATCTTGTGGCAACAAGTTTTGCAAGACAGTTCTGAGAAAGGTCAAAGACCTCTGTCTTGCAACTGAGTATGTGAAACTGTGCCTCCTCATAAATGCTGTCATTATGACATTGCAGTAGCATTGCAAACACTATGGCCTTGCACACACTAGGAGGAACTTCAGTGCTCCCTGTCATGGCCCAGCTCCACCTTTAGTGGCATTCCAGTGAACCATTGAATCAGCAGCAGGGACCCTGGCTTTTGCATGGTCACCATGTGGCTTCACGGAGGCAAACTCCAAAGAGGTACAAGCAAAAGCAAAGCTGCTGCATCTCAACACCTCACTCGGGCTAAACCCAGCTGGCTGCCAAGAGTTAGAGCTTCTCTTGCTGTTACCCAGGGTTGCTGACCAAGGGAAGCACACTCTGGACATCATCCTCCCAGACTGACCAAGCTGGAACCAGTGCAAGATTCAGTGACTGCTTCTCAGAATGCCACTGAAAGGAATGCACCACTTATCTCGTCCTTTTCTCATATACTTTAGTTAACTAGATAGAAATCTCACCCTGAATGTAGGCAAGCAAAAGTGAATTGAACACTCAGTTCCTCCTTTACAAAGGAAGGATTAAACCATCAAGCTTTCATGTATTCAGGACTGCTTTAAATATGCTATATGTAAAGGAATGGATGACTGAGCTGAAGTGCAAGAATTCCCAGCCCTGTGTTTGTTATTCTCCTTAGAAAACAAGACATCTTTTGAAGCATTTTTGGGTTGTGTGCAGACTTGCACTTGCACAACACAGCTCTCCTATGTCTAGTAAGATGCTTCCACCATTGGTGGAAAGAGTAGCTGTCCTCTTCCTTTCCTGGTCTGTTTCAGTAATACAGGAAAGCACAGAAACCCAGGTTTTTATCTCTATGAGGTGGCTCACATGGCTAACCAAGGTATCAGCATTACAGAATTTAGCATGGCAGCATCCCAGTCGACCTTTGCATCTGTTTCCCCTCAACGTGCATGTGACTCTGTTATCCGACAGCTCAGAGGAAAGGAAAGAGGTGCCTTCCCATATGGCAGCTTTGGGGTTTTTTTTCCTGAAGACAGTATAGGAAATTCTGATCAGAAGCTTTAAACACATTATCCAGAAATGGTTAAAAAGTTAAGTTCTCTTTAGGTTTATATTGCAGCAAGGTACGAAAATGGTTAGCCCTGTGACAAAATGATCATCAGACTTTAGCTTAAAGCTCTCAGTCCAGTACAAATAGCTGTAGACCCTTTAATTGTTTTCAGACCCTTTAACTTGTTCTTTGGGTTTCCTGATAATTAATCTATGCATCTGTCAACTTACAATGCAAAAACTCGCAGACCTTCATTACCAATTAAACTCCTCTGGCAGATGAAGAGCTCCTAACATTGGAGTAAATTGTATTAAAATCTAATATAAAGCCTTTCCACATTGTTACAATGGGGGAGAAAGTGTCAGCTTGCATTTGGATCAAAGCCATTTGCAAAAATCTCATTTCATCCAGTTAAAGATCTTATATATCTTAAAAGTGTCTTTGCTTTTTGTGATGTGTTGAGAAGAGAAATGAAGTACCTCTGTGAGAAGGGATATCAGTGATGCCTCAAATTCCACAGATCTGTGTATTGTGGCTTATGGTAATCTCCAACTAAAGTTATTTCTGTGGCTGGGGCACCTGTATGGTCTTTCTTTTGTTGACAACATATGAATTAATTTGCCACACTTCCTCTACTTGGGTCATTCATAGGAGGTATTTGTGGACTTTTACACCTCCACTTGTGTACTTATGTTCTTGAAACAGTAATGTTGCTCTATTACATTTGTTTTCCTTTTTTATCTAGGGTTCAGCTTGGCCAAGAACAGAAAAACAATTAGTGAGAGATGATCCGACAGAATGATCACACCACGTGATCCCATAATTCTCATTTCACTAGGAAATCGGGCTAAAAAAAGAGCAGTTCATTAAAGCCCAGTTTACATTTTCTTTTCACAATATATTAACAGCAACTGGATTTTTTTCCCTTTTATTTTTTTCCCCTGGAACAATGAACAGGAGTTATCTCTTACATTCAAGGGAACATGGCCCCAAAACATTTCCTGCATTAACTCCCTATGGAGAAGGCAGGATGTTTAGGAATCATGATGTTGAAGACAAAGGCTGGTCAAAATACTGCATCAGTCCACTGCAGAAATGGAATAATGGCTTCAGTGATATTTTTCCATTTTTTAGAGAAAACCAAAAATAAATGTAGTTCAACTTTATTCAGTGGTGAGCCAACAAAAATCACTTTCGCCTCTGAAAGAAGCCTGTCTCAAGTCCAGGATATGTCCAGGCAAGGGTATATTTCTCACATCCCTGATCTCCAATATGAGACTAATAAATTTTTGAAAAACCTGTGCCACAGTCAGTTAACACATATATTTCTCAGTGGCAAAGCAGACTGTTTGATCTTTGCTTTAAGGGTAAAGCACCATTTCAGGGTTGCTTGGCAGCTCTGTTTTCCTTCCCTTAGCAAAAGAGATGGATTAATTTAGAATTGCAGGCCACGAAGAAGGGAGCTCAGGTGTGGCAGAAATGGCAGGTGGCTGGAGCTGACTTGACAGCAATTAAATGTACAAATCTTTGATTAGGCTCACGGGAATGGAGTCATTAGCTACAGCGAATAGACCAGCTTGCTTTCCACTGCCTCATTAGCCATAATACTGATATTACTTTAAAAAGCCTGGAAAAAAAGCCCTCCCATACAGAATTAGGAGAGTTGAGTTTCAAGGGAAAAAAAATAAGCTAGTGTAAGCACTTTCTAGCCGAACAAACAGAGCCTGGCTTTTCTGGTCACTGACAAAAAAAGCCTCATGTTTGCTCTACTGTGAGATAGCCCTGTATCCAGTGCCGCAAGCAGCGATTCACAGAGATCAACAAGTTGCTTTTGGCCACTGAAATTTACTGAGGACCTCATCAGGCAGCATCCTGCTGTGCTCCAGTTCCAAGTACTGGTGCCTTTAACAACATCCTACCCTGCAAGTGGAGACCTTCGGTCAGTCACACAGTGGAATTATCAGGCTGGATATAAGTTCCACATAAATCTTCAAGCTAACTGGCTTAGCCCAGGGGAAGATTTGGCTTGAACTTTATTTATCTTCCTGTAACATGACTGGGTGAAGAAGGGCTGCAATAACAACATTCTGCCATAAATTAACATCCTCCTGTCCCCAGCTCTTCTATTGTCTATATGTCTTGCTATTTCATGGAAAGTTAATAATGAAATAATATGTACCCACTTGCCCTTTCTCTCCCACTCTTCCTTTGGTATTCTCTATCCCACCACATTAATTTCTCTGGCCTGCTAAACCAGAATCCTCTGAACAAAATCAGAAGAAATATTTTCCTCCAGGGCCCTCATGCAGGGTTTCATGCCAACAAGCTGATGACACAAAGGCAGTTTGGGACACAGTGAGGGCAGTGGCTTCTCACCTCTCACATTGCTCAAGCAACTCGTAGTGCAGATGAAGCAGGGACTGAGGGAAATAATTTTTGCTATTTGGTGGCAATACTGCTGGGCCAGTATTTTGCCCTCTACAGCAAGAACAAGATGAGGAAAAAAGATACCACATTTTCTAGGGATTATTATTGTCCTTCATAACATGGGACAATGAGCTGTTGTGCAGTCATAACAACATCACAAGCTTGCTTGTGAAGTCTAGGTCCAGTTGTCCTGTCCCAGCAGTAAGACAAGACTGCCAGTTCCATGACTTGCTCCTTCCCAGGTTTCACAGGGACCAGATGCTACAAGTGAGCTACATGTCACAGGTGACTTGTCCATACAGGCATTAGGTAGAAAATTTCAGTTTCCACATAGGTGTAGATTGAGGATCTTTACGCTGTCTCCTTGCAGTAGTAACAGCATACTTCACCTTCTTTAAGCATATTTGTTCCTCATGTGCTTTTTGATATGTAAAAGCTAAATATAAAAAAAGGGACTGAGTTGAAAGGGATGCCTTCTCTGAAGAAGGAAGTTCAAATTGTCAAAGAAGTATAAAATACGTGGTACAAACTGTCCTATGGAGTTACCTGTAGAGATAGGTAACTCCACTGAAACAGAACATCCAGCCTAGAACATCTAGCCTAGTGTGTCGCCGATTCCCAAGGCCAGGTGAAACATCCCATGTTAGCTGACTAACTCACACTTCAGCTGAAAGATTCCCACCAGGATAGTCTTTTCCAAGACCCTTACAGGGCTGACTGTATCTTTGTGGTCTGAGATAGTATCTAAACAGCTCACAGAATCAACAAATACAGCTGAATCTCATCAGCTGTGCAGCACCACTTTTCTTTCCATGATGGTGATGTGAGAAATACGAGGTGAGATTCAGTCAAGAGTGTCTTTGTTCTATTTAGCAGTGAATTTCCACGTTGAAACAAAGTACTGTGAAAAAAATAGAAGTGATCTTTGAGGGAGAGGAAATCCCAGGAAAGAGGGAATGAAGAAGAATAAACTAAGAGGAATGAGAAAATGAGAAGAAGCTGCTAAACAGGTTCAAAATGGTTCTACTGTAGGAAATACAAGGTGCATTGCTTTTGCTTTCCCGTGTCTGCTTCCTCTGCATTTTAATTACAGTTGAGCATCCAGCCTGATTAGCATTTTTACAACTCTTCCTCAGTTCATACCTGCTTATGTTTGCATGCAATTTCCTTGCAGATCTGACCTTGAGTGGTTTCAGCCTAGAATCAGAACTTTGATGACCCTTCACCACACCACAGGTCACTTTTTACATGGACATTAAAGCCTTGAAAAGCTTTGACAGACGCAGAAAAGACCAAACTAAGTTACTCCTACTTCTATGTTTCCTTCTCTCAGCACTTGCTTCTTCCTAGGGCAGTCAGCAGGAGACTGACTTCGCTTTAGTCACAGTTTATTGCCTGATTTCTTAACTCTAGCTGCTGTGGGGATGGCATGGAAAAGACTTTGGTGGGCTGCAATATCTGGAATTGCCACACAGAGTTTCTCTGGAGGTCATTTGTCAGCATGATAAGTGATTTAAAAGCCTCGGAAAAGTTCAGCCTCTATGACTTATTATGGCTTTTCCATCTCTAACTTCTGTGGCTCTGAAGAAAGTGCAAAATTTGTAAACAGTGCAGGAGAAACCCTTTCCAGTCAACTTTTATTTTTTCCTTTTCTTCCCATTCACAGAAAATATTTTGGTAAAAAGACCCACTGAAACAGAAGACAAAGATTAGGCAACATCCAGAGCTGCAACTGCAGAACTTGCAGTCCTCCACCACTGTGCTGCCCAGCCAAAAGCTGTGTCACAGCCAACATGGAAACGGGAGGAAAATGTATTTTTCACCATGTGTTTTGACTCTGCTATTGGGCTTAGATGACCTGTTGGTAAAAATGCCTGTGTCCTGTCTCCATAACAGATACATCAGTTGTAAATTATCTGTCCAGTTTTGCCATTGTGAGTAGGGCCCCTGTGGGAATTGACAGTACTGTATTATTGTTGGTTTTGGCAGATAGTCTCCAAACAAAACCAGCTTCCCCAGTGCTAGGGAGGGGGCAATGCTGGTGTTGGGAATATTTCTGTTTGGAGCAGTTACGTGTTTTGGGAAGAGATGGAGGCTTGGGGTGCCAGGCTCTCCAGTGGGTGCCCCATGCCAGTGCAGGCAGGACCTGCCTGTACCTCTGCCAACACCCTGCTGCGCTGCTCCGTGTCCTGTTATGCATGTGGGAGCCTTGGAGTGGGGAAGCGAGGCAATTTGTAGTCATGTTACATTTCCTACTTCAAAACTGTTTTTACAACTATTGGCCCAGCCTGCCCCAGCAGCACTGGCCCGCGCAACAGGCTGTGTTGTTTCATTTCTGTCAGCAGTGGGTCTTTTCTCTCTGCTCCTGCAGGAAGGCTTTTGTTTCATGTCTTTCCTCCCTGCTGCATGCTGTGTCGGCCAGGCAGCCTGCCACGTGCTTGAAAGCCTCCTTCCCACCCCTCTGCCCGGCACAGCCCCAGCCTTCCTCTCAGCTCGTCCTGCAAACACTCATTAGGTGCTTTGGGTGCAGATGCTCAGGACCTGCTCCTGTGTCTGACCACAACGTGTTGTGTGATAAGAGGGTGGACACCTGGACAACGGCCAGTCCATGCATTACATTACGGCCCTCTCTCTTATGCTGTTTACTTTTGTGACAGTTTTCCTTTCAATTCTCATGTCTGCAATGTTGATCTAGCAGGGTGGCCATCTGGATCCCTCCCTCCACTGCCAACCCCGTCTTCACCCCATCTTCATCTCCACCTCTTCATTTCCCTGTCAACCAACTCTGCTAAGTTTTCCTCCAGCCGCTCCCCTTGTTGGGTCTTGTCACAGCTAGGGGGACCCAGCTTTTATTTCTCATCCTTGCTTTTTGTCCTCCTCAGGTTAGACTGACCACAAGGATCACACAGACACTATCTCAGCTCTGTGCCATGGCAGTGGTTACAGCCAAATCAAGACTAATCCTTAGCTGTTAACAAACTGAGACCCATCTAACCCTCAGTTCAAAAACTGGACAAAGCCTACAGCAAGGGATGTGAAGGCCATGCACAGACTCACTTTGTTATTAGGATTGCCAGTCCCTGAGAGACCCTGACCTCAGAGACAGTGCCTCCATCTCACAAAGGATTTGAGCTGAGCACCAGTGTCTGACCTCATCTGGGATCCCAGGATGTGGGGTAGTTTCAAAAAACATTGCCATAAGTCAAAAAAGCAGCGAAAAATCTGTATCAGTTTTTTCTTTTATGTTTTCTTCCAAAAATTTTTCGTAGAAACGAGAAGCAGCATTTCAGCCAGCTAGATCCAGCTGTTCTCTTCAGTCCTCAGCTGGCCTCTCCATAGACTTTGCTGCCAGGGTCCTGGGCTCATGGGAAGAGTTCGTGGGACATCTGCACCATGGTGTGGAGATACATGCACTGACTAGGAGTGAGCAAGAGCTGGAACCCACAAAAGTACAACTCTATCAGCATGGCTGCCTGCCCAGTCTAATTAGACCTGCCAAGAAAGGCTAATTAGCTAGGCTCAGTGCCACACTGATGTGACTATACCACTTTCAAGAACCAGCAAGCATCCTGTGCAGCTCACTTTAGCATGGAGATGCCACATGAAGCTGGACAGAGTATATATTCACTGGCTTTCCCTCTCCAGAATGAGCCCACTGAGCTTGTAAGAGCCAATTGCACGTCACTCTGTGTCCATTTGTGTGGTAAAAAGTTTTACAGCAGGACCTCCACGTATTGAAGCTTCGTGACACCCATGGTGAAAGAAAGAGCACTAGATCTCCTTTGCTGGAGAGGAAAGCCGGAGCACTTGGAACATGAGAGGCTGGCTGGAGTTCCCCGAGGGAGCCCACAGCCAGTCTTGTCTCGTAGCCCAGCCTGCCCGCCTCGCCCTTCCCTGCCCACACCCGCCCTGCCCGCCTGCCCAGCGGCGCTTGGCTGCCTTCCCTCGCCTCCTCCACAGCCACGGCCACTCCTGCAAGGCTCTCACAGGGCAGCACTGAACGTGCTTTGGACCCTGCTCAGGCCTTTCTGAGGATCCCTTTCCCGCCTTGACGAACTGTCACACGCTGTGGTTTTCCCCTGACCTCTGCTCCCATACAAAATGCTGTCTGCAGCCTCTCATGCTTTGGGGGGACACTTACAGGAGGGCACTGGTTCCACTGTGTCTGCGGTTCCCCACAGCCATTGGAGAGTGGTGAAATCTGCTCTTAAGGTGCGTAAGAAGGCAGTGAATCATAGAAGCAGCAAGCTCTTGTTTACCAACACCTCACTTTGTAAGGATTTCTTTAACACAGCAATTTGTGAGATAGCCAAAGTCTGGTTTCCAGTTGAGACAAGCTAAGCCCTGTGCTCAGCTGGGGGAAAGGTTCCTCTTGGCTAATGCAGTGAGGACAGGGACCATGGAGAATGATGGCCCCAGCTCCTCTCATAGATAGGCCCTTATGCCAAAGAAACACACACACAGAGGAAAGGCTACTAGAGGAAACGCTCCAGAAACTGTCCCTTTACTTCCCAGGTCTATCTGACAGTTTAGCAGGAGTGAAATAAGTGAGAAGGAGTGTATGGAGGTAGTAATATTCCTGCCTTTGGACCATCATGTCAAAGTACAGCAAGAGGAAAGCATGGGTTACACACGCACAGAAATACCATGACATGTATTACAGTGCCGCATAATGCAAGCAAGCGCAGCAGCAACTTGTTACCCTGACTGAAGGCTAGAGTGTAATTAGTGTAATTACAACGCCGCTGGCTGAATTCACTCGAGGAGTATGGCATTCTCTGTGCCCTACAGGGTAATGCATAATCCCAAATACTTCATCAGTGGAAAGCGAGTTCTGAGACACATTTGAGCTGCAGTGCAGTCTCACGGCCAGGGTTTTACTTAATGGCATTTGCCCCCAGCTCTCCAGAGGATCTAGTTGGTGCCACCGATACCTTTAGTCAATTTATCAGTTTTGGGGAGAGATTGTGACACTTCCTCTTCAGGGGACTTGGGAATGGGTCAGGAACACAGGGCCACAAGCAGCAGCAGCAGCAGCAGCAGCTTCCTGCATACAGGGCACAGTGAGAGAGCAGCAGTGCTCAGCTGGCCACCAGCTGGGCTATGCCAAAGGAGCTCAGCCCCATAGCTGCTGTCCTGCTGTAAAACAATAACTATTCAGGGTGGCTCCAAGACCTGGTCAGCCATAATCCCTTCCTTATGGCACTAGTTGGACCTTCATCAATTGCTGCTTTTCATCACCAGCTCTGCTCCCTCCTCACCTTACCCCCCACACATGCACTGTTCTGTGCAACTTCACCTCACTTCCCAGAAAAAATTAATTCTCAGTATTTTTTTTTCCTAAAGAGCACTAGGAATAACTGGCATTTGAATTCAGCACAGAAAGGCTACAATTACAAAAAATGCTTTGGGTTGACAGGAAATTAAATTGTATTTTCTTGGTAAAACAATAAAACCCCAAAATTCCAGTTTGGATCAAGCAAAGTGTTTGGTTCGACCTGAAACAAAACACTTCATTTTTGTGTTTAAACTTTTCACCCCTTTTTATTTATTGCAGGCAGGAAAACCTCAAAACAAAAACAAATGTTTCAAACTGAAAAGTTGAGCAGTTTCCCTTTGAAATCATCACACTGCATTGACTGCAATTTCTCAGAATTACCCTCTTTGTCTTTGGCCGAAACTCTTTGCTAGATCTCAGGCTTAATTCAGAAAAAGTTTTACACAATACCAACCAGCATCCCAAGGATTTCACCTGGCCCCACTTACCTATTATTTGAATTCACATCCTGAAAAAATTTGGAAAAATAACGCTATTTTGCCAACAATATTCTTAATACCAATGCCCTTTCAAAACCATGTTAATCTTAAGAATGCACTGGTCTTCTCTTCATAATAACTCATGCAGGGGTTGAAAGAGAGAAGGGGTCTTGCTTTTGGTGTGGTCCTCATGTGCCCTGAAGGCAAGGCCAAAGAGAAAATGTCAGCCTCTGTTGCTGGTCTTTGCAGACTGCAGCCAGGATCCTGTGGCTGAGCTGGCCAAAGTGCCACTTCACGCTGGGCATGAGGCAAGTGGGATCCAGCTGTGTGATGCCGGGAACTGGGTGCATCTGGAAATGATCTTCAGACTTAAGTACAGGAAATAAGGAGCTGTTCACCTAGTCCTCTTTCGTCTCCCACTGCTTATCAGCCAGTGGGAAAGTTTAACTGTATACGGGGTTTTTCAGGCTTAAAATCTGTGTATGGGTTTTGTCTGTAAGAAATAGAGGGAAAATAGTCTCCTGATTTGTTTTATTATTTCCATTTCTAATTGCACATGAAATAGCAGAACAGGGAATAGGTTTGGCTTTTGACCCTAAAAGACTCTAGGGCAAAGATCCCATCTGTTGTGCATTTTAACTGAACCTATTCACCATTTCTGGTAACATCTGAATATGTTAATGGTGTAAAGAGTGGAAACAGCCTTCAAAATCTCTCTGCCTCTAAGCAAAAAATATCCTTATATCTCTGCTGAATCACCCAGAAATTAAAACACATATAAAGCCATAAGCAGATATGCCATAGAATGAGATGTTAAAAGGAGGAGCAGATATGAAAGAGTTAAAAAAATGCTACAGCCTCTCCCAGTGTTTCCTTGGGTGGAGAGTGTAAAGGTTAACGATTTCTAAATATTCAGGAGTAATAAATGATCTGAGTAGTTTTCTGGCGGTACCTCATGTTCTCAGAGAAACAAATGCTTCAAGGATATGCACCATTTCAGAAGAATGTGACAGAGAGGGGGAGAGATTTATTTTAAAAACTTGTGATGATCTGTCTCATCACTGATAATAAAGGCACAGGTTCTTTCCATCCAGAAATACCACCAGGTAAACAATGAAGAATGCAGTGCCTAGGGGTTTATGTCTCAGAAGGGCTTAAAATTATTTTATATGAAGGTTTTCTGTTTCCTTCACATGCATGTACAAAATTCTCCCTCCCTCCATAGAGTCTTTCTCCTTCTCCGTGTTTTGGCAGCGGACTGGTTGTTACTCCATTCAATGGTAAAGAAATCAGCTGTAAGGACCAAACAGGTGTAAAAAGTCTTTCAGATATTTGAAGTGTGGTCACTCTTGTCCCCACCTATGGGGGAATGGGGACAGCTGACTCATGTGGAAATATAATTGTCTTTGCAGCTGTCCACTGCCAAGCTTGCATGAAACCAGTCAATCAATGAAAAAGCTACCAAGGCAGTCAAAGAGAAGACATCCCTAGGATGAGCTGTTGAAAATATTCTTTCTTACTTCCTCAACAAAAGGGAAGCTCTTATCTCTTGTACACCATTTACCTCAGGAGTAGATTAAGGAAAGAGCCAAGGAACGTGGGAGGTCAGGTTAAGACCCAGAATGGAGAGCAGCACTGGCTATCCTTCTCCTACTTTTGGACATGAGGCTAAAAAGGGGGAAGGAAAAGGGATGCAGCCTGTGGCCAAGATAAGCGTCAGTAACGTGATTCGTAAGTGATGAGGCAGCAGCAGTAGGAAGCAGAGCACATGGGTAAAGCAGCTCCTGGGAGAAAGGGCAGAGTGAGGTTTACCTCCCACAAAACGGGAGCAAGAATAATGTGAGGATAGGTTGAAATATGAATCTCAGGGCCTAGCTGAGATTGTAGGAGAGGTGCAAGTGAGGATATGTGTTTATTTATTTTAATCTCGCTGACACCTGGGCACGTGACTAATGGAAAACCCACGAACTGGCAGCTGATGCTTTGGCATCTTCGCAGGACATATCCCTCTTGAGTGAGCAGGATCTGGTGACGCTGCTTGCATTCACACAGGGATGCTATCTTTTAACAAGCCCTTCTCACCCATGAGCAAGTAAGACTGGGTTTTCTTACACAGCAAAAGGAAAAGCAGGAAAGGCCTTCTGAAGATTCAGGGAAACGTGGATTAAATCACCGTGGTTAATTATGCAAACATTAGAGAGCCCAAGTTAGATTAGTATCCATGGGGAAGGACCCCTGCACATCAGATCTTAGCTTCTTATCTGCCAGTTCCAGTCTTTCATTCACCTCTAAATGCACTGTGTGCATTGACCTAGATGGGTGCTAAGTACTGTGACAATGATCTGCTTCAGTACATACTGAACCATGGGTGTGACAGAGCCCCTGGCTCTGCAGACATCCCTCAAGGTCACGCTGAGTTCACCCAGCTGCTGCTGGCAAACCCTTGGCTGAGGATTTAGTGAAATACCACGGGATCAGCCCCACTTCTGACCAAACCCTTACCTGTTGCTGGTGTGGCAGGAGGAGCAGCGAGGGATGTCAGCCAATTAGCTCCCAGCCAAAGCTTCAGGGTCTTCTTTTGGCGAGAGGACCAAATACTGTTTTCAGAGGGGTTCGTCGTGACAACAAATCTACTTATGACCTCATGGATCCCTCAGAAAACTTAAAAAAAGACAACTTCTTATACAGCACTGCATTTTAGCAGAATCTGTGACTGGCACTGAAATGTGTGTGGTGGGATAAACCCTTCCTTGTGTGCTCTGCGCAGGTTGGTCTGCTAGAACAAGTCCATGGTCAAGTGCTCCGTGCATACCTCTCTTGGGTAACAGCTGGGCTGAGGTCCAAGGAATCTGTATAAAACATGCTCAGGACTGCTCAGCCAATTAATCTTTTGTAACTTGTGGGGGGAAAAAATGGCATGTGATCATGTAATTAATGGTTGGCTCCTAAGGTGTGTGCACTAATTAAGGTTCAGGCCTATAGTTGCTCAGCAACTGTGTTTGCAGCATTTTCTACTACTGAAATGCTTGACTTTATGGCCTGAATAAATGCTCTTTCAGGCCCTTTTGTGTGTCAGTATTCCTCAGTCAGGAAGGGCAGAAGCAGACAGAACAGGCAAATGGCAGCCTAGAGCACCCTCTGTCCACGTTGGCCGGGATGAGTGAGACTTCTTGCTTTCCCATCCAGAGCCCTGCCTTGAGTGCCAGCAGGAAGCCATGGAAGTTGTTGTGCCCTTCAAGAGCTCATGCTATGGCAGAGGCAACACCTGTCCAGTGTGTTCTACAATCCATTACTGATTGTGAGAGAATAGTGGTACCAAGCGTTTGGGGGTCTCTTCCCAACACCACTACAAAGCAGCAGTCTTCTGCCTGACTTTCTTCAGCCTTGTTTCTTTTTGTCTTTCCTCATCACCTTCAGCCTGTCACTGTTTCAGGCTTGTCTTCTCCTCCCTGCTGATTTCTCTCAGCCCTCAGCCAACGTGCTGATTTTCTCCCTTGTTCATCTCAGGTTCCTTTGCCCTCCCCTCCACACACCCCTCTCCCTCAGTTCCTCAGAGGCAACAAATGAGGAGGAGTATGGTGCACACTGAAAGAAGGCAGGAAACACCCAGAGAGATCTATGATGGGCTTAGCACATCCTGTGCCCATGACTGCAGGGAAGTGTGTGCTCCATCCCTCCTTACATAGGGAGGCACGCTCTACATGGTCAGAGTTCTTTGCTGCCAGCAGTCTACAAATCATTTTTCGAAGGTTTACAACTTGGCCAAACTTGCTGCAGATTATCCTGCGCACAGCAAAAGGTATATTTCTGCTTCACAGGCCCCCTCCTGACAAATTTCAAGCCTTTTACCCATGTCTTGTGAGAATGCAAGAACTTCAGAAAGAAAAAGTTCACCAATATGTAATACAGAATCTTCCCTTAAACTCTCAGAAGTCTTTGGAACAGGGTAGCAATATCGGAGACAGACATTTGACATGGGAAATGTCAAATTGCTCCTTAACAGCCCAGTGGTGTAGTAAAACAAAATAAAAATCTGCATAATAATGTGCAGTGTGAGGGTAGCTGGGCAACAATATCAAGGTATCAACACACAAAATAATACCACTTTAATTCATACTAAACTAAAAGGCATTAGGTGGAACTGAAACTGGTAGTTGTACATGACAGCACCAAGGTCTAAAATGGGATGGACCTCGATGGATGGATCTGTTGGTACATAGACAAAGACAGCAGGTAACTCCTCCCTAAATTTCATTTTCATTCTTTACATAATTTGCTGAAGTTTAATTAAAAAAAAGATACTTTTCTCACCAAAACCCTGAACAGCCAGTGCAACCAGTCCCCCCAGCCCTTGTGCTGGACCACAGCCAGGGACATGCCACCACTGTGGCTCCCAGGAACAAGCAGGGGCCAGAGTGTAAGTTTCTCTTGTAGCTGTCAATGGACTGTACAGCCAACATTTTACACCTACAGAGAGTTGTGTGAACTGAATTACAATACTTTTACACAAAATCACTGCATAGCTCTCAGGCACTTTGAACTGGAAATTCACTGTAAGAAATGAACGTTCAGATTTTTTCCCTCCCTGTCCTCTCAAGTGCTGTTGGTGCTTGCCCAGCTTGAACACAGTACAGTATGTACTTATTTTCGTTGTTGAGATGTACTCGTTGAGGTTGTCTGTCAGACTGCTCATTTCAAAGGACATCCCTATGTTAAATATAAATAAATAAAATAACCCAGGTCATTCATAGTTATTTCATTCAATTCCAGCCCTCTACTATCTACGTTGGAAGTTTTATACAGCCTGATTTAATGGAAATTCAGCATTTTGGATCACAGAATGGAAAATTTTACCATCAACAAGCCAATTATGATTTTGCCAATTTTCACTTAGTCTGAAACTATCAGTCATAATTTCTCTGGTTAAGAATCTAATTGGATATTATCAATGTTATCAAATGATACAAAATATAGCCAAGAAATGCATCATGATGCTTCCAAAGAAAATTGCCTTTCTATGTGTTCAGAGGCTTAGGGGAAGAGCTTTTAAGACTGGGTGAGGGGATTTTAAAATTAGATTTTACTTTTGAAATCCTCTTCACCTCATTACGAATGTGATGAAAGTGTGTTTTAGCTCTCATGACATGCCTACATTTTACCACTAACTACACCAGGTCATTACAAGATTCTAATGTGCATATGCTTGAGTATGTTGTTGCTGATTACATACAAAAATGTCATTGTTCCATACAAGTGGACAGTCGTTTATTTTGAGACTCTTTCATTATGATAGGACAACCTGGTGGAAATACCTGAGATAATCTACTGCTTAATTTCGTATGCCTAAATTAATTCTGTTGGCTTCTCCAAAATCATCGTCCTAAATACAGAATTCAGTGAATACAGAAAGGCTGGAATTTGCTATGTATATGAATCTAAGTGCTAAAAATCTCACCCATAGTCAGCCAAATCCTAAGCTCTTTCCTCTAGATTCTTTTTGTTGTTAATGAAGAGAAAATTCAATGCTTCCAGAGTGAAATTGCTTCCAATTTTATTTAATGCCTATCATTGGGTAAGAGAAGTGTTTTCTCAAGTTGCAACTCTCTCTCTTTTCCCTCCCTCCCTCTCTCTCCATTGATGGTGGAAGAGATGCCTAAATCTTCAGCACCCAAAGTCACTTGGCATAAGGTCTGTTCTTAAACATGTACATACTCTGGCTTCAGCCTGGTTACTCATCTGGGTGAAGCTACAGCCAAACTCAAGCACCCACCTGTTCTGGAAGTGATTTTTCCCCTGTACTCTGCACTGGTGAGGCCACACCATGAATACTGTGTCTAGTTCTGGGCCCCTCAGTTCAGGAAGGACATTGAGGTGCTGGAACAAGTCCAGAAAAGGGCAGTGAAGGCCCTAAAGGGTAAGTAATTCTGTGAAAACCTATGATGAGAAACATGGACATAACTTTAAAGTGAGAGGCACAAGTTACTTCCCATCCTTTGTGGGAAAAGGCAGTACGACCTTGGTCCTTTATTTCTTGAACTGGCTCCTTTACTCAGATGTGTTATGTGTAAAAGTGCAGGTCTTCTTGTCCAGCAGGAAGAACAAGTTTCAATCAACATGGGATGCAAATGGGTGCAAATTATGCATTTATCAACCTCAAACACTTTTCCATGAAAATAAGGCAACACACGCACGCCCTTGCTGTTGCAGGATGGTTTGCAGCTCAGTCTTCAGTAGATGTGCAGAGTAGAACTTTCTGAATTACTAAGTGATGCTTGTCTCCAAATGTCTTTGAAGAGTAATATCTTTGATCACTTTTCAGCTGCATCTCATACTTCACAAGTCTGTGAGAGATAGTTTTTTCTGAACCTACTTATATATGTTGCGGTATTTTTGCAATTTATACTTTTTTGCCAAGGAAGATTACCCTCTCAGTAAGCAAGCAATGGTCAATTGATTTCAAGAGCAAATCCTGTTGGTACTTGAGACAGAAATGATTAGACCCCTTGTTATCAAAGTTCCAAGGTCAAGTCATCATCAAATATGACTGATTACATTTTCTAATGGTTTTTCTATGCTCATTAAAGTGCATTCAAATATTCAGAATCACCTCTGATCATGACATTCAAAACCCACTCTGATGGCTCCTGACAAGCAGAAATGTATTCTCTAATCTTTAACCACATAAACAATAGATAACTGCTTGTAATTGAGTTCAAATTGATTTCAGGTGGCTTCAGAGAAAAGCAATTTCTACAACAGATTAACCTTTTAATTAATGTTTATTAAGGATATTACCAGGTGCAGGAATCCTCCTAAAGCAGAAAATTACACTTCATTGACATTCATTTATGATAAAACAGTTGATCCATTCCCAGGTCATTATTCATGTATTTATCATCATTTCTTGATTTTCATGAAAATGCCATAAACTCTAATTAACTGTTGTAACACTGTATGTTTTAAATACATTGTTCCACACTGAATGGAGGAATGGGCATATGAAGATGTCCTTTGGCACAGGTTTTTAGAGAAGGAACCAGCACTCTCTACCAAGTGACTATGGTAGCTCAGCTATAACATCAGCCTTCTCTAAAAGCTTGTGGCTACACCATTCCTGAGGGAAGCACAAACACATGGAGAACTCTGTCAGAGTTCATATACCATAAAAAACTTCATCTACAGATGAAAGATAGACTGGTCTATTGAGAGGAATGCAACCTGGGCTACAGAGGCATTTCTTTACCATGTTTGTGGTTTATTAATGCCTCAGTGATTGAGTGTCCGAATCTAAATTGCAAGGAAACTGATTTCCTAGATACATTTTGAAATTTCCAACTCCTTCTAAGGTTTGAGGTGATCCATCTGAGGCTGATGGTGATACCACCTCTGGACACATCACTAGCTCTAAATTTAAAAAAAAAAAAAAAAAGCCAGTTGTTTTCTGGGTATATCTGTACACTGTATTTTAAAAGTGTCAGTCATTTGCCATACTGTTCAGCTGCCTGCTTTCCCTGGCTTTGCTTTGGGCAGTTTCAGCTAGCTCTCCCCAAGACACCTTTGCTATGGAGAAGGCTGGCCCTGGCTGATCCAGGTGTAGACCAGCATATACCTTTTGGCTTTGGGCCAGGATCAGTCCTTGACCCTCTTTCTCTAATGGTGTAGTTAACAGTCTGTGGCTGTTACTAATTTTCTGCTGCCCAAACACTTCCTTCAGCCTCAGGTCAATCTTTGGACAAAGAAATTGACAAATCTTGTTTTGTCAGGAGGTTGATTTATTTTATGTTGTTATTATTGTGGAAGAAGTCACTCCCAAGCACTGTACATTGCTTCTCTACTTATGGCTTCAGTTCAGCAAGCCATATACACAATTCAGGCACTAACTAAAATTTTTTTCCTTAAAGCTTCTCACTGTTCCACAGTATGCTTACCATTCTGTAAAATTATGTCAATTAAAAATTGCAGAAGTCGTTAGTTCTCTCTAATGGTAAAGCTTGTAATTTTCAGTGGAAAGTTTTGTTCAGCTACTGGTGGTGTATGTTTCCTTTCAGGATCCTTTCTTACCTTCTCAGTTGCAAATGCAAACACTATTTCAAGTGATAGTACAAATGTATTTTTTAAAAAATACAGGAAGGTCAATACTGACTTGTGGAGAAGTCCTGGGCATACCTGGGCAAGGACTCTTATCCAGAAATGGGAGAACTTGGTCAGTGTCTGGCTAGAGCATTTCTTCTAGAAGGCAAGGGCTTCTCCACCAGGAGAGTCAGCCTAAGTTTGGAACATCAGAATTCACATCAGAAGATGCTTGCAGGAGCTGACAATATTCTTCACATCCCTTTGTGGCTGATAACTGCCTGGAAACCTCCCAGCAAGCGTTACCTTTTCTCTGTTATCTCAGCAGGGGTATCCCATAAACTTCACTGAATATGCATTACTGGATGGATATCAGGCATACAGACAAGATAATCACCAACCTGAACAGAGCATAGAACCTTTCAGGGATCTCCTACAAGTGTCTGAGAAGTTCAGACAGAGGAGATCCCATCTTAGATGTTATCTGAAATTTATATACAATTTTATGTATCTTCCTAAATTTCAGTACTTGGGTATATCTATTTACTAGAAAGATTTTCATACTGAAATAAACTTTAAGGGGGCTGGTAGCACTTTTGTACTTGTTTTAAATGGGCTTTCTAAGACTACAAAATTCTACCAACTTCCTAAAGAGTCCTATTTTCAACCAGCTTAAAATTAAATTCCTCCTACATTTTCCATTCATTTCCTTTGATTCTTGAAAGTTTGACAATTTTTTTAGCTAGCCCAGAAATGTGGAGTTCATTTTCATCCATTGAAACACAAAGGCGAGTTATTTTTCTCTTTGTTAAACTTATCTGAAGTGCAACAAAAGCAAAGTGAACTCCTCTGCAAGACTTACACAAGACCACTTAAATAGCACAAAGGAAAAACATCTATGAAGCTGCATTACGAGCTCTGCTTAAAAATATGCTGCTTCCTGATTAATATAATTCAACTGTAATGCATGAATAAATTGTAATTTAGATGATTGCATGCATGTACTATCGTATCAAAGCTAAAATGAGATACTTAGATAATCATAGCTTTCTCTTTTTTTGTCTTTTTTTTTTTTCCTCTCCACATCTTTCTCCCTTCTAACAAGGGGATTTGTATGTCATGCCTTATTCTGTTGAGGTAGGGCTGGTTACAAGGCAGAACACTGACAAATGAGTGGGGGGAAAGGACTACGTGGGTACAGATGCAACTGGCTTTTTGGGCAACCAGGAGCATGTTAAAACCTGTTAAGCAAAAAGAGAAAGGGAAAGTAAGCCACTGTTGCTAAGGCACCATCGTGGGACACAAAAGAGCTGGAATCAAGTTCCTTCTGTGCAAGAAAATTCCTCTGACTCATCAGACACGTGCTTTCTGTGGTGGTTTGTGAGATAGCAGCCCCAGGGAGAACTGAAGTAACACATCCAGGCTTTGGGGATCTGTGAACTTGGTTGCATACCTTTGCAGTGTCCAAGTACATTGCAGTGTCCTGAAACCAAGCTCACAGGTTGTCCATTCTTTACTGTTCTTGTTCCAAAGAATCAGAAGTTATTTGGACATCAGAGTCTGGCAGTGCCAAGGTGTTCAAACAGGGCTTGGTGCAGGGCTGAACCATGAGCAGGCACCAGGGATATAAGCTCATGGACCCCGTAGTTGATGAGTATTTTCACTAAGGGAGAAGTGACATAAAGAACTGGTGAAGACCAATTACTTAATGGAAATTTCCAACGTCATTCTGTTTTTCAAGCACAGGATCTGTAGTTCTCAGGTAACAATATTGATTGTATGGGTAAAAAACATCATAAGCCTAAACTGATGCTCTTTATACATTTGTTTTGGAGTAGCTGTTAACTGGTTGGTCATCAAATTGTTGGGAAAGCAGCAAGAAACATGATGATTATGGGTAGGTTATAACAGCAGGTAGCATTGGGATGGCTCTTGGCTTGGCCAGATTGTAGATATTTCAGCTGAAGAAGTTGTTGACGTAGGACATCATCTTGGGAAAAATGGCTTTAATTTAGTTAAATGTCATTAAATTTTTTTGTGATGTTATAGCAAATACTCCAGTTGTGTGTGCATATTATACCTTGTGGTTTGCCAGGCACTCTAGACATGGTATCATTATAGAGAGAACCACAAAAATGCTTTAGATTCTTTGGAAAACTGAAGAGGAGAAAAAAACCTCAAGAGATCCAAGAAGGGGGGAAAAAAGAGATAAAGAGAAAACAGGCTGTTTGTTATCCACCCTGTTCTTGGAAACGGAACCAATAAGACAACGAGGGGGTAAGACAACAAGGGCGGGTATTTATAAAGCACAATAAAAGGCCTCTGTGCAGCCATGTCTGCGCAGAGCAGATGAGCAGTGGAGTTCTGGGAAGAATTACATAAGGCGTCTTGTGTACACGTGCCCGTGAACACAGAAACCCTCATTTGCACACATACCCACACTGCAAGCCCAGATGATGCCCCTCTTCACATAAAAAACCCTCTCAGTCTCAGTCAAGAAACTCCACAAACACTTCAGATGCAACACATGAGAAGTCCTGTTTCCTGTAGTGCCAAACCACCCAAGTCATAAGCAGCCTGCGAGCAGGGCTGTGAGCAACTTTTCTCAGAAACAAGTCTATTTAGCCTGGCTTCAGCTCAAGAAAACCAAGAGTAATTATACACAGACATTTAAGTGCGTGTTGTGGACTTGACAGACTGGAAGAAAGGCAGCTTACATGCACATCTATTCAAGAGTACTGTAAATTAGAGAATCTGCTAGCGAGACTCTTTCAGATGGGTTTTGTTGTTTGTGTCCATAGCAGCTTGCCATGTGTCACATCTGCAGTGCACACAGCTTCCAATATCTCAGTGCCATTCTTGTGTCCCAGTCATAATGAGACTGCATCTCCTCTGAGAGCTACATGTCAACAATTAGAACTATCTGGACACCCCAAAGCTCTTGCAATCTCATCCCCTCTCATATTCCTTCCGTCCAGCCTTGAATTATTCTGCTGTGCTGACTACCTAGCACAACAACTCCTTCATCTCAGCCTTTAGCCTTATCTCTGGTATAAGAATATCGTCTGGATATGCCATTCCAAAGGTGCCCTGTTACACACCCATTTTCTCCTTCCTCCCTTGTACAGGCTTCCACATCTTTAACTGCCTCATTGACAGATGCAATGATCTCTCCTAAAACAGTTTACAGCTTTTACAAAATTATCCTTTTTCCTCCCCTGAGTTCTCAGAAATAGCTAATTAGAGATGTGTCATGAGACAATGCTAAAAAATCTTGCTTTTCCCTCTCTCTGTATGACCCATAAACTTTCTACTTGGCCCTCTTGTCTTTAGACGTCTTTAGCAGCAGAACTCCTCTGCCATATTGCATTCATCTCCATCTCCTATCTCTGCTAACATCTGCATAGGGACAAAACCCAAATCTCCATCCGCACCAAATTCTTTCCGCATGCAGAACACACCATCTGTGTTGCAGAAGCAAAGGAGAAGGACATGATCTTGGCACCCCCAAGATCACTGACACCTGCACTGTCTAATGAGGTGTGAGTCTCAGTTCCCTCCAGCTATCAGCATTTCCCAGCATGATACCCTGTTCATCCAGGAGTTAATAGGTTTGTCTACTCATTAGTTAGGATCAGAGTTAGAGAGCTGTTTATATTGCCAGTTGGCTACCACCTCTTATCTCCATAACGCCACTGTACAGTCTTCCAGGACCTGCAGGTGCTTCTGTGTTGTAGCCCTTGGCCTCTTTCACAACCCAGAAATGTACCTTTGGTCCAGAAGTGTGAAGGTGTTTTTAAAGTGCCTCCTCTGAGTCGCCAGGGCTGATTGTAACAGGCCAGCATCAAGTTCTTGGAAAATAAGAGTGAACTTTTAAAACATCACCAGACCATAGCTGGAGATTTGAGCTAAGTATTTAGCTTTTGGATATAAATGTGCATCTTTGTCTTACATGGAGAGTTTTCCATAAGAACTGCAAATTTTCACCTCAGTGTCTTAGCAACCTCCTAAAGCATAGCCTAGGCAGTAAAAACATCACAGAGACATTTGCAGAGGAAATCAGTAACCTAAGCAGGTAGAACTCACCTGGCCAGCTGTAGGTATCTAAAAAAAAATAAGTTTTCTTCACAGTCTGTAGAGGACAATGTGCACTTACAGGTTGCAAAATATGAGGCATTCATTAGCATGAGGCAAATTTTGTCTTAAAATAATCTATTTCTCTTAGAAACTTGCAGGAATAGTGACAAAATTACCAACTCAGACTAGAAGAGGGAGGCAAAGAAGATGCTGGTGTGACACGGGAGAGTGCTGGGCAGTAGAGTGTGACACTTACTGCAAAGGAGTTGCAAGGCCCTCCACATGCTTAGCTATTATACAGGCCATGAGTAATTGTCCTGGCTACTTTCCCAGGCTCTTGCTGTGGGTGGTCTTGCCCCAGAGCATGGATGGCAGATCACAGTGTCCCCCAACCAGCTGTGCTGGGAGCGTGGGGTCACAGGGCAGGAGGAAACACCCAGTGCAGCACTGTGGAAGGGTGCTGGACTGCATCCTTCTTGCCTGGGTGCTGGGGCAGGAGCCATCAGAGTTAACATCCCCTCCACAGAGGGCAATTCACACAGATTTTTCCTTTGTATATGAAGCCAAAAAAATCAGACTCGCTGTGCTGCAAACTGCTTCAGGCACTTTTTGTCTTTCAGTGTTACCTTCTCTGAAGGATATTCTAAGATAAGGAAAAGAAGTATCACTAGCCAGACCATTTCTGCACCCTGAGTGCACTGTGGGCCTGACACACAGATGCCCAGGTCCCATACACTTACTGACAGCTAGCTGCAGCCAACACAAACCCCATGTGCTGTTTGGACTTTGTTTTTTAGCACACAGGCTGGAGAGAGGATTTCAGTCACTTGCCTGGAGCTTGACTTTAAGGAGCAGCTGCAGGAAAAATGAAGCGACTGTACCATAAAAAATCAGCCAAAGCCAACAGCACAAAACCAAACCACAGGATATGGGTACTGCATTTGAGAATGCTAAACCAGGGGAAACAACCCATTGAAAAATCAAACAGCAATATACCTTTAGAAATAGTAGCTTTTACTTTGATCACTTCTCTGATATACATCACAGGTGCTTCAATCAGTTGATTTCTCTGGTGCATGTCCTGCACCCCAACAGGTCAAGCAGAGTGGGAAGAGTTTGGCCAGGCAGAAATGATTAACCAGGTGACTTCAGCTGCAAGGGCTGACATCTGACAGTAGGAAAAACAGATGTGGAAGAAAGACCCTAGTGTTCTCAATCTAAAATACTGGCTCTGTTCTTCCTGGGGCGAGCAGTTAAAAAAAATTCAGAAGCAAAAGTACACATGTTAAAGCTAATTTCAGGGCTGAGAAGGGTCAGATAGCAGGACCTCAATCCTAGGCAAAGGTCTTCCCCTGAAGATTTTTGATAGGCAGAGGTTTGTCATTTGGTTTCCAGCTCCACTGGCTTCCTTTCTCCATCAATTTCCCTGACACCATGAGTGTCTGAGGACTGTGCTCATGTCTGAGTGCACCAAAGGACCACAAGGCTGATGGTGAAGAGAACAGCTGTGAACATACAAATTCCTCACTTAGAAGAACACAAGTTGGAGAGCAGGATAAAATTTTGACTTTCTGAAGGCAAGTAGCCCTATCTTCCTGGATTAATCAGCTGGATTAAGATCCAGCTGCCCAGCTCAGACCCTTGCAAAAAATGCCACAGAATTTTTTTATTTTCTATTACACTGATAATTAGGACTTGACAACTGGAGCCATTTCTCTGCAATAAAACATTTGTGAACCAGCCATAATGAGTGTTCTTTGTCTTTAAGTGATTAAGGTTTAGACAACATCAGGTTCAAAATGAAAACAGTTACGGCAACTTGACCAATTTCATATAGACACTCGCTGCAGAGAATTTTTAGGTGTGCTTTCAGATTACAACAGAAATCAGCTTTTAGTGTTCTAATGTTTTAGCATTCTCATGCTATAAATCTTACCCAACCAGGAAAGAGAAATTATTTCAAGTTACACAAACAGCAGATGAATATTAAAAGTCAGATATTAACAGGTTTAATGAGTGCTTCTGGTATTTTCTTAGTTAAACCTACTTTTTACTTACTTTCTTTGTATTCTCTACCATGTTTGATTCTTGCCCCTGCTGAATCTACTTGGCCATTCATACCTCTACCATCTTGTATGTGTTGTTTTGCACTTGAGTACAACTAGGACAGAAAAATCTTAAGTTTTTCCAAACAGCAAGGATAAGATGTTGAAAAACAGCAGTGTGGATAAGCTCTAATTTTGAGAGTGTTTCAAGCCACCAGGCCAGTCCATTACTACCAGAAAATGGGAACAAAAAAACTTTTCTCCTCACATATTTCTTGATTCAAAGAGCACTAGGAATTGTTGCATCAGATGTGTTTCAAAAGCATATTCTAACCTGTGGTAGAGTTTTATATTAGACAGAGAAATTGATAAGATGTGTGGTGTATTTTATATGGAAGGTGAAGGTAAATCATATTCCTTTTATTTAAAGGTCACACCACTTCTCTTTCAACTTCAAAAGTACAGGCTTTTTTTATTTTTGCATGCTTAGTCTGCAGTATAAATGAAGAATATATAACACATCAACATTTTTTGAAACTGATGACTGAAACATAGAGCCAGCAATCTTGGCCAGTGTTTAGCAGAATGCGAGCTTTTCACACAATGTGGTACCTAAGGGCCTAATTTTGTCTTTGGGTAGTATAAGCTAGGGGAAGTGATGCAGAAGTGGGGAAGCAGTATTAACGGGGTTTTGTAGTGCTAGAGAGACATTTACAAATTCTGTTCAGTTTTGTTACATGTATTTCAACAAAAAAGATGGTGAAACTAGAGAAGTGAGCTAATGTTCTGCATAACAGTGATGGTGAGAGTCATCTCATCTAATTTCAGCGACCAAAGAGCTAGGTACCTAGTCCAAAATAGAAGTGCAATCCATGGAGGCAGATAGGTGTCTCCAGAGAATGATTCATCCCACTCTAAGAGAGGTGTCTAAAACAAGTTGGATGAGTCTTCTGAATGAGTCATCTTTCTTCATTGACTGCAGGAGAACTGGAGAAAACTACCTTGGGCTAGATGTTTCTCATGTTTAGGTGGCAGAAGATACATCTCATCCCAAGTGACTACACTTTCCTCTCATGCATTTGGTTTAACCAAAAGGAGTCTGGAGTTGATTTGGTTATACATACCACCTAGAGGAGATAGGAGGGTTTGGAAAAATCTTAATGAAGGGCATGGTGGGTTATCCCTCATGTGAAGAGCCTAGACTAAGGGATGTGCTGTAGCTCTACAGCAAAATCTGAAGGTGGCACAGGATGCATTAGTACAGTCACAACCCCCAGATTATGGAGATGAGACCAGATGTCTGAAGCAGTCCATCCCAGCTTTTAGATCTGTCTCATGTCTAGTGGTACTCTGTGTATAAGATGATATCCCTCACAGCAATGAGTATAGACAAAGTATAAAATAAACGAGGAGACAATTTGACAAAAGAAAAATCCAAATGTCTCTAATAAAACTTAATTTTGGGGGAGACAAAAATAGGTATATGCATCTCTGTGATGGCTATTTGAAAATACCCTTGCTTTATTGCACAATTCTAGTCCTATGTCCTAAGAGGTTGTAGATTAGCTTCTCTGGTCTGAAAGTCAACAGCAATTGGTGACTTTAAGGATAACCAGTCACTGCTGAAGCAAGTTAATTATATGAGGGCAGCTAATCATTATTCACAAATAATTTTGGGGTTTTAAATCCACAGATGTCATGTCCCTCAGTGAAAGTGTATTTTTAGCTGTGGAGCACATTGGCCTTTCCTGTCTCTGTTTGCTCTGAAATTAACATTAATCAACTTTTGGCTCTGTGCATGCAGTATCACCCCAACCAGGTAATTACAGCAAATTTCTAGAATAAAGACCAAAAAAAAGTCAAGTTTAAAACTCCTTGCTTTCAGTGTTTGGTCACTCATTTCTTTTGGTATTGTATCTAGTACTCATTAGTCACATTGAAAGTCAAGGATGTGCGTGCCTGGAAATGTGTCATTTTCCCTTGCACATCAATCACTTAATACAAGCCATTACCTCTCCCTACGCACCTGGCCTCTCATAAAAATAATAAAACATAGGCTACATGTAAAATGCTTTGTGAGGCAGGATAATAGTCCCAGAACTCTTCCATGGACTGACAACTTTTGCAGGAGATGCAACTTTCCATTATGTTGTTGAGAAAGGATATATTTAGTTGCTATATTACAGGCAAATTATATGGAGAAGAGCAATAAAATTTCAAATCATTACCACATAGAAACCATCAAAATAGTTACAAACAGACCTACATATCTTGTTGCATTACCCAAGTTTAGAGAAGGAGATGAAACCTCAGTGGCAGAAGACTTAGTTTAGCTAAAAGATGCCAGATGAAGACCTCAGTGGAGCTACAAAATATGACTGATGATTTTGATACAATTTAGAAATGTTTATTTTAGCAAAACTGACAAGCAACACTATACTCACCCATCCCACCCNNNNCCCCCCCAAAAAAAAAACCTAAGCCCAAAAACAAAAACCCAACAAAAAAGAAATGTATAGCATCTTCATGGAAAATCTCACTTCCCCTCCCGGACAGCTACTGCGGGTGAAGGATGCTGTTGGTCTGTTGTTCATGATATACGCTGCAGTTTGGTTTTTCCCCCAATTTTAGTAAGTGACTACAGTGCAAATTGATGTTAGGCAAAGGTTTCCAGCTGTGGTTCCTCTGCCAGCATGTATTTGCAGGGGTTAATGTCTGGAACAGCACTGCTCTTCCTGACATCTATAGGAAGTGCATTTCCTACTCCAGAAAGGAGCTCTTGACCATTGGTGGGTGATAGCTTTGGGTCAGCCCAAATGTGAGCAGGAGAACAGCATACACAGTAAATCCTGCTGTTCCTCCAGAATTTCTAACATAATATTAACTTGTCTACCTCACCTCTCTGATCATTGCACCATTCTTGGACTCCACAGGCTGTTCAGCAAGCTTTTCCTCCACCCTGACATGTGTCTAATGGCACAGGTCAAGAACCTGAGTACTGCAGGCTAGTTTGGATGATAAATACTTCCCTCTCTCTGCCATTGGGCTAATACCTGTTGTTCCTTATATTCAATTTTATGTCTCAGAAGTCCTACTGTGGCCCACATGCTATATCACAAAAGCCTCTTCCCTCCCCCCATGCCCCTTTTCAGGATAAACAGAGGCAGCTCGGCCTCCTTTTTCGAGAATAAAACTTCATTATGTTGTGTTTAGCTGTAAGAAGCTCTCCATCAGTTGTTCTCAGAGTCACACCTGTACCAGGCTCCCCACTGCCACCACCACAGCCAAGTGTGCCAAAGGCACTGAGCCTTGCAGGCGAATGGCCAGTCAGCTCCAACAAAGCACAAATTCACCTCCAGCTCTCTGCCTTTACACAGCAGAACATCCATGATGAACTTTGCTCCTCAGACCTTCTTCCACGTTCCTTCCTCACACGGATTTGTGACAACTCTGGGTGCCACACAGTGAATTTTCATTGTGGCAAATCAGCATGTCAGAAGACAAAGAAGTTCGCAGCCTCACCCACTCAGTGGGATGCGTGACTCAGACAGCGATAACCGGTGAATCATCTAATAGTCACCCGGAGTGCTTTCTGCATGAGCTCTTGCAGGGAAAACCTTCTGATAGTAGATAGGTGGTTCTTCACTTTCTGTGTCAGTACTGAAAGTCAGCTAATGACACCACCCAGCACAGAAGGAAGGGGGAGGTTGGCTGCTCAGTTTTCAGCTTTGTTACTCAACTGAGACAGCAGTCTTTACAGAAGTTCTCAAATTATTACTTCTCTGAAGAATGGCTTTTTTTTTTTTTTTGACGTGACCTTTTGTCTCAGATTTATTAATAAAGATTGCCTCCATACTATTTGAAAATTCATCTGGTAGGGGACAGTGTAGATTCTTGACCAGATTAGTAATGTCACACAATATCATACATGCCTAATGCCCATAACACTAAGCTAAAAGAACCAAAATTTATGAGTATTGAGACAATTGATAATTATACCAAACACAGGTAGAAAAAATAAGTGAATATGAAATCTATTTCAAAAAATTATTAAAATTTAGAAGATTTTTTCTTCAGCACTCAAGAACACAACGAGTATCTCATGATCAAAACTGACTTGTCTGTCTCTTAGGACCACCAGCCATTTGATTCTCAATAGTCATTTGGGGGGGAGAGGGCAGAGGAAATCCTAACAAAATTTTTAAATTATCAATCCTATCTGGAAGCATATTTGCATATTTCTTATATTAAAACATTCTTATGGACCTGCAAAGTAAATATCTTTCTTTGTCATGTCTTCCTTCAACATGGAGCTGCCAGGTTCCTTAATTCCACATGTTTAGCTCTGCCATATCCTTGCCACTTACACAATGATCTTTAGAAAATGGCTTGCCAGCCGTTTTCAACATTATCTGGAATAGAACACCTGTTTGTGATTTCCTTAAGTGACAGGAATATCTATCCTCAAACACACTGTTTTGCCTCATCTTTCCTGGATAAACTTCAGTTCATCTCCATCTAAATAGCTCATTGCTGATGATCCCTTACCTTGCCTGCACCTCATTACAATGTATGTCATTCATTTCAGATCTAAATTTATCCCTGCTGCTAACAGACATCATATTATCTGACTGCAAACTACTGAAATCAGAAATGCTGAGTCCTAAGGTCTGAGGTTATGGAAAATTTAGTACATGTTAAGAATAATCCCATATAATTAAAGCTTTCTCGTCACTTTAGTCACATTTCTCATTTAAAGTGTCAGCTAAACATTTTGCAGGTCAGTGTCAAAAACTATTAGAATTTGGCAGTTTCTGAAAGCAGGATGGACCACAAATTGTGCCACTAAGTAAATCATACTGGATGGCTTACAGTAATGAGATACCAAGTTTGTTTCTAGGTCACTCACCTCAGATACACTCTGGTTGCCAGTTCCTGAAATTCATTGCAATCCAATTGTGCTCTATGTGCATTCAAAGGTAAACAATTTGGTCACTATACTCTATGACCAAGGTTTGAATTATCATGTAAGTGGAAACTGAGCATCACTTCTATAAGAGATAGATATTTTGAGAGAGGTCAAGGTTTTTAGAAGCTCTGTGGGGTAGCCTCTGATTGCACAGAGACTGAACAGTATTGCAATAGACAGTCCATTAATCCTGTCACTTATGGTCTGTTGCTCCTTTCTTTTGTGAACCTGGACTGAAAAGAGAAATTATTGAAACCTTAGTCTCCTTTCCCCACTCTTTTGTCTTTCCTGTCTTTTTCTGTTGGGCAAACCATCTCTGGGTTGAAGACTTCTGTGGCTGTGCTAACTCCAAGAGAGTTGCCTGAGATGAGCTTTGGTCCCATGCCTTAACAAGTGTAGTAAGGCACAAAATTGCACATGCCGGGAAGTGAAACTTTACGAATGCAAGTATGATTTAATTAAAACTGTAAAGGGGCCTGAAGGAGAAAAATAACATATTATTAGCAGCTTGAATCTGTAGCTGGCTTCAGGTCTGTACGAAAATCCAGCTGCACTTTTGGTGTGAAAAGGAAGCTGGCCAGTGGCCCTTACCCAGCTCAGCTACAGTCTTCCAAAACACACCCTTTCTCATGCCTCACATCCTTGTGGCATATCTGGCATTAAAAAAGCTTCCAGTAACACTATTCCTCTGGCCTATATAAAGTGAAAGAAGTTCAAGTCTAAACTTGCTTGCTCTTGCTTTTAGAGGTAACAAATGAACAGTGCTAATAGAAATTCTGCTAAACAAACACAAGGGGAAAGCCTACCACTTCTGAGCATCAAGCATTTTTCCCCTTTAGCTGTATAATTACAGCTTTTTTATGATCATTACCAGGCACAGAATCTATCAGCTGCTTCCACTGGTGTACCATGATGACAAGCCTTTGTCCTTACCACAAATACTCGAAACACTGTAAGAACATTTTGGACCCTGTTGCAAAGTTAAAAACATAAGCTGACATCTCTACTAAAACTGCTGGAAAGTTTTGGGATGTTAAACAAGTTGTTTAATGTCAGAACCAAAAGCTGATGAGAATCTACGCAATCTTTTCTATATTCCTTGTATCAACTGAATAGCACAGGTCAGACTCAGTACTTAAAATTTGCAATAATGATTGGAAAGAAAGTTGGAACTGCAATGGTCATCAACGAACAGCTCCAGCTTTTCTTTGTCTTGGCCTCTCTGCTCCTAACTCGTCTACCTCCATCCTTTTCCCTGAGCACTCTTAATGTAATTTAAGAATATTATTGAAGAGAATGATACTTACAATTGCCTAACTTGAAAGTTGGGCAATTATCTGGTTTTTTTTCTTACTGATCGTCTGGAATGAAAGAAGATGGGGAGGATTGCAAAAGGAAGTGGCCTTTTAGAAAAGGGGATGTGAAAAGGAATCAGTCTGCTTTATTGCAGGCTAGAAACAGAACTAGAAAGGGCAAAATAAGTCTTTTATAGGATGCATGTGTACTTGCATAAATTAAGCCACTTAATACATTCAGGGGTCCTTCATACACATTCCATAAAGGATGTTCTCCTAGGTGAAGATTTCTGAAGAACCGAATGGCCACAGAAGGTCATGCCTCAGCTAGATCACAAAGCTGTGGGGTGGAAAGGATGGCTACCAGATGGCATTTCCAGCTCTAAAGGCAGAGGGTAAAGACAGTAAAGATCAGGGTAACCTCTTGTCTTGTTAGCCACTAAGGGGGGCCACATAATGCTTGCTAATTAATATTTTAGTCAGACAGAAATGTAGGACTAGGGAACTGCTTCTGTGCCCACCAGGCAGTAGTGGTAAGACCACTCTGTTCCCAGATGAAAAGAAGGGAGCTGAGGAGAGGTGAGCCATGCTGTGCCTCTTGGTCTGGCCAGGGAACAGGCCCCAGTCCCATGGAATTTGTTAGCACAGGCATAAGCCAAAGGCTTCAGGCAGAGTCCCTGTGGACTTGCACATCCTTCTTACATCTCTGAGGGCTTTTTCTTCCATTTTGTGGTACTTTGCTCACTGTAGCTATTCTAAGTGAGGTCATACAGGCTGTTTCTAGATGAAGAACCATGTGTTGAGTTTTTGCTCAGGTATAGCTCTGCAGGGCTCCCATGCATTTCCACCCTGTTGGAGTCTCCCACACTGTAGGTCACAACAGTAGCAATCAACTGATCTATTAAACTAAAGTTTAGTTTACACACATGTAGAAAAAGCCTGAGGTCTGAAAACAGTGTTTATGGGATGGAGGACAAAAATTAATATACCCAGGTGTATGGAGCAAACATTTTCATCAGCACATCTCACTTTGTGACATTGCTTGGACTCTGATCATGAGGATGGTTCTGCACTGGTTTCCCCTCAAAACTGAGTGTAATTTCTCAAAAACAGAAAGTGCAGTATATACCAGTATGTGTTATACAGATATAGCTAAAACACCTGTGGCTATAGAGCTAGTGCATAGCATAGACTCTGCATTGTGAACATCAGTCAATTTATGAAAGCTTGCTCCTGAGATCTCCAAAGAGAGCGATGATGAAATACAAACAGTAAGAAGTTTAAGAGTTACAAGGGGAAGGAAATGCTGAGAAAATAATAGAAAAATCACAATTATCAGGGAAAAGAGAGGGAAACAGGAGAAGAGTGATGCAGAGCAAAAACTCCTTTGTTTCTAAATGAGTGCAAATTTTCCCACCAAATAGCTTCCTGTTTACTTCTTGCTATGAGGTTCAGTTAATGGGAAACACAATAAATGTCAGTCCACTAGATGATGCAGAATAGGTTTTGTCAAACAACTTTCAGGTCCTTAGAAACACAGTAAACTAGGTATGGAAGGAACGTCAGGGTTCATATCTTCACTGAAGCATTGTTTGGTTGGTGAAGGCAAAATAGAGTAGACCATAATGCACTTGACTTAGCACAGCACACCCTTTAAAAAGCAGCACTGTACAAGAGCTGGCTCTAACTTTAAAGCTGGCCTTGTTTAGAGTGCAGGTTAGATTAGATGATCTCCAGAGATCTCTTCCAAGATAAATGATTCCATGGTAATATGAACAAAGTGATTATAAAAGGGCAAAAGATCAGTGGAGGGAAAATCTAAAGCAGTCTTGAATAGAGATGGATGCTGGTCATTGAGTAAAGGTTCCTGAACAGGTGGATGACACATAAAATGTTCTGCAGCATTCTAACAATCTAAGGTCTAATACAGAACTGCTTCTGGCAAAATTTGTAGATGGCATTCATGGGAGAGCTACAAAAATTATTCAAGGACTGGAGAAAGTGCCTTACAGTAAGAGTCTTACAAGATCTACCTGCTTAGCTTTTCTGAAAGTAGACTGAGAGGTGATTTTTTTGGTGTGTAAGCACATTTATGAGAAGACAATACCAAATAGAGAACTTGTAAGCAGAGAAAGGCAGAATGAGGGTTTGCAATCTGAAACCAGGCCGATCATACCTATGAGACACAACTTCTTCAGTTCTTTTTTGGCAGGAAAGGTAGAAGCAAAAATATAATAAATAGCAAGGGCAATGATTACTTCTCTCTTCTGTGTGATGATACTGGAAGTTAACAGGTTCAAAAAAGAGCAGATGAGAAAACTGTAATGACCCATGATTTTTCACTAAGAAAGATGACCTTACAACAATGACCTTTCACTAGGATTTGGCCTAACAAATGCATTTGCATTTACCCTTACACTCTGCTTTTTTGCTTATTTTTGATCTTTAATTTTAGGGTTGTTTGTTCCCATCAAACAGCTTACTTGTCAAGTCCTTCATGATGCTGGGACTGATCTCCTGAGTGGAGATGATCTTGTTACTGAAAAAGAGGGTGAGTGCTACTTAAAGCACAGAACAGTGACATAAGAGGTCTTTGCTTTGCCTCTGCTTTCCTTTGTGACTTTGGATAGGTCACTCGGGTGTAAATTCTCAGAGATCCTCAGGTGGCTTAATGCCCTCTCAAGCCAAGGATTATTTTAATTGAAACCAAGTGTCTCTAGAGCTTTAAAGATGGGTTTGAGATCTCTCTGTACAGCAGAGCACCTCCACTTCAGACACTTGCCAAGGAGACAGCACTGCAATACTATTGTAGCATGTCCAGTCAGCAGAGTATCTATAACATGGGTTTTTTGTTGTGTTGGTCACTTGGTCATACTAAGGTACAAATGTATATGCCCTATATTATTAAAATCATAACCTGCCTCTAGCAATTTCCTCTATCTGTATTTTTAAAAATGAAATAGCAATATAAAAATTCTCTCAAAGTAAAGCATCAGCATTTAATTAGGAGTGTAATATTGTCCTGGCCTTTCTTACAGGGTGTCACCCATTGTTCAGGTCAAAAGTCACGGAAATATCAACATACGAACCCTAGTTTTATCTCCATTGTTTTGAACCTCAAATAATCTCTATTTTTTCTGTAGTATGAATTGGCAGGCTTGATTATGTTCTTTCAACATCAAGCATCTGATAGGATAATTTTCATACCACAGCCAGATTTTTAAAACCAGCTTTATTCCAAACTAAAGGGAAACATCGATTAGATACTTGTGCTGGAGAGTCAGAGCACTGTTGTCAGGTATACAGCATGACTGACATCCCTGTGGTTCAGCTGAGAAAAAAAAAACCCCACTCTATCAAATACGGTTAAAAACACATTGTGAATTTTAGTAGAATTCAATGCCTTACATGTTTTGCCCTGACAATATTTCAGCAAGGATTTGACCTACTTTGCTCACATATTTTTCAATCAATATGGATCAGAAATCCATCCAAAAAGTACTAAAATAATGAAATGTGTGGGAAGCTAGCAAAAATGCTAGAGTTTTGGGGTTTTTATGTAGCTCAGTATTCCTCAGTAATTTATTTTAAGCAGCTGTAGTAGTTGATCGTATATATATGTATATATATACACGCACGCATATATATGTGATATCCAAATTACAAATTGTTGACATAACAATTAAGTGGCATGAGTTTTTGGGAGGGAGTCACAGTATTCAGTATTCATGAATAAAACCAGCGATGATTCATAAAAATGATCCCAGACAAGTGCAAAGTCAGGAGGTAGTAGATGCAAATTTCAAAATCTTTGCCCATGCTAGAAACCTGTTACTTCTCCAAGCATTCCTAATGGCTTCAGCATGAGTCAGAGCTTGTCAAACTAATCATTCATGCACAAAAGTAGCTTCCTACACCAATTGCCACAGTATATGGTACTGGTTTAAAACTCTTGTGTTACAAGTCCTTTCAGGACAAATAAGTCCTGAGAGGACTCAGTGTTGGCCTGTAACAGAAGCCAGAAAAGATCTGGTCATGAGGCACTGTATATAGCTTGTAAGACATCAGGTGCATTTCTCCAGCTCTCCTTAGAGTGCTTCATATTTCCTCCCATTGTCCCTTAAAAGCTGTCTGAGTCTTGTGTTCGGACTCTGTAGAAGGGCTTCCACATTCCCATCTTGCAAGCTCCACTTCCAAAACATAATCCTGCCATTTGGGACCCAAAGGCAGCACAACTCATGCCTGAGGTGACTTTCTGCAGATGCTGAAAATGCTCCTTCTAAGAGACATTATAACTCCTCACATAGACCAAGTTTTCAGACATTCATCCTCAAGGAATGTTGAGAATGCAGTATCAGAGCAGCTGCACTTGGCCAGACAAAGAGTGAATTTGGCAAACTTTTTATGAGAATAGCCAGTGGTGGACATTAGGAGAAAGAGTAAACAAATTGCTTCAAAATAGAACGCCTCCCTACATCAGACTGTATATGAAATTTCTCAGCCAAAGATTGCATCTGGATCATCTCTTAAGTGTTGAAATGAGATTGAAGAAATGCATAATCCAAATACGAAAATAGTCTGCTGATACTTTTCCTCTTGTGTTTTATCTGCTCACACAGCTTTGAATTTCATATATTGCACAGCTTTTTCACCCTCGCAACAAGGAAACCTGCAATGATCTCTAACACAACTCCAGGACGAAACAAACTCAGCTTTCCCAGACCACCCATTCATTTACCCTAACAAAAGCCTCTACATGTGTTCTAAGAAAAGAATCACACTGTGTTACTGTTTGAAGATGATGAGTTTGACCATCTCAGTTTTTATAGAACTTCTCTGAGTTTCTCTGAAAGTTGACTATGTCATTGACATATAAGAGTGAGATCTTTTAAATATAGATATAGATATAGATTTCAATATATATATAGATATATCTATTTCTATAGATATCAATACCAATTTCAAGATATATAGATATTGATTATATATTTTTTCCTGAACTCTGCACAAGAAGAGATCTATTTTCTTTATAGTTTTCCTCATCATTATTTCTCTTCTGATGAAATGGATTGTCCCATTCAAGAATCAGGCTCATCCTCCTTCCATATGCTAAGAAATTCATTCATGCAACATCTGTATCCTCTGATATTTCCTGAATCATGGGGGTTATTTGAGGTCCTCTTCAGCGTCACAGGGTATTCACAAGTCAGGTTTGCCCTGAGGGTTTCCTTTCAGACACAGTTACCAAATGTGTTCATGGTCTAACACTTCTGTAGGATTTCCTACAGGCCTTGCTGCAAAGCCAAAAACTTATTTCCTGGAAATAGTAACCTGAATAAAGTTTGTTGCTGGATTGCAAATTCCTGTATTCTACACATTTTGTTTCTTCTGTATTTCCAAACCTCCTTAGAGTTTCCCTTTCCTCAAATGGTGATTTCTACTCATTTTCCAACAGTCATCTCCAGGTGAGGATGAGGGGAACATCCTAGTAAAGGAGTTAAGGTTTAATCCAGGGGATGATGCCCATATTCCAAGGAAGGAAATCAGCTTTTAGGAGAGGTTTAGACACCTTAACTGGTGAATCCATTCCTCTGCAACATATAAGGAGAAGGGTACAGGGAAAACAAACAAAAAATTATCAATCAGCTGAGCAAGTTTTCAGCAGAGTATGGGAAAAGGATAGGAATTGCCAAGTTTTGAGATGACCTAAGCAGCAGAAAATATTAGAACAGTGCAAAACTAAAAGAAGTCAGCTGGGGCTTCATTTAAGAGATGACAGACCAGATGTGACTGTAGAACTACATCAGTCTCTTTTGTTGCTACCAGGAAGATCACCACTATTGTAGATTGAGCAGAGTTTGGCCCAGCATTAAAGCAAAAGTGGGCTAGAGTAGTATTGTTTTCTGCAAAAAGTGCAGGAAACTTCTCAAGGGAAAACATCTTATATTCTTGCATTTGCTGCAGGAAGAGAATAACTGATTTATAAATGGAGAGAGTCTGGCTATTCATATATTGAAAATGTCACTTGGGAATAAAGTCTAACCATCAAAAAAATAAAACTGCAGACCGCCCCCTCTTTCAAAATACTAGGGTAAAGAAACTATTTTTAAGACAAGGTGAAAGGAGTCATATCTTCGATATGACTGATCAGGCCATTGAACAAAACAGGCTAGAAAATTCCTTTGAATTTTATAAAGTGAAATAAAAGCAAAAGTGAGGAAGAAATACATCCAAAGCCTTAGTGGCGACACATGCCATAGCTCATTCATAGTTTTCAAAAGCAGCAATTTGCAGCATCTATGTACACAGACTATATACTCAGAAGAGCACACATGCATGTTGCAGAGCTTAATCCAAAAATTATTTCCTCTTTGCTTGAAGAGGAAGTTGCTCTGATTGCTGAAGTAACTCCAGCTCTCCAGGCACCAGTATGTGCCAATAGTTACCTTCCCAGTGCTTCTGGTGTGATACAACTAATTTCCTACTTCTGGTTTCACCAACCCCAGATAGCAGTTCAACAGTGTCTGTGAACTTCTTCACATCGCACTGTTGCAGCTTTGGTGCTCAGCTGAGCTTGTACTGTTCTTAGCTCTGTGTCATACATTTTATATGGCAGCTGCTATGGAATTGCATCAGGTGGAAATAAAAGAACTGAAATGTGTGTATAACATACTTTGCAGAAAAGGCTTCCATCAAAGCCTTGAATATCGTTGAATATTATTACTTCTTTGAAAAAAAATCCACCAAACTTGATATACTGCAAACTCCAGGATTTCATCATAAATTCAAATATATTTCTAGCTCTGCAGTCAACAACACAGGCTGTACAGAATCCTAAGATGCTTAATAGAAAAATCAGAGACAGGCATCACAATTTGCATTGCATTAGTTCCACCTCAAGAAAAAAAACAGGAGGAAGGTAATGAAATGGAACAACTCTCATACTAAGCAGATAGCTATTAAAGCTAGAAGAAGAGTAGAAAATAAGCTGAGAGAAATAAAATCTACTCATTCAACAGCTTAATAACTGAGCAGATTAATGTTATTGAAATGGTGGCGATTTTTGGTCATGGGGATGAAGATGGAAAAAGGTTTTAAGATTTTTTTTTCATTCCAGCATTATGGTTAACAAATGAAAATTATGTGTTGCTATAGCCTTACCCTGGAGCTGTTTGGTTTGAACACTGCCCCTTCCATGGTCCCAGGAGGGGACCATGCTTCCCCTCTTCCAAAGGCAGCTGTGTGTTCCTCTGCTTGGTTCTACGCAACGTCTGGAATCCCCATAATCTTTAGTGAAAGACTGAAATAAAGTAGGGCAACATGACATTAGGTAAATTATCATAACATACAGAGTCAGACCATGGGTACATTGGCCCCATATCCTGTCTCTTATGATACTCCACCACAGACCTTCAGTGCAGTGCATAAATAAAGTGTGTGCTGTTATTCCTACCACACAATGACCTGTCTTAAGTGTTCTGCACAGCTAAGAGGGAAGCTTGTGGATTGTATTGGATGTCTTTGGCAAGATCTTGGTAGCAGGGGGGAGGAGGAAGGCAGTGCTGCAGGGATGACCTCTATGGTAGAAGGTAAAGGCTGCCCTGTGCCTGTCCCAGTCAACTCTAGCTGACTCCACAACAGTCACCCAAAGGGACTGCAGCCCCTGGAGTACTCACACCACAGCAGGAATTCCATGAGCAGGCTGTAGCCCATGGAGGACACACACCAGAGCACAGGAAAAGGGTAAGAAGGAAGGAGGAACAGAAGAAAAGGTAAGGAGCAAGGAGTGGCAGAAAGAAACCACTACACCTTTGACCCTAATGTCCTGTGCTGCCTGTTGCTTTGCCAAAGGGACTGAAATCTGTGGTAATATCAATAGCAAAATTATAGGAAGGGGAGCGGGGAGGTGCTTTCCTTAAGTGTTTGAATGTTCGTCATCTTTGCTTTTCAACATCCGAATCAGTGTCTTTATTTAGATCCATGAGTTTTCTTGCTTCTCTTCTTCCTATTTTCTTCCCCCCATCCCACCTGGGGAGACTGAGGGAGCAGCTGGGTGGATATTTAGCTGCCACCCAGCGTCACCCACCACACATTCAACAACAGTAAGTTTTAGTGAGAAAACACATTATTCCAAAAATATAAGTGTTATTTTATTGATTATTCTAAAGCAGTTGAGACTTTCGTCTCTTCTGCTCTCTCAGAGTTTTGTTTCAAACAGCAGTCTTGTGCTGGGTCCCAGTTTTATCATAGAGGAGTCTGACATTTGTGGTCTGAATGTCATTGTCTCGATAATAGATCTCTACAACACAACCAGTGTCTAAAGTTATGTACAATAATAGACAAGATGATGAAGTAACAATTGCTGTGATGGTTGGATGAGTTCCTAAAGCAAGTATTTTGTATAGGTCAAATCCACATGTGGACTAAGTGGCATAACTCCATTGGATACTTCCAATTTACGTACCAGTGGGAGTACAATTCACAACCCCTGTACTCCCAGGCTCACCATACAGGACCCTGCTGTTACAATAAAACTTATCATGTTGACCTCCAAGGCTAAGGTGAAGCTCACCTCTAGCTATAACATCACCAGTAATGAAAGGCAGATGGGAAAAAAGGGCATTTTGTCTGTTCTGAGTGGACTGTGCATGTGCTCACTCAGCTCCGTGATGATCGCTGATAAAGAATGTTTCATTTTGATAAAGTTAAGAAATTTTGGTCATCACCCCAGAGGCTGAATCTTTCCATCTTTCTAGCACTGAACATAAGTCATGGGACTAAAAGTGACTTACTGGACAAGATTTTCAGCTGCTGGAAATTGGCATAGATCCACTAAATTAAATGGGTCTATGCCAATTTATACCATCTGGAGGCCCAGCCCTGCATGAATAAATGTTAAACAAGCTGTTTTTAAACTAGGAAGATAATTTCACTTCTAACTTGCCTTCCAACACATCCTTAATAAATTGTCCAAACAAATTACATGATAATTAAAGGAAAATACCTGCCCAAGGAAAACATATTGCTCCTGTCCTTTAAAATGTTTTGAGGACTTCATTCTTGTAAAAGAGATCTTAAGTTGTTTTTGCAGTCCATTCTGAATATCCTCAGAAAATTCACAAGTTCAGGAATGTCTCCTCCTGTCCTTCATTGTAAAGGCAGCTAATCAACATAGGTCTGACATAGATTAATGTGGAATAAGTACCAGGAGTGTAAGGGTTACAGTGACTCCTTGGGCCCCATTTCACTGAACTCATCATTCAGATGCATATCATTGTCACACCCCACAAGCAGATGGGCTGGGACATGCTCCTTCGTGGGTAACATTAAGTTATCTCAAGGGAACTAGAGGGACCAGCAGACTATAAAAGGAGATAAATCACAAGGGTACACAAGCATACAGTACAATCACACCATTTCACTCAATGCAGGGAAAGCATCGAGCTTTAAGTTGCTTACCAGTGGAATATTAGAGATCTTGTCAATGTAAATTTTCTCCAGTCCCAGTGACAAACAGATATTGAAAAAAAGAGGTATCCTTCAAGGAAGACAAAAAAGAAATAGAAGCTGTGAAGTACATGAAAGATAAATAGCTTATTCAAAGGATACATCCTCCATCCTGAGCACTGACTGAAAATTACCTGTGTTCTGTAGAACAAAAGGAAGAAAAAAGTCCTGAGACTACCAGTCTCAACCAAATATTGCTTATGGACAAAATATAATTTCAGATAATCACAAAAACATTCTGAATATTGTCAGAAGGAGAAACCAAGGTGATGACTGGTTGACTAATCTGTTTCAAACCTTGTCATTTGTCATATCAGGTAACTAACTGCTCATGAGTAAGAATTTCTCCTAGCAGCTGACTAACTCTTTTTATTATGTGGTATTGCCAAGACAGCACAGTTTACCACAAAATATTTCTGGATACTTGGAAGACTTTTCTCTACTGAATGTCAATACCAAAGGCATAGGACCAGTAACTCACACTAAGGCACTGGTGTTGCAAACTGTCTAGGATGTCCAGAAACAGAGCAGCCTGACACTTGTACTTTGAAGTGAACAGAAACAGGTCTGTTTGGTTTTATTTCTAATGAAGGGTTGGAAATGTGGAAAAATATACAATGGATTCTTCAGTGTGGTGAATTATTAATATTAATGTTATTCTTATTTATGCTTACAGTGACTATTTTCTTGGTGTTGTTGCATGATAAATGACAAGCAGATTATGACCTTGAATGATAACCAAGTGATGATAACCCTGGGCAACAGTATAAATTGTGTTTACAACTTGACCTTGCCATCCCATGACATGTGAACACAGTTGTGGGTAGCACAAGTGAAAACTAGGAACCCAAAAAGGACACTCACTTTCATGAATTTGCCTTCTTTGTAGAAATGTAAAGAAATGTATAGAAATCAAATAATGCAATTGTATTTGCAAAAACCTCTGAATACAGTGAAATCAGAAATGTCAAAATCTACATCTTGCTGACTCTTGTGGTCATTTCAGAATAAGACTAATGTTTAAAGCAATGTCAAAATAGAGTACAGTATTTGTTTTCAAATGTCTGATATACACTTTTCTCCATGTCTTCCAAGTTCCCTTGTTGAGTGGAAACAGCACAGATTTCCAGTGATACAAAAGCAACCCACAGTTACAGGCACAGCTGCACAAACCAAAATAACCAGATTACTGGGACTTACTAGTATCACCTGCTAGATAAGCAGAAACAATGGTGTCATTGTCCAAGTTTTGCATCTTTTCTGTGCTTTTATGAAATCAAATGGAGGCACCAAATATTTTTTGGTCTTTTCAAAGAAATGCCTAAATTTTCCCAGTTTCAAAATGCAGAGTGCTAAACCAGATTATTTTTTAAATGCTCTGAAACATACAAAACTGTATCAAGGTTCCTGATTAATGACTTGCAATAAATCACCTCTCCTCACTGACTAGTGTTTAGTACAAGACATAAAATGAGGCTGAAATACTTGAAGGTTTAAAGAGAACAGTTTCATAGAGACATCACTTAAATGCCATTTCCTCAGTGCTACAAAGTGATAAAGATATATCCTATGATGAACTTGGTCCACACCAAGGTAGATGTTTTATGATTGTTCATTCAGATGTTTAAAAATAACCTGGAGTTATTGCAAAATCTATGTGCCACTTTTACATCAGCAAGCTACAGATCTATTCGTTTCAGCAAACACCACCCGAGGGAACTTTCAGTAAAGAGATGAAAAATGTTTTAGGGTTGGGGTTTTTTTTCTTTCTTTTTATCTTTGCCTAATTGTGTCTCCATTTTACACTACACTCTTTATTCTCTGCCCTTTTGACATAGCCAGCTGCCTTTTGGAGCTCTGTGAAGAAGCAGGCTGGCTTCACGCTGTAACAGGCACCAGCTCCCAAAGCCTGGTCTATTGATGAGTCACATTGCTGCTGTGTGCCTGCAAGCACATCGCACAAGTTCCCGCGCCGCTTCCTTTCCAACTGCTGGGCAGAGCAGGGGAAAAGTGTGTGTGCAGCATAAACTACAAAAACAACCTTGCTAGTAAAATCTTCAGCCCCGTGGAAGAGCACAATAACCAGTGGCACAGTGGAATGTCTGCTTCAGAGTCAGTGCAGGTTCATCCTGGTATCCGCTGCACAGCCGGGGGAAGTGACGTCAGGTGCACACCGCTCTTGTTTGAAGGCAGGGAAATACACCAACACATTTCAACTCAGGCAGGAAGTCTCTTTGTTAAAGATGGGGCTGTACTCACATCAGGCCTTGATCCACCCCTTTCACCAGCTGGCCATCCCCAGTTCACCCTGGGCTACCACCCTCAACTCAGAGAGGATGCACTGCCTTCGGAGAGACTCAGTGCCACCACGGCCAGGCTTGCTCTGAAGAACACAGCCAAGCTGTCAGGAAGAAATATTCTAACACAGCCCTTGCTCTGAAAGCTCTTCTTTAAGAAGAAATTCTCCTGAGCTGACTAAGGCTGAGTCAAGAACACACGTGTGGGTCAGCCTCTTTATCACCACACTTGAAAACTGCAGCTACCCAAAGCACCAAGCCTCAAAACCAAAAACTGCCCTACTGCTGCACTCTCCTGCATCCACATAAACCCTGAGAATTTCCATTTTCTCTATCATTTGGCAGTATTCAAATATAGAACCAGCATTATAAAGTGGTCACTACTGAACATCCTCTTTCAGACTGGCATTGTGTGGGGACACACATGCCCGACCACTCTTGGCATTCACCAGATTTTCTTGTGTGTGCTTAATGAGGTTTTCCTTCTCCTGTTTTCAAATGCCACTCCACCATTCTTCCAAGGGTCATTTCATCCCCAGTACGTGTAAATCCTCACTGATTCCCACAGCCCTGTGGCTGTTCAGGCAAGGCACAGAACAACCTCTCAGGAGGCCAAGTCCTCTTCTGCTCTTTTGGGTGTTCCAATTTGTCTCTAAATAGTACTGAGCCTTCTGCCCCTTTCAGAGCATAAGTCTTTGCTCACTTAAAGCTGGATTTTACAGCTGAGGTTAGGATAACATGAACTCCTAGTGACTAGTAGTGGCACTCCCCATATCTGCTCTGGACAGCCTGGTTCAGCTAAGCCCTCTGTGAAATCTCAGTTATAGGTGCCACTAGTGAGAAACACAGTTTATATAATCCATCTCTCTGGAGTGCTTAAAACCAGGCATCCTGGCAAACACTAGTTTAAGGGGTGTCAGCCTGAGGGCCAAAACTGTGTTTTAATGAAGAGTCTCTTTTCACCATGAGACCAGGAGAGGGTCCAAAGTGTTTCTAGGGACCTGAAAGTGTTTTCTCTTACTACACACTCCAAAGGAGAAAAGCCTAAGAGTCCCTTCATCCTCCTCATCCTTTAATAATGATGCCAGCAGTGAGGTATTAATCTGAGCTACAGTGAGGGGTCAAACTGCAGCCTTAACCTAAGAGCAGCAAGGACTCTCGAAACCACAAGGTTATTTTTGGTGCAAAACTCAAAGACCAGTCAAAACTCCAGTAGGAGAAATTTATCTTTAAAACTTCTACCTGCCCAGCAAGGCACCGTAAGACGTAAGTCAGGAGATGAGTAGCATCTTGAAAGCCTCGGGTTTCTCTCTGTGCCACCAGAAGAGGTGAGCCAGAAAGTGTCCCTGGTGGAATGCATGGCAAGGATGGTCCTGGAGCAACCCCACATTGCACTCTGCAAAACCTTTGCCACCAAAAGGCATGGAAATGCCTACACATCTTTTGGTCTGATAGCTCTACTGCAGCCGTGGTAGCTACTTCACTGTGCTCACAAGGAGTGTGCAGAGTAGTGACATGAATTTCTCCTGGGGTCAGAGCAGGTAAACTAAAAGCCTGTAACCCATCCAAAGAGGAGGTCAGAGTGACATCAGCTAGTGCATAACTACATCAGTGCTTTTCAGTTTGCTGTTTCTTGGAATGAAAGCATCCTTCAAAATACCCACTCTCTGTGGTTGGTCCACCAGCAGCCCTGTTCATTGAATTATAGAATAAAGTTGTTGCGACAATTAAAAGAGGCTTTCCCCCCCATATAACCCAAAAGCTGGAGTTTAAAATTCCTATTGTATGAACATGAATATGAAAAGAATGCTGTCTCCTATTATGGAATTGTGTTATAAAACTGGAATGTTGTCCCCGCCCCGCCTGGCTCACAATCATCCGGACTCTGCCAAAAATCATCCTGTACTACAGAGCGTGTGTCTCACGATGGGAACTGCCTCCTGACTCACAGAGACAAGAGGCCTCAAATGTGTAAAGCTGGCAGAGGGGGTTTTTTAATCTGTCAGTAACAATCAGGCGACGTGCTTAATTGCTCTGAATTCTGATCTCTCCTCTGTGTGCAGCCTCCCAACCAGCAAGCTGCAGCTGTGTGCCTCTACTTGTGAACTGCACCCATTGTCCCTCCCAGGAGACTGAGAAGAGGTCCAGCTAAAATGCCTTTGTCTGCCCTTCTTGGTGCTCTTGGCTTGTAAGCAATGACCTAAAAACATTATGTCCAAAGTTCAGAGCCTTGCAAAGCTGTCAGGAGCCTTCCTCTTTAGTGCTTTGAGCTTTAGCAGTGCACCTTGAAAAGGCAATGTGTGTGAAGGGACTTTCAAGCATTCTTTGCATGCAGCAGGGGTTGTTTCTAAAATTCCTCTTTTGGAGCAGCAACTGCAAAACAAAATTTCTGAGGCCAAATTCTGACTGCAGCAGTGCCCATGTTTAGAACTGAGTTACTCTGGATGTTGTCTGCTGGTAACCCACTGGAGCTTGTTTACTGCATTAGGGATTGATTTCCTCTAGCCACATTTTAAAAAGTCTAGATGTATCATTTATTATATGTCTGTGCATGTCTTTGCTTTAACAACTTGTTTCTCACTTCAGATTTTTCTTTCCCCACTATTTCATACCCCAAAGTCATCAAGTCAGCTCAGGAGCAGCCTCTTGGGAGGGCTTTCTCCTTTCCTGCCCACAGGGCTACATCATATACCTCATAACCCCAGACAAGAACTGGTAAAATTGCTGGGGTATTTTTGAGGGAATTTGTTCAATTACAGAGAGCACATTCTAAGCCATACAGCCAAGTCCTCCTCCGCACAGGGATGATGTAAGCACATCCAGGAAACTTGGGATGCCAAAATCCTCAAACTGGAGGAAATATTTGCAGGTCGACATGGCTGCAAATTGGGCAGAATTTAGGACCCTGGGGAATATTCCACTCACAGCTTCAACCCGAGCCTAGAGAAGACCAACATAAACAAAGACAACACTGTACAGGTCTCAGAACAGTCTTGCTAGGATGGGCTGAAAAGCAGCTTTTCAGACCAGGGCTGAAGAAAGAAACATTTTTCAAGAGCTTATGTGTCAGGAGGGTGCACAAGGAAAACTCAAAAGGTTAAGAAGATGAAAATTGCTAGGATTTTGCATTGACGAAGCTGGATAAAGTATTTTAATAGAGGAACACTGGATGTAAATAAAAATAGGATTGTACTACTCTGACAGCAATGGGACATGTGCCAATGGCAGATACCAAGGCAATAGATGGTCAGGAAATATGACACATGGACCTGCTTGATTACTTGATAGATGCTTTTTAAAGCCTCTTGTCTGCCTTCATTCAAAGTTATTTCCTATGTGGTTCCCAAAACGAAGGAATCTCTGGCAAAGATAAACAAGACCGATCTGCCTTCCTCTGCAGGCTAAAGCAAAGATCAGAAAATACAGCACAAGCAGAGAAAATTAAAACACAGAAGAGGAAATGCCAATCATTTTCCTGACTAATAAATGCCAGGAAGAGAAATCCAAGGTTCACAGAAGGACCCATGTCTCTATGGAGTCTGTATATTTCTTCTCTCTGCAAATCTCTGAACTCCACAAAACTGACAGTTCAATTTTGCCTATTATGCGACTTTTAATGCTTTTGTTGCTTTTATGATACGTGTCAGCTGACCATGCAATTAAACCAAATAAGATTACAATAATAAAATAACCCACATTAACTAATTATCTTAATAACAACTCTGTTAAGAGTGAGACATCTGATAGGAGAGACAGAAGCAATAATAAAAGGGCACTGTCAACTGCATGAACAGACTTGCACTGCTTCCCAACGCAATGCTCCAAGGATATTAACCCTTGGACTTCTGGGTGAGAAGTCTTGGGAGGTACCAAAGGGTGAGGTTTTTGAGAGACACTTAAGGAATCCAGACCACAGGGATTAAAACTAAAGAAAAATTTGAGGGTGGAAATGAGATAGGAAAGACATGCCAACAGAGCTATTTCCTCTGTTGTCTGTGAGCTGCCTTCTGCAGTGGTACGTAAGCAGGCACGGCGGCTGCTGGGAATGAGCTGTCCCAGAAAATAAACACAAAATGTATGGGGGAGGCTGTGTAGTGAAATCAGACTTAATACGTGTAAGGCACGAAGGATCACCCGAGGAAATTTTCCCTGTCCTTCATCAGACCCCGCTGATCTCCAGGACGCAGGAATGCTGCTGTCCCTACAGTTTGCAAGAACACCAGCCTCCCAAATCTGGGGGAAAGACACACAGATATAACATCAAGTACCATGTCCTTCAGACCCGGAATGTGAGCTGAATCAAGACAGAGACAGTGTCTCATTTCCTCCTGGAAATCCTTCAGAGGTCTTCCAAGATTATCCCCTAGGGTGAGAGTAATTTGCCCTATGCACACAGCCAGCACAATCTGTTCCATGCTTTGGAGCCTAAAATCATCCCTCAGTGGCTGAACACTGACCTGATTGATGAAAAAACTGAGTGGTGCTTGTCAGGATGACAAATAGAGAATCTTGAACATCTCTGATTTTTGTCCCAGAAGATCTCATCCAAAAGTTTTCTTCTGCGCTGAAAACTAAAATAAGAATACGTCCAGGCAAAGTCTGCTTTATACAACCACTCTTCCTCATGGAAGAATGGCCAGTCATGCTTTACTGGCCTGAAGCTATTAGAAGGTCCACAGAGGTGCAGAGCTCTGTTAGTCACTTAAATTAATCTGGAGGATGATCTACAGAATGAAACAGATCCAAAGACACTGCAATAGATCTTAGGGAGGATTCACACCACCAGCTTAGAGAATCCTGCTTAGTTGCCTTCACTGAGCGTTCTCCTCTGTACTTAACCTAAAGAAATGAAGTCTCCAAAGGTCATGCAACAGCAGCTCGTGGGTGGGTTGTTGTCTCTCTTCAATGACTATGGAGGGAGTCTAGAGCAACAATCACGAAGGCTAACATTAGCCTGGGAAGTCTAGTCTCCACAAGTTTCTCTTGTAGTCAGTGAAGGGTGAGAGGCAGCTTTGGCAGGAATTTCATATTACCTTACAGCTCTGCACAGCTCCTGCTCAGAGTCATCCTTCTCCCCAGACTGTTCAAAGAGAGAGGTGAGGAAAAGTGACATCTCTAGATCACATACGCTCTTCATTTATAGCACTCTCAGTTATTTCCATCTGCCATGTTAGTCTCTGGGAATACCTCTGGCCCCAAATCCAGCCCACTGTGGGCTGTGCTAGGGATGGCAATTTTGATGACATCAGCAGGAACAGCTTCCATGCGTGGCTCTGTGTACACCGGTTTCCTCCGGATGGGTAACGGATTGTGTATCCTGTGTCATAATGTTACACAGCCCAGTGCAGTGCAGCATCTAGGTGTTCAAATTAAATCTTTATTTCTCCAGCCCCTGCCTCTTCCCAGCTGCCCTGTTGGCTTACTCTGGCACATGTGGTCCGTGTGTGCTCTATGTCAGAGGCAGACTCATGGCCATGGGTGGGCAGAGGGGAGGAAGGTAAAGGGCCTGCATAGCACCGGCACTGGCACTGTGACGGCACCCAGACCAGACCATCCCCATTTCCCACCTACTTTTGGCATGTTTCTCAGGAAACAGTCCCCAGGATCTCCTCTTGGTTCAGACCATTTTCAGATACCAGGTGGGGTAGTGGTTAGAGAGACGTGAGTCACTCCTTGTAGTCATCACATATCTAAATGCTGTAGATAGAAGCCTTCAAGTAAAATTAGACTTTCATGCAACTCAGGTTTACCCAAGAGTTAGACAGGACTTTTGTAAAATCACCTGCACTGTCCCTTCACTCCAACCCACATTCTGGGGCTTTCCCACCACCAGACACATGAGTGCACCGTGCTTGTGAAACTCCTGAATAGGCAAGAGGCTTGCTTCTCTTCCTACAGAGCAGTCTTCATTATGATAAACGAAACAGGCTGGAGGAGCATTGATCTGCCTGTTCAGGACTTTCACAAGCGCAGTCAGCTCCAGGGCACAGCCCAGCAGTCCTTGGGACCTTTCAGGGGCTGGCAAAGCTGCAAGGTCAGATGCAGCCATGACCACAGTGCAGGGGCTGCAAGGAGACTCCTTCCCAGGTCATGGAGAGCAAGCACTGAGACCAGTCAAGGTTTCACCCAGTAGCCATGAGACTGTCTCTACTCTCCTGAACACATCCGTGCCCACCAGGCCATCAGATAGAATGAAAAGTCCACATTTCCGCCTCCAATGGCTAAGCAAATTTGGAGTTTCACACCACAGAACCTCAGTTTAAATTAGGAGGGAGCAAAAGTCAGCCGGGGTCTCATCCTTAAGCACACAGAGAACCCACATGAGAGTGGAAATGTGAAGAGGAAGAGGACACCTCAAAGACAGTGTGAACTGAGTGGGTGAGAGGACTGGGAGTTTGCTTGCCCAATCTGAATTTCTCAATCTTTCCTAGGTTCAGCTGCCACTTCCACCTGAGGGTTATTTACCATGTTCAGAAAGCACTAGGAAATAGACATGTCTAGTACAGAAAAAATGGCAAACACTAAGCAATGGATTTCCAGAAATTCCTGTCTCACTCCAAACTCTCTATTTCAAGACACTTTGGGGATATTCTGTGACCAAAGTCTGTAAAAATATGTGTGGTCATAGGAGTTAGCTTAAAGCCTTAGCCATGTGGTCATTCCCTCTTCTCTTCATATAGACTTCTCATCTTTAACAGAGTACAGCAAAGATTTCATTCCTTGGTGACTAGGTAAAAATAGGTCAGGCACCACAGAGCATCTTCTTCCCAGAAGGGCATCCCATCAAAACTTGCCCTAGTCACATGAGATACAATTAGCTTGTGGAGCAGACCCAACACCCTCTTCTTCAATCTTCTTGCTATATTCTGCAAGCTGGAATTAGGAAAGAGGCCATCCTGGGTCTCAGAGGCTACACCTGTGTTGGGAAGCTGGCCCAAGACAGGGCATAGCTCAACATGAGCATGAAATCATCAAAAGAGTTTAAAGGCTCCCATCCTCCCTACCACAGTGTGCTTGACTGCCAGCTAGCATTTTCTCAGGGAGTGCCTGGGCATAATTTAGGCACAGACTAAGCATCCTTGCTAATAGGGAACATGGGTGAGACCACCCAGCTTCTGACAGCAAAGCAGTTTAGCCATATAGACAGCCACATGTAAGCCATGTGGTACCACTTACCCTCTGAGTCCAAGTGGGTCTGGCCTAATAGCCAAGAGACTCCTCTCATGGAGAGGCAAATGCTGCTGACCCAGACTGACCACAGACTCTGGCAGCCATGCATTGGTGGGAAGTAGCCCTCAGCTACATTTTCTTTCACAGACATCAGGTGTCAGAATGTCTTTTAAAAAAATACAACATCTCACAGAGGATTCTCTTCCACCATGCCAGCTTCTTCCAGGAGCCACAGCCCCTCCGAAGGGATAACATCCCAGTGATGCCAACAGTCCCAGACCACATGCAGCACTAAACAAGGGAAATATTTGCACTGTTGATAGTTGTCTTTTCATGTTGTTTAATAGCTGGAAATGGAAAGCAGACATATGAACAATCAGAATGTCTTTGGCAGACTAGCCTTGCTTCCTAGGCTGGCAGCTAAAGGTCCTTTTCTGCATCAACCAGTGAGGTGATGGGCTGCCTGTAAACCAGAACCGTGTGTCTCCTTTCACAGAAGTATGGAACCTCTTGAGTTGGAAGGGACACAAAAGGAGTCAAACTCCTTGCCCTGCATAACCCCAAGAATCACATCATGTGCCTCAGTGTTGTACAAACTTCATCTTTCTTCTCTCTTAAGACCTGAAGTCAACAGGAGATTTTTACACTCTAGTGGCTAATTGGAAGTGTGTTGGACTGCACAACAAACCATACAGCGGCAAGCACACCTTTTTTCTGAAGCCTTTCACAGCAAAGGTCAGTCATGGAGAGAGTAAATATGGTAAATACAATGTATTCCCACCAGAATCAGATTTATACATACCTAATAATTAGCCTTAATTATGCAAAATATAACTGATAGACAAGGATAAAGGAGTCACTTATAACATTACTTGTGGCAAAAACAATGGCATAAAAGTAGAAATCTGCCCCCTCACTAGCCAGAGATTATGCATGGGCCATCTCAACATGCATTCTGGCAACCCAGGTCCTTCCAATTAAATGACATCAGGGAGTCATTACAAATAGTGTGGGCCCTTTTTCATTGCTGCATCTGACTAACTGATGTAATGCTGAACTGTTTATCACCATAATCCCAGCCTACGTATCCTAACCACTGAGTCAGTATTTAACTGAATCTCTCAAATCAAAACAGTTTTGTAGCAAATACTGCATGTGGTTTTCATCCCGTGGGTTCACAAACTTCAAATAATTATTACTTATATTACTCTAACAACATGGGTCAGTGGCTGTGTGCTGGCCTTGGGCAGGGTCATTGAACTGCATAGGGAGCAAAGATGCCTTGCATTCCAAATAATGTATGTTATAGCAGCTTCTCATGCAAAAGGTAACAGAGGGACAGCAGGATGTTCAGAGACAGCTTGAACCACCATCCACTCCAACCATAACTGTGTTTGTCAGAAGTCTGAAACACAGGAATGCTCCAGGAAGGCAACCTGAAGGACAGAGCTCAAGAATTTCAGGCCTTAATTCTGTGATGTATAAGACAAACTGCTTGGAGAATAAGTTATATGGGGAGTGGCTGAGAGAATTTGAGTTGTTTAGGCTGGAGAAAAGGAAGTTCAGAACAGACCTATTGCTCTCTACAAGTGACTGAAAGGAAATTATAGCAAGGGGGGGGTCAGCCTCTTCTCCCAGGCAGCAAGCAGCCGGACAAGAGGAAATGGACTCAAGCTGCACCAGAAGAGGTTCAGGTTGGACATCAGGAGGAATTTCTCCATGGAAGGAATGGTCAAGGATTGGAACAGGGTGCCCAAGGAAGTGTGGAGTCGCCATCCCTGGAAGTGTTCAAGAAATGACTGGGCATGGCACTTAGTGCTATGATTTAGTTGACATGGTGATGTTCAATTGATGATTATTTGCTGTCAAACTGCAGCACATGCTACGCAGCACGTGTCTGCTACCTTATGCACAGCAGGTCTGAAGTTAACCTTCTCTCTGAAGGATGATCCTCCTACGCTAGGCAGTGTGCCTCTGGTATGAAGAACCACGATCAGCTGCATGTTATCAAGGTCTCTGGTACAGACCACTGTAGAAACTCAGGCTACATCCACCAAGGATTTCCTCGTGGCTGGACCTATATCAACTAGTAGGAAGCCAGCAAGGACAGCTGAAAAATCTGCAATAACTGAACCCGTTATTTCTTCTGAGGCATCACAAGTGCATTCTGAAGAGGGTGATTGAGGTTGCTGGCCAATTCAGAGGTAAGAAGGCCAGCATGATTCAAGCTGATCAGAGCAGGCAGATGTTTAGAGTCAAGCCCACATGATGGAGTGGTTCCACAAAACCCAAAGGTCCTGATCCAAGCCTGCCCTCAGGACCAGCCCCACGCAGGGATCTTTGGAGGTAAGGAGCCAAAGTATGTCTACCCCGTATGTGGATCCATGCTTTCCCACGCAGTCAGCCTGCAGGGGTCAGACACAGACTCACGTCCCACGTCACCAATCTGATAATGGCCTTGTGTCCTCTAAGGCATAGCAGAGCTGAGTTTTTCCCAACACATAGAGGAACACTACGTAAACCGTGAAGGCAGACAAGCTGTGTCCAACCCAATGCTAGCCATGCAGGCAGAAAACACAAGGGTGATGTCTTTAAGCACATCTAAGCCTGCCCTCAGGCCCTTTACCCCACAAAGTGGTAGATAGGTGTGAAAGGTGGGCTGGGAGGATGCTCAGGACCTCGTGGGGCATGGGAGGGCAGGGACAAAATCTGGGGTGTGCAGATGACTAGTGTCAAGTGTGTGCCCTGGGTTAAACAGGTTTCAGCTATTCCTCAAGTCGATGGGTGTGACCCCAGCTCTCGTCAGAACCCACAGATGCCCCAGGCAGTGCAGCCCAGAGAAGATGACAATGAATGTGAGTAATTCTTGAAATTTGTGGGAAGACTATTCAGACGTCTGACTTCCTGCTTCTGCATGTACAGCGGAGATGTTTTTGACTAAAGGAGTGGTAACAGTTTACACTGATATAAAGCCTCATACACCAGGGCAGAGGAGCACAGAGCCCAGGAGAAGGGGAAGAGGGGGAAAACACAGCAAAGTCTGCAAGGGAACAGTCCTGACCCCATGAGAAGAGGGAAGTAACCTGTGTCTGGGAAAGAGTTCATATATAGGAATTCCCCTTGGACCGAAGGGGAACCAGCCACTGAAGTGAGACTGAGTCAGAGCTCTTTTCTCATGGTGCTGCTGGCCAAGGCAATCACAGGGTTAGCTCTGTCTCAAGGGCAGATTGCATTATTTAAGGCCAGCCTAAAAGCTTTTTAATAAAGGTTAATATGGATGGGAATGTCAGCTTTACAAAACAGTTCATTGTTAAACATCATCTGAAGATCTTGACTGAGTTTTACAGACTGCAGAGAAGGAAAAAATTTTGTTTTGAATGCAGCCAAAGGATGAAATAGGAATTCCCTGTGGAAGCTAGTTGGTCTATTCTCCAGGGCACTATAGGTAAGACGAGAGAGAACACCTGAGGTTAACAACAGTAATACTTCTTACAATTTGAACATGCAGAATCTCTTCCCAGCAACTGGAGCCACTTTAATATGAAATGCATCATTAGAGCGATAGGACTCTGATGATGGACGACACTGAGAGATCTCCAGAGTAACCCTGATGGGAGCTGGTACTCAGAGAATACACCACATTAATTTACAAGCCTGTCACGGTTGCTCTGGGTTTATTTTTAACTAAAACAACCTGGCCTTCAGCAATCTATGCCAGGGATACCCTGACTTTGCAGAATGTGCAGTGCAAGAGCTGCAGCATATGCTTTTGTTTTCATCAGACAAAGGCTTCAAGTTAGGAGTACTGAATATTAAAGTAATGGCTGGTTTTTTTCCATCTCTGCTCTATTTTTAGCAATTAGTGATCATCAATAAGACCAGATCACATACAATACAGTCATTAGCATGGTATGGAACCACGGAGTGCACAAGGAGGTAGAGAAAGATCATCTGGTCCAACACCCATAGCCCAGCACAGGATCTTGTATATATATCACCCCTTCCCAGCAGATTTCTCTCTAACTGAAAAACATATTAATACCGCTGGGGTAGACACCAAGGAATATTTCACTTCTGCCTTACTCACAGAATTGCCTCCTGCTTACAGCAGAAGGTACTCTCCAACCTGTCAACCACTTGTGGCAGCCCAGCCACCAGTACTCAGGAAAGCTGCCACATTGTGACACTGAAGAAATTCATACAGGTGTAGTGCAAGTACCATGACAACTGCACAGCTAGGGCACAAACGCAAGCTGGGGAAGAAAGCAGGAAAAACAAACAACTGCCTCTCAGTTCACGGCATAGGGCAAACACTGGAGACAGTAAATGCTTGTTGATTTAAAGGCCCCACTGATTTCAAAGTGACCAGCTGGCAGCAAGTGTTGATATTTGGGGCATTTAAGCAATCTTCAGATGATGACACAAACATCAATTCCCTTGAGGACCTACTGGCAATTTTACAGTATTATAGGGGATCACTTACTCAGACAAGAGACACTGCAAGTGACAACCAGAGGAAAGTCTTTGCAGAGTACAGTCAGATTGCAAAAGGGACAGGCCTATGACAAGGATGCTGGGACAAGAGAAAACGCAGTTCACCATGTTCACACACATTGTGGCACTCATGAGATGAAATAAAGCCTCAGAACATCAAAGCTATATGAGAGAACTGCTACCTACAACTTACACCCCGAGCTAAACCAGTGGCTGCATTATTTTACAGATCAACTGGACTGCCAGGTCCCTGGAGGAGGAAGTCCAATGCCATTCAGAGCAGGGTCCACTGCAAAGTAGAGCCACCTTAAGATAAAACACACCATGAAGCAAATTTTCAGACTACACCAAGTTGGGTCAGAGTGTCAGTCTGCTGGAGGGCAGGAAGGCTCTGCAAAGGGATCTAGAGGGGCTGGATCAGTGGGCTGCAAGCAACAGCATGAGGTGCAACAAGTCCAAGTGCTGGGTTCTACGCTTTGGGCACACCAGACCCATGCACTGCTACAGGCTGGGGCAGAGTGGCTGGAGAGCTGCCTAGTGGAAAAGGACCTGAGAGTGCTGGTCAACAACAACAGAACATGAGGCAGAGTGTGCCCAAGAGGCCAGGAAGGCCACCCTGGCCTGTATCAGCAATAGTGTGGCCAGAAGGACCAGGGCAAGGATTGTCCCCTTGTACTCGGCACTGGTGAGGCCACACGTTGAATCCTGTACAGTCTTGTGCCCCTTACTACAAGAAGGGCATTGAGGAGCTGGAACGAGTCCAGAGAAAGGCAACGGAGCTGGGGAAGAGTCTGGAGCACATTTCTTATGTGGCTGAGGGACCTGTAGGTGTTTAGCATGGGGGAGGTTCAGGGGAGACCTTGTTGCTCTTTACAACTACCAGAAAGGAAGGTGTAGCCAGGTGGGACTCAGTCTCTTCTCCCAGGAAACCAGTGATAGGACAAAGGACACAGCCTTAAGCTGCACCAGTGGAGGTTTAGGTTGGTTATTAGGAAGAATTTCTTCACAGAAAGGAAGATAAGGTATGGGAATTAACTGCCCAGGAATGTGGTGAAATCACTGTCCCTGAAGGTTTTTAAGGAAAGACTGGACATGGCACTTATGCTATGGTCTTGTTAACATGGTGGTGTTCAGTCAAAGCTTGGACTGGAGTTCTCAAGGGTCTTTTCCAACCTAATTGATTTTGTATTAGAGCCTGGTCAGGAGAAGCTCAGAAGGACAGCTGTCTAGTTTGCTTTCAGAGAAATCTCTATAGGGTGATTTTGAGTCAGCACAGTGTAGAATGTCTCAGTCACCAATTTGAAATTACCTTCTTTCCATGCTCCTGGCCTCATGGTTTGACCCTTGCTCTTCATCAATTGCTATGAGTCAGACTGTGAACTCCAGAGGCTTCATGGTCCCACAGAACAAGTGGCACCCAGGAGTTTGCTAACAAACAAAAATTATAAAGAATAAACAGGCACTTGTAGTCTACTCAGCTGGGATGCTTGGGTAGGATTTGTCCCCTCTGCTTAACATGTCAACACCAAAGACACCTAAATATGAGGCAGTGACCTAACATCCCTTTAGTCACTGGTAGGGAAATAGATAATTTTTTAGCAAGCAAGTCATCTAGATGGGTTTGGTCATCTGTCTGAGGATATGATGAATTGAACCCAAGAGCTGCTATTTCCCTTCATGGACAGCAGCAGAGAAGGCAGTGGTACTCATCGGAATAGAAGAGCAGGAGCACTGCCTGTCCATCCCCCAGTGCTGGATGGAGAGGGCGAGGAAGACAGCCACTCTGTGAAACCTCTTTGGTCATCCCAGTGTGAATCAGCAGAATATGTGAAAATTTAGCAAAATTTGTGGGCTGTATTTCTTCATGTCCACAAATACAGCTCTCATTAGATCGGCAAAGCAGCTGGATATTTTTGCATCCATGAGTTGCCAGTGTACTAAAGGCACTTCATATACAGGTGGGTGTGAAATAGAGACTGCAAGAAAATCTCTGTGTCTATAGGTGATTTTTAATTTGTGGTGATAAAAATTGTGAAAACAGTTGTTATATAAGCTAAACCTTTTTAGCAGATGGTAATAAAAAGGAATGCACAACAGTAAAATAAAAGGCAGCTATTTGCCAGACTTACACACAAGGACCTTAAGGAAGGAAAATGTTCTTTCTTCTGCCCTGTGAACGAAGAAATAGGCCTTGACAACCATATAAATGAAAACCATGTGTCACTGGATTGAGTTTGTGGACCTGGAATAGAGAAAAAACCCAAAACCACAAATAAAACAGATGCTCTCATCATGACTGATTTCTGATTCAAAGACAGTTCCCCAGCAGAGTATAACTCACAGAAAGTGAAGCTAAGAGGAAGTCCAAGTTTCCATGAAGCAACAGGGAACATGGCATTGTGCAACAGCTTTTCCAAACTTAATGTACATTTAGGCATTGCCCAATCAAATGATAGCCAACAATGTATGCAATGAAAAACTGATTGAATCTTGCTGTAAGACAACACAAATGACGCTATTAAATATCTTAATCTTGGAGCTGACAGAATCGTGGCATGGCGTTCTGTCAGTAGAAGCTATAATAAGGCAGTGGTATTACACACACACACACTACCTCTTTGAACTTCTAACACAAAACTGGAGGCTGAAGGAATGGCATGTGGCATCAGCAGCCAGTATTTTTTAGACACAGGAATTTTCTCACACATCCAATTGTAGGTCAGGAAACTCTCTTAATAATGATAGCAGATGGAGAAGCAATTCTCTTCATAGTACAAACATTTTCAGTGATATTTTCAACAACACAGAACAACCCTGATGATTGAGATTGAACTGGTGAATTTATGAAAAAAGCAGAGCAGCCCTAAACCCACAAAAATTATAGACATCTCTTAGGCCTTTCTGTGAAAGCCCATGAAGAGAGCAGCAAGCCAACTGCTCTCCATTAGGAGTTATCCTCACAGACATCAGGGCGGACTGATTCTCCTCCCATTTTCATGAACAAGTCTGAAGAGAATTTTCATTAAAGTAAATGAGAATAGACTGAGTGAAAATAATTAACATGAAATTATGTAATGTACTGAACAGCAATATTCTCAGAAGAAGGTCAGATGCATTTTGGGAAAGTATGAACTGGTGTATCACAAGTTACTGGAATGCAGGTGGAGATACATGGAAGTGCACAGTGTCTGTATAAAATCACACTTGATGATTTGATAATGCTTGTCAAACCTATGAATCTATTAATTGTTTCAGGAGACTATGGCAAAATGTTCTATTAAAAAGATCAACTGCTCTGTGAGCACACTGATGCTCTCTAGCAGCCAGAGCAAGACCAGATGGTTAGCACACAGCCTGACTGGAGGGTGTGTGCTGTGCACTCTCATGGGAGGCAGCTCTGCTGGCCCCCCAGACCCCAGGGCTCCTGGGAGCAGACCTGTCTTTTGTACATTACACCATCACTTACCTGATGCCAAGCCTCTTAACATTGTCTTGGTCCACTTAAACTCTGCCTTACAAAAGTGGTGTTTGAAGAAAACTGTTTAAAAACAATCCACACAGGACAGATGAATAATGTTGGATTTCAGGCAGTTTTCTCTGCAAACAGGAGTTTAAATTTCTTTTGGTAATAACCCCTTTTGACTTGCCCACATGTAGACAGTAATTATTACTGCTTTTTACAGCTAGGGTATTTTAATCCCAACACATCTCATTCCCTCTCCCACATAGACAGTCTTTGAAGCAACAATAACAAGTACCAGCTTCCCTAGGCCAGTTTGCAAATTTGCCTCAAGGCTAAAACAGTCAGAGCAGGCTTAGTAGGTCAGAATTGGATTTCCCAAATATGAACCATTCCAGAAAAAAAGTCTTTTTCTTACTGCTAACTTATTAATCTTTAGAGAAAAAGAGAAATATTGGGAGGGTAGATGTCTGTCCCCAACACCCCCACCTCGTGTGAATTATGCATGGAAAATAACTGTACAAAATGCTCTGGCTCTACTGAAGTCAACAGGAGTTTTGCCACTGGCTTCCAGCAGAGCCACATTTTCACCCACTATCTCCAGAGTGACATCTCGTATGTCACCATTTACTAGTAGCAGCAGAGAGTTCACCACCAGGCCTGCCATTACCATATGAAACATAAAGGAAAGCTGAGGTATCTCTGTGTGATCTGGCAGCCCCACAGGACTCATCCAGATTTGTTTGTTTTTAATTACCATTACAGTCAAGAGCACTAAAACTCTGTGGAGTCTGGGAACAAACTGTTTTGTTTGCCCTCAGACACACGTTATCCCAGCACAGCTCTGCAAGCAGCATGGTAGCAGTACCCAGCTGGAGGAACTCCAGTGGGACCAGAGCCAGGGGGCTTCAGCCAGGGGACCTCATCCATTTATCACCTTCCAGAGGGAAGACTGACACTTCAGCTTCCTCACATATCCCTGGGCACTCTTAGGACCCTCACAGGGATTGATGTATCTCCCTGAAAATCCAGGGTTGCATGTTCTGGCTTCTTTCTAAGTTCAGTCTGAATGCTATTGCTGTCTGTCCCTAGACAGATGTGAGGGCTGTGCCTGACCTTGGGCACAGCAGGTTCAGGGAACATGAGCCTTTGGATAAGCTGAAAGAAAGACAGATGAAACAGGCAAGCAGTGTGATCTCTCAAAGAGAATTTGTTAAAGACTAGTTCACAATGGCCACAACTTCATAACCACACCTGGAGATGCAGCCATTCAGTCCCTTGCTCACAGACCCAAGTTAAAGCCCTCATTCATCCTCAGCTGAAGCATTTTGTTCCTCTAATTTTTCTAATGCACTCAAACCTTTGTGATGAAAAGCACCCCCAGCAAATGTATTGCCGTGGAAGTGTTGCTCTAATGAACTGGCAGGAAAGAGTTTCACAGAAAGAAGATCTCTGAGCAGCCCAATTCACAATTACTCTTCACATCCACAAGCTCTCATGCTAATTAGGAGTGACACCTTTAATTACCAGTATTGAAACCCTCAAGAGCCAAGAAAGCAGCTCAGCAGTTGGGCTTGGGGTTGGTTTGTTTTCTGGTTGGGTTTTGTTTTTTTTTTTTTTGAGTCAGTGGCTTGTTTCCCTGTGACGCCTTGAGAAAAGGTTTATTTGTGTATCGTCTACAAACCTAAAATAACAGGGAATATTTAAATTGAGGTAGAGGGCAATTTAAAGCCCAGCTAAAACTTCTCTGCTGAAATCGCTAATGGTAGGAGAAATGTGTATTTCCAACACATAATTAGGAAGAGACAAAAAGAGGGTGTGGAGTCTTACTATGGAATGTTAATTACAAGCAGATCCTGAATCCCCGGGTTGAGTTCCAGCCAGCTGAGGACACATATTGAAATGTACTTAGTGATATACTCATTTCTACTTAATTACTTGTGAGACAAAGCAGCCAAAGGATATTTCTTTAGGATGCAGAGGATAGCTCTGAGAAGGATTGATAAATGTAAAAGATATAGAAAGTAATAACAGTCCACCTACTTGCCAGTGAAGGGAATTTCACAACAACATTTTTTCTAGTGCTCTGTGTTGCCTATTTTAATGTCCTATGTGATAAGGTTTCCACCATTTCCCTTGGAAGATTAGATAAGTTTCATGGCCAGGATTTTTTCTCCCTGTGATATTCAGCCTGTGTTTTCTTCCCTTTTTTTAGAGTTCAACTGTGTTTTTCTGAAAAATAAAAACTTGCCATAATAATATCTCTCTCTCCTCATTAACTGCACGTGAAGGATCCTCTGAAAAGGGTGTCTAGAAAGACATTTTGGTTGAATTAAACTCATTCTTTTCCAGGCATGGCTGCTGGAGGAGCAACCAAGCAGGGCAAAATTCCTGAGTGGGAAGAAAGTGGAGGCTACCTAAAGTCTGTTGCATTCTCGAGACCTCCTAAATTTCGTAGTGTCTGAGATGTGTGTTCCATGTACCCCATGCAGCACGGTGGGTGCATTTGCTGTGCTTCAGATCATGCAACAGGACTAAGTAGCAGAAGGTGGGTGGTAAAGACAGGCAGCCAAGCTGCTCATCCTCACCTGCACACAGGTACCAAAGTCTCCTTAAAACATATCCCTGGATGGACTCTTTCAATTGATCTCAAATGGTAGGTGGTGATTCAGGACAGCAGCTGCCTGAGCATGAAGTGATGATGGAGAGGCTGTGCTGCAAATAGATGAGCTTCAGGCTGAGGTACATAGGGCAGGAGCCAGTTACATGGTCCTCAAGGGCACAGCACAGGTTTGCACAGTGTGCCTTGTACATAGGCTCAATTTCACCTCCATGTGAGTCACTAGGGGCTTGCTGCCCTCATCCTCCTTCCTACTCTACACTTTCCTCAATGAATTTTTCTGCTGCAGGACTATCTCTATGGTAAGACGGAGAGTCAAGCCTAGACTCTTTCTTACTTAAAGGACACATGTAGATTTCCGATCTCAAAATCAGACAGTTTGGAAATGCTAATGCCACACCAGGCAGAAATGAAACCTGAGTCTGTAAATACATTCAAAGTCAAGTGGAAATAATCACAGCTGACATGATCAAAGTGCAGTATCTGTTGATTGCCATCCAGCAGACAGCAGAAATATCCAGTCAATTTATTGCTCCCAAACACATCAAGGAACTGAGGCAATAGCCAGAATGTGGAAGTAACCACTGCTATGCTAAATCCTCTTGAAGACAGCACATTTCCACAGGCTAACAAGGCAACAAGCTGCACTTGGGAACACAAAGCATGATGGCTGTCGTGATGTACAAGGTACAAGGCAACACCACATGTTCCCAGTCCTCCTGAGAAGCCATGTGTGCTGGCTGAGAATGCTCCCTTGCACTTGTGATCATCCAGGTGAGGAGAGGCTTCTCTCAGGGCAAGAGGATTTGCATTGCTGTTCGGCACTGGGTAATAAAAGACACAAAGATGTCACACGTGTCTGTTGGTAGGTGGCTGCTTGACTTTAGGGTAAATGCAAGATCAGACATCACCAGGGATAAAGCAAAATGCTGAAAATCACTGAAAAATAAAAAAGGGAGAGAAAGTAGAAAAAGTGTAGTGTAGATAAAAATTGTTATTGGTTCTGCCTCTAAATCTGCCATCTCTTTATTCCGTAAAACCCTTAAACAAGAGGATAGTGACCCTGCTGTCTGAGTCATATGCCACAATCATCTCTGAAGTAAGCACCAAAGAAACAACAGAAGACATCTAAATAAAACCAGGGAGACCACTGGTTTTCTTGACCACTAAGGCCAACCCAAAATCCCACTGGCAACAGTCTTTTGTTGACAGAAAAGGAGCATCTACACAGGAAGTGGTGAATCTGAGGCAGCACACACAAATGGAACTGGGATTTGAATGCTGGGACTGCATCTCAATCCAGATAGATACCATGAATTGAAAAATTAGAAAAAGAAGAAGTGAAAACCGTTCAGACCTCATCCAAAAAGAGACCAGCTATTCTTCTTCACTGGAACAGCCCCTTGGTTGTAGGTGTGGTTTTCAGCTCCATCCTTGTCTTTTTCTTCCACGGTATTTTCTAAATCGCACCTAGTCTGGATTTATCTCTCCCAGCAGTCAAGACCTTTCAGACCATCTTTGCACCTCTCTTTGTTCCACACCCTGGATGTGTGGGACAATGGAGGCCTGAAGAGGAATCACTGGGATGAAATGTAGACAGGGGAGAGGGCATAAAAAGAGGTGCAGGACAGATCCACCCTCATTGCAGTGGGTTATGTTGAATATCTGAAAGGATCATGGGAAAAGTGAATACAGGCAAGCTTAGCAGAAAATCTGGAGTGACTGATTTAATCCTCTTCCCTTTGAAGAGGCCTGCATAAAGTTAATAGTAGTCTACAAACCAGGAGCAATCTGCCTTCTTGACCTGGAGCAGTGGGCCCATAGGAAAGAATATAATATGGTTTAACAAAAACAAGTGCAAAGTGCTGCACCCCCTGGTATCAACACAGGCTGGGGGATGAGCAGATCAAGAGCAGCCCTGCAGAGAAGAACTTGGGGTGCTGGTGGGTGAGAGGCTGGACACGACCCAGCCATGTGCACCCACAGCCCAAATAACCAAACGTGTCCTGGGCTGCATCTAAAGCAGTGGGGCCAGCAGGGGGAGGGAGGGGATCCTGCCCCTCTGCTCTGCTCTGAGACCCCACCTGCAGTGCTGAAACCAGTTCTGGGATCCTCAACCCAGGAACGACATGGACCTGTTGGAGTGAGTCCACAGAAGGATCACCGGGATTATTAGAGTGCTGGAACACCTCTTCTATGAGGAAAGGGTGAGAGAATTGAGATTCTTTAGCCTGGAGAAGGCTTTGGAGTGACCTAATTGTGGCATCCCTGAAGGAACCTTACAAAAAAGATGGAGACTTTTTACAACTGCATAAAGCAACAGAACAAGGGGGAATGGCTTTAAACAGACAGAGAGTAGGTTTAGGTGAGATGACAGAAAGAAAACCTTTACTGTGTGGGTGGTGAAGCACTGGAACAGGTTGTATTTACCTACATGCCACGGTGGAGCTGCCGAAGAGCGGGAAAAGGAATAATGTACTGTCTGTCAGGTGAAAAGATGGAAGCATTGGACATCTTTTCAATACTTAAAGGGGGCTTATAAGGAAGATTGGGACAAAGTTTTTATCAGGACATGTTGCTGTGGAATAATGGTTAATGATTTTAAAATAAAAGAGTGTAGATTTAGACTAGATATAAAGAAGAATTTTTAATGATGAGGATTGTGAAACACTGGAACATGTTTCCTAGAGACACTGTGGATTCCCATCCCTGGAATCATTCAAGGTCAGGATGGATGGGGTTCTGAGGTACCTGATGTAACTGAAGATGTTCCTGCACATTGCAGGGAAGGTGGGACTAAATGATCTTTAGAGATCCCTCCAACCCAAACAATCTATGATTCTGTGATATTTTAGGGGTTTTTTCATTTGCTGGCGTCTGAGACACAAGTATTTCAGAGTTTTCCATCCTCCTGCCTCACGTCAGAGCACCTGCCAGTAGATCCCCTCTGAGGAAGACTTCTTTCCATGCAAGAAATTGTTACACCAGGAAAGGGGATTTTTCAACCTAACAAAAATTTGCACAGAAGGCATCTACTTTCCTAATAAAAAACTGAAGGTTGCAAGAACAGAAAAACTGCCACCTCAAAACTGCCAAAACCTAAGCATCCTTGGTCCAAACCCAGAACTTCTTTACCAAATAAACACTGTAAATGTTGCTTTTATTTTTGTCAAAGCTCATAAAACTAAATTGTGTCATTTCCATTTGTTCAATTTAAACCAAAAATCTCCTGAAAAATCGGTTCTAAGCAGCTCTTCCATTACTCACAGAAACTGCAGCATCTTCTGGCAGGTCATTTAGGTTAACACAAAGCGGTCTAAACACACTGAAGGGGTGAAATCGAGCAAAGGAAACGCTGCACACTCCTCAGTATTTTAACACTTGTCCTTGACTTTTTAACAAAGCAGTAAAGGAAGGAAGCAGAAAGCACAGATTGCTATTAGTGTTGTTTTTATACTAAAGCAAATTTCCCCAAGTTTGTGACCATCACTGACACTAAACTCATCTAAGGAAGGTTGGGGTTTGCTGTACCACAGCTAGACACTCAGCAAAAACAAGTTGGCTATCCTTCCTGCTTCCCCCTATCACACCAAATGTGTCTCTCCACAGTACCCAGACTCAAACATATACCCCAACTACATCCTAGCACTATGCTGGGGCAAGAGTGGAGTGTGAAGCAAGTCTCTTGTGCCCTCCCACATGATGGTTTCCATTGAAAAGGGGGAGCACTTCAGTGTTATTTGGGCCCCAAATCCCCAGGTAAGCTGCAGCAGGAATGAAAGGTACATTTCTAGAAAAAGGTATCCAAAGCCACCTGCCCAAGAGCACAGAGTCTGTGGGAACCCAGCAGTGGCCCATATTCCTCATTTGCATCCTCCCTCATGATTTCTCTCTTGCTTCCTTTGTCTGTTTCAGAATGACTCAAGCAACAGCACTTGCTCATCAAAGACAAAGCGTTGCCTGGTCAAGCAGTGTATGACCTGGTCTCATACTCAGCACTTGCTTGGGAAAGCACTTGTAACAACAGTGCTTATACCACAAGAACAGTATTTCACTTGTAAAATTCAAAAATGCCAGATTTATCTTTGCTTGACCAGCTTTAATCCTTTCCTTTCTCATTCAACTCTCTGATGCATGGAACAAGGTTTGCCCTAGTCTGTGCAGCAGATGAAAGATATCTTCATCTTATAGGAGAGAAGCCATGCCAGACAGCTCAAATGAGGCACAAGAATGACAGATGAAAGCTACGACCAAACAGAAAGTTTATGCTTTTTCCAATAAATTCATGAGGGACATCTCTGCCTCCTGCCAGGCCAAGGGCCACAGTCCAACTCTTGCAGAGGCTGCTAACAGCCCCTGCCCCCTAAACAGCCTGCCTGTCACCACCCCACCGAGTGCTTGGCCATGAGCTTCTCCTGGGCTCTCTCTGGTGCTCCACTGGCCCTAATATAAAACTATTGATTCTGGATAACACAAGGGTTGTCCTGAATCCCAGCAGAGTGGTGCTTCTATAGCACAGACCTGGTGGATGGAGGATGTTGCATGTCCAGAGATGAGGAAGGTGCTGCAGGTGCTGAAGGGATGGTGTTGGCTGGGATGGATGGTATGGGAGGTGGGAGGGAGAAACTTACCCAACGCTGGTTCATTTGTGGGTCTGGCTGGGAGTAGTCCTAGGAAGAACTGTTCCCAGATTGTTTCTGCACTGTGGGTGGCCAGGTCTGATCCTTGGTTTACTCCCTGCTCTCTTTTATTCAGGGATGCAGGAGCACCCTCACAGGGACCATGTGCCACCTCAGAGGTCACTAAATAGTGTGATCCAGAAGCAAAGGAAACAGTGTAAACAGTAATAATCTTCCCAACATCCAAAGATAAGAACCCTCACACTGAAGCACTGAGATTTTCTCAAGCCAGGATTTGGTTTACTTTTCCCTCTCTCTGTAGTTTGTAAGTAACTTAATTTATAAGCAGGTATAAACCTAAGAAGCTTTTGTTCCACACCAGGCTTGTCACACCACTCCTTAGTCTTAGACGGCATGGGCTGCTTGTTCATGCTCATTATTTCCCATTTTTCCTTTTTGATAGGTTTCTGTCTTTGAGCAGGCAGGTAGAGCCTTCAATCTGTCCCTGCTCACAAAGACTTAATTCAACCAAGAACCTTTCTCTCAGTACAGTTCTTGTTACAGCACCCTGTTGTCACTGAACACGGACTGTGGCAAAAGTGTGAAGCCATTTACCATTTATTAACTGATCCCAGGAGAAGTTATTTTCCTGTTTGCATACAATGTGTGTATTGCCCTCTGACTTTTCTATTGCATCAGAGCTGTCACTGAAATGTGGAGCAAACTATGCGTTGTAAGGTTCATGGTCCAGCCACATAACAACACAAATGACATTCCCATGCAGGTTCATCCCCTTCAGAATGCAAAACTGTAAATAGCAAACTGTTTCAAATCTCTAAAAACACAAGTGTTACAGACCTAATGAGAAATCCTAAAATCTAATCTTCAGCACCACAAGCAGTGTTTTCCACCTAACTTATATAAGCAGTTTAAATGGAGCTGGGAGTTGCTTAGAGCTTTTTCAACAAAGGAATATTTACAAAGGTATCTTTACTTAGCCTATCGTACTTAGGAAGACTTTCAATTGAGTAAAACTACCTTTTGCTTTGAGAAGAAGTGTAACATTAAGTTAATTAAAAGCATCACCCATTCCAGCTGACTTTACAAATTTGGCACATCCAGCGTGTGTGATAAACTGAGTGATTTCCAAGTGTGACCCAGCACTTACGTCACATTCCAAACTGGCCCTCAGTGAAGAGGGCTCTAAGTATTTTTTTCTGTGTTTGTGAGGCTCTACAACCTCATTATTCCACTAATAAAATAAGTGTTCTACCAGCCAGTAATATCAACAAAGCACCTTTAGATCAAATGAAAATCCTTCCTACTGACCTAAGAAGATGACTGTGTCATGCATGATTCCAGGTAAGTACCAGCATTGCCTCTTTGCCAGTATCTGACTATACTCTAAATCTCTAATTTATTAAGAGCAGGGAATGGAAAGTGTTCTCATGGGACCCATACATTACCTGACTGGGCTGGATTTCTGGGTAATCCTGAAGCAGAGCTGAGAAACAAGGAAAACTGCAAATCCTTGTGGGAGTCCCTCCAAAGCTGCCACAGGTGTCTGCAGATGTACCCGCTCTGTGAAATGTGGGGGTAGACAGAAGCCAGGGCAGACACCTGCTAGAAAGAATAAGCCAGAAATGTGGAAATAGTCAGATTCCCCATTCTCTAGAGAGCCTGGTCTGGTGCAGCACACAGCTGCTCCATGTGCTGTCTTGTCGAGGAAAGCCGTCCTCACCCACTTCATGAAGATCCTTATGGACACTCTCCTGAAAGCTCACTGACCTGCATTTCTAAGGGAGGGTTACTTTGCATGTCAGATGAGGATGAATATTATTTCCATTTTTTCCTTGAAGCTATGAACTCCTGTTTTCTTGACCCACAGAGCTGTCTCAGTCCTGAGTCTGGGATTAACCTGCCTTGCTGCTCCTAGGCTATTCAGATTTGTTCCAGTAGGTCTGCACCTATCTTACACATGGGAGGGTAGACTGGTGGCTGTAGCATTTGCCTGGAAACAGGAACTCCTTTTCAGTAGCTAAAACAACTTGCTGGAAGGAAAAATGTCATAACTGTATGTCAGGCTTGCCAACAGCTGTTTCACTGCTTTCTGCATGGTCACACCAGGGGACATGGGACGCTGCTTTGTACCTGAGGCTGAGAGCACGTTTACGGATCACTTGGAGCAGCTGCTCAGCCAGAAGAAGTTCTTTTCTACCACAAAATAAAGACATATTTTTAGCAGCAACAAAAATAGATTTCAACAAGTGTCTTAAAAACAGATAGAATTTCACATTCCTCTTTGATACTTAACAGGGATAAAAAGTACTGGGCTTGCACACCTCTTAGTGTGGGAACACCAAATTCTCTGACAATGTCTGACAATGGATGGTTGCACAAAAAATACAAAATTAACATCATGAAGAAATACAATTAATCAAGGGAACCTTTTTTGACACAGGAACTTTCCACACCATAACAGCATTGCAAACCAGTCCATGCATGAAGGCCATTCATTCTAGGGGTACATTCATAGAATCATAGAACAGTTTGAGTTAAAAGGGACCTTTAAAGGCCATCTAGTCCACTCTCTATCAAAACAGATGTGCCTGTAAAGGGACTTGTGGCCTCTGGAATTGAACATGTGGATAGATCATTCATCTGTCTGCTTCCTTTTGAGCCATCAGAGACCAGGCACGTTCAGATCACGCTGCAAAGTCCATCTTCCCTTTTGCTGAGTGCTAAGGGAGGATCCAGACGTAAAGGTTGTGATGTGAGAGACCAGCACCCCCAATCTGTTGTTGTCTGCAGAGCTTGTGTTAGTCAGAGTGGTGGCATTGTGGAAAGGAGGTCAGCCATCACAGCCCCAAACTGAAAACCAAACGAACTGCTTCAAAACTGGGAGTAGTCAGAAAGACTGAAATCGTACTATTTGAGGGCAGACTCTGCCAGTGCCTCATAAAGTCTTCTTTTGATCCTTGAGCTACCTCTTTGAAATCCACATAGGAAGGCATTACCTTAGGAGTGAGACATCCCTGTAGTGATAAAAGGAGTTGCAGCTGCTGTTTTACAAGCAGAGTATTTGGGATTACAATTAGCCTGAGTTTAGATAGTGGCTGCAAAGAAGCAGGGTGGACTTGAAGATGGTGCAAGGCAGAGCAGACATCCCAGGACTAACTGCCATTGAAGTTGCACTGGAACTGGGGCAGTGTAAACACATCACTGCCAGAGAGAAAGAGCCCTGCCAAGAGACCCATGAGTCCAGAGTCGTGCTGGGAGGACACCCAGGGTCACTCGGTGTTCAGCCAAAGATTTCCACATCACATTTTCTTGGCTGTCCCATGGAGGAATTAGGAAAATGAGGATGATGAGGAGGATGTGGCATTTGCAGTCAGTATGGCTGTCAGGTGGAGGGGCAGGGAAACTTGTTCTTCAGGACACCTCTCATGCATGGGGGCTGCAGGCTGAAGAAACCCCCATGCCCATTTGATAAGGTGTTACCTGCCTGCAACAAAACCCATAGAGACTTTCCATAAAATGCCGAACTTTTACCAGCATGCGAGAGCATCCAGCGCACATCTGGGAGGTGAGGAGCTGAGAGGAGCTGGTGAGGAGGGCAGGGGTCAGCACCTGAGCCCTCCATCTGCCTTGAGCCAAGTGAGAAAGGTGTCTGAATTAGTGCTGAACTGCTGCTCTGGTACTGGGGGCAGTGCGAGAGACCACCTTGTAAGCAAGACTAACTTAGACCTTTTTCCAAGAATTTGTATGGGCACTGGCTAACTGCTAAAACAGCCAAAACATAAATTCCACTGGACAATTCAACTCACTAAAATTTCTTTTCCCACTAAATAAAGAGTTCTTCTTTACTGTCTCTGCTTGGCTGATGTATACAGCATTGCGCAAAACATTACTCCAGGTTTTATGGCATTTCTCAATGGGAGGAACTTGCTGCTTACATATCCTCCCTCCTTTACCTGGTCTCCTCGTGGCCTGATGAAATGTACTGGCAGGTGTGGAAGGTTTCCACTCTTACCTGAAAGGGTCACTTCTAAGGACTGAGTTTTTGTATCACAATCCAAGAGTTATTCCTAGGCTGTGATGCCATACTCCTACGAAACAGGCAGAGTTTTCAAGATTTCCTCACACGGGTAACAAAAATGCCAAACAGCTGGTGGAAATGCAGGTTTACGGTGCTGCTGGGTAGATTTTATTCTGGTCAAAACATCTTTACAGGGCCAGTAAAAACAGAGGCAACCATGGGTAAACATTGCATGGAAATGTATCTCCCCAACAGATAAAGGAGACCCTCCTGAAGCAGAACCTCTGCATGACTTGCTTGGCTTGCAAGCAGGGACACATCTACTTTACATCTGTGCGCAGACACACATAGATGTGCACATGCAGAGATATATTTATACAGACACATTCATACTCACACAGGTGACTATATATACACACATGGATGCCTGTGTATATATGACTGACTGCACTTGTGTCTCTGCATATATAATTTATTATGTTCTGCTGTATTTTTGACATTTGTTATAACATCTATAATTTGTGGTCTGAGAAGGCTGAGCCATGAAATGTGGTGAGCCAAACTGGTTTGCATGTCTTCACTGAAAAATAGAGGGTTGGTTTAAAAGACATTTTCCCCCTAGAAAATGTAATTTTTAAAATCAGAAAAAAAACCCAACTACTCTTTTTCAGTTTCTGAGTTTTCACATTGCAAGGGGAAAACATGCTCCTTTGCACACTCTCTTCATCTTTCTTGTTTTAGAAGCACTGGCCAAAGGCAGAAAAAGAAGCAAAAGCTAAAAAGTAGACATAGGATTTGGTCTTGGCTATTCCATTTCTTCTTTTATAATACTAAATGAAAAATAAGAGGTGATATTTTAGGAGTTACAGAAAGCTGGCCTGTCAGTTTGTTTTCTTGCCATCAGAATGATATCATGTTTTCCTAAATAAAAATAATTCATGAAAAATTTCCAACAAAAGTCTCTCAGTTTTTTTCCATGAAATGTGTGTTTACTGAGCAGCATTGCTGTGAACACTCCCTACTCTGGCTACTAGGGAGGATGTCACAAGAAGCCCTCGGATGAGGGGGACAACCGCTGGACTTGGGACGAGTAGCACAGCTCCTGGCACCCAGGTGTCCAGCACTCACAGGGGCCTCCAAGGGATGTGCAGCTGAGGGAAGTGGTGATTGTGCCTTTCCCCATCATCTGCTCAGGTCTTCATGCCCTATGTGAGCACCTTACAAAGGAGAAAAGTGAAGAATTGATGAACACTGCTCAGGTCCAAGCCCAACCTTTGGGAAGAAAAAACCATAAACCTCTGTTGATCTCAGAGGATGGGAGGGTGAAGACTTACCATCTGTACATGCTGAAAAGCAGGTTTGCAGTCATTCTGGGCTGAGTTCCACATTCCTTCGGATACCCTGAGAATGGCCTAACTCCTCCACAAAGATGATCTCTGCCACAACTGGCAATGCTACCATCACCAGAAAGCGCTCATCATGATTCAACAAAGTGAAGAATTATTCTGAAATAACATGATCCTTTAGCAGTGCAAACACTAGCCCTTTGGCCAGGGTGACTACACCTGCCTGGTAGTGTAGGAGGCCAGTGAAGGAGCAGGTGGCAGGTCAGCAGTGCCAAGGGACATGTGTGTCCCACTCCCACACCACCAGTAGCATTTTAGCACCGATCATTTTAACCTCAGAACAGCTCAACCATCTTTGAGCGGGAGGTAGGAAAGAAATACATCCACAAAACTTGGATGAGAAAAAGCCCCTTGTGCCATCAAGCATAGCAGAATACAAATAAACCTTTAAGAGGAAAAGAAACCCAACTACCCAAGAAAATAGATGTTAGCAATGTATGAGTTCCCTCCTTCATCAAGAAGAGAATTTTCTTTTTTCTCACACTAATCCTTGTATGTTTGAAAGCAGAGGTAGACAAGCTCGTCTCACCTAAGACCCCTTCATCTAGATACCAAACATTGCCTTTGTAATTTAATATTTGTGTATCAGCAAAATATTAAACATCAAGGCACTGCTGTGTTAGGCATAATAAAATAGTTAGTTATCCGCCAAAACCACAAACCCTAGATTAATAACTTGAGAAGTAAGGCCAGATTGCTGGGATAGTGTGTGGGAGAACAGAAAATACACGGGAACAGTAAGTGCACCAAGACTTTGAATTGTCTTTCAATTTGAATTGTCTTAAATTTGTTCTCCCAAATAAAGTTTTTGAATGATAAAAACATTTTATTCATTAAAAATGATTTATAAAGTAGGTTATTGTGTTTTGCTTAGATACAAATGTTTTTTTTCTCTTTGAAAGAAAAAGTTCTATAGGAGAAGAGAGTCATTTTCATATCCTCCTGTTTCAATACCTAATTCATCTTCTGTTCCTTTTTTCACATCTAGGAAATTAAAGTACAAGAGCCCAGAGAGAAAATGACTTTGTCAGAAAAGTATGCCCTTGCATTCCTGGTCAAAAGAAGGAGACATACTAATTAATGAAAAAGACTTTTTACCACCCTCGGAATCTCTAAGAGGAATAAAAAATATACCCCAAACCAGAGTTGAGATATCGAGTAATCAGCTACCTTTTTTCAGACACAAGAGCAGATGAAAGTAAAATGTCAGTATCCTTTCAAGTGAGGAAAAAACACAACTCCTTTCCCTAGGGGGAAAAATCAAATTGTTATGGTTTTGTTTTTAATTTGGCTCCTTCGATGAGCAAATTTATTTATGTGTAGATTACCACCATTCCTACAGACATTTCAGCCCACGCTGTTTGGAGCCCACACTGTTCGTACGGGGGCTTGGCTCGCGGTTGCTTTGCTTTGGCTTTTGGGACCTCTGCCTGAAGCTCAGAGTGGTAACGCTTCCTCCTTCTGTCCCGCCAGGACAACACCATCAGGGAACACACCCTTCCTTGTGCCATCCACCTCCTAGGGCATCAGGACTCCCAGCGCAGAGGAGGACATGTGTATCAGAGATGGATTTAGAAGCTGATCTATTATAGGTTCTGAAGAGGTGTAGGTTCCTTCTCCCTTTCCATAAACCTCTTATCCTACAGGACCTATTCAAGACAATACTTCCTATCTAAGACTGTGGGATTTTGCAGCTCTGAAGTAAATCTGAGAGTTTTTCTCCTGAGGACCATGTCATGACAAACTCTATAATGGAAAAGTAATGACTTTGGAACAAGCTTATTTGAAAAAAAAATTGAATAAAATCTGGGACCTTATCCAGGTAGAGATCTTAGCCTGGCATTCCACCTACATTCTTTCTGTTATTAAAATAATTTAGGAAACCAGGAAGCCTGTTCTGCACTCAATCATGTTAGCCCACGCCGTGTCAATTTGAATTCTGCCTGTGGTGATAACAGTTGAAAATCTGATGGGCCAGATAGGGAACTGACAAAAATCGGCATTGCTCCATTACAATCAGTGGGGTTTTGCCAATTTACCCTTGTTAAAGATCTGGACCTTTATTTCTAGGCAGGCGTTTTTCCAGACAGCAAAACACTCTCCTACCTCTTTGGCAAAGGAAAAAATAAAGGAACAATTTAGCGATACTTTGGAGAGTGACATGACCATGATAATGCAACTTGAAAATTAAACCCTTGGCTGATTTTCAGCATACTTGAAGTTAACTAGAACCATGTTCAGGTTCTTCAAATGTGGTCAACAGGTAATATCTGATGCCATTTTTCAGTGTAGATGCCACCAGATTCCAAGCTGAACATTATTATTTTTCCATTTTAGTTCATTAAGATGACTTTAAAAGTCTGTTAAAAAACTCCTCTGATGAAGAAAACAACATTTGCATGTGTAAGCAGACACATGAAAACATTTTATCTTCCATCCAACTGCTTTTTCAAGACTAAAAGTACTTCTGAAGTTCATCTTTGCTGTAGAAAGTCCATGAGCCTGTGGAAATTAATGTTTTTGATATTTGACCATTAGCTGATCAGCAATCAGGACAGCTTAGCCTGATCCTGTGCACCACCCTGCCATAGTTCATGTGACAAGAAAACAGTGACAGGCAGTCCCTCCCCTACTCACATTATCCTTCTGAGCCTGAGAAATGTCGCTCCTGACCTTCCTCAAGGTGACTCCACAAGTCTGCAGCATGGTCCTATGGTAGTCACTGCTTGGAGAACTAGTTAAAAATGTTAAAAGGACTGCACTGTGGGTCACACTGCTTTGACCAAGAGGGAAAGCCTGAAAAGCCTTCGTGGTTACACCTCCCCTCACCCTGTTGCCATCTGCCATTTCAGAAAGAAAGGGAAAAAGAGTGAGGAAGAGAGGACTTTGAACTTCAGAGAGAGTTATTTTCTTCTGAAACATGACAGGTACTTTTTATTTGGGAAAAGGAAAAGAAAAATACATTTCCTACAAGACCGGTTTCATCAAAAGATTTGAGCTGGTTATAGTTGTTACACAGGAGCAGGGACTCAACAGTGATCACAGTTGTCTAAATGCAGCTTTGAAACTATCCTGAAAGTCTTGGATTCTATTAGTAAAGAAAAGGGTCTAGGATTTATCTGTGGCTCTAAAAGCAAATGACAGAGAAGATTTTGCTTTTATCAAGCTAAACACGGTTCCCCAGGGGCTTCATGCATAGCAATCTGCTGTCTCGTGAGTCATACATCTGGAATTTCTGGGGACCCCACTTGCGAGAGTCAGCCAAATCCGTGACAAGGGAAAATGCCCCTAGTTCAGCTGTATGGACAGTCACCAGACCATGCTAAATCTTGTGCCTTCACCCTGTAGCACAGGCCTGCCAGGCCTGGCAACAGGAGCCTGCTCAGTTTGGAGGTATATCTGTGCACTTACATATCAACTTTGCAAGTCCTGGCCAGCACCCTGAATGTGCACCAAAATGTTGTGTCCAACCATCTCCCTAACAGGAAGGACAACATTGCTTAAGGTGAGCCAAATCTTCTGAGCTTTTGAACATCATGTACTCACCAAGAATAAGATGTGGATAGGAAATCCTCCAACAGTTTCCCAGAAAGGCTAAATTTGAGCCAGTCACAACAGGATGAACACAGAGATATGGATGAGTAGAGAAAAGGCATTGTAGATTGAGTAATAGCACTCAGTTTCTTTAATTGACCTTTGTTTCCATGTCCTCAGAGCACTAGCATGGCTTCAACAATGCAAAGGCTTCAGGTCTGCCCGCTGGAGACCTTCCTTTAGGAAGGCTCACCTCCAGTGACAGCTCCCATACCACACCCTCTGAAGAGAGCAGGGCTGTGAGGAAGGCAGTGCAGCAAGACCACCCATCAGCCCCAGCTACTGGCATAAGCCCTGCTCTGAGTTAACAGCTGATATAAGCAGCAAACTAGCTCATCCATTTATTCAAGTAAGCTGGACAATACCCAGAAAACCTTGCTTTTCCGTGGAACAGAACAGAACTGTACACCCTTCTTTTTCTTACCCTCCCTATCTTTGGCTTCTGCAGTGAAGTGTAGAGTCTGCTCTGACAATTCAGAGCTGAACCAAGACAATACTGTGTAATGGGTTAGTCTTCATGCTTCAGCAGAGACTATAAATCCTTTCTTTACTTGCTTTGCAGGACTTCCTGTTTTGTTTAGTTTTCGCAGCAGATAGAATCCCATTGATAGCATTTAAACGCATCCATCACAATGAACTCTAAGATGCAGGAAATAACATTTTCTTGTACTTAAGCATCTCAGGAGACTGCAGTGATCGTATTAAAATTTTAATCACAAATTCCTTGTGTTTAAATCACAAAGGATTCACTGTGCTAGAGAATTTTACAATATGAAATTCTTATAAATTTGTGGCAGATAGCAATTTTCTGTCTGGGAAATGTAAATCAGTTATTAATAAGCCAAATTGCTAACATCAAAACTGGTATCTATATGCAGGAAAGAGACAAAAATCTTTCATAGGCATATAAAGTTTTACATGTACTAGCCTGAACAATTTTAATCCCTGTTTCCTGAACTGAGAGACATCAAACTGCATCTCATCCTACAGCAATATATCCACCTGATCCATGCATGGTGTTCTAGGGCTTTGGAAATGATTATCTGAAAGTTAATAGCTGAGAAACTATTCTGAATGGCATATACATTTCAGACTTTATAACTAGAGACTACTTTTTGGCTCAGATGAATGTAGGTCTTGCACAGGCTTAAAATAAGGCAAGAAGACAGTGAGGTCCAAAGCAAGCAGCAAGGCAAAGTTTACAGCATCCTCTAGACCTATGCAGGCTCCTCAACAGCTATGAGCACAGATCAGAGCTCAAGACCTACTCCAGCAATTCTGCCTCGACCTGAGCCTATGCTCTGAATTTCAAAGCTATCCTCGAATATACAGTTGCACAAAACAAAACAATTGGGTTTTAGCAGCTTCCATATGTTAGGCTCCTAGTTGAGCTCAAGCACATTGCTAACAGTACTTGAAATGTAATTATTTTGCTATTTTTTTGAGTGTATTAAAAAATCCATTACCATTGTCAAAGGGTGCAAAAGGTGGTTAGTAATACAGAGTGGATTCTGGGGATGAATTTGCAATGTAGCTAGAAACTGAGTATTTAGATTTTAAATCCCAGCTCATTATTGGAATTAATTCTGAATGTTTGCAACTCTTTGCTAATGCCTTCATAGAAAACAACATAGTTTGCATCACTATGAGATTACACAACTCCTTCACTTGCACAATTGTTCCAATAATCAAGAGTGGACTTAGTCTTTGCAGGTGCAAGAGCATCTCCAAATAACACAAATAATTCAGTAAAGGAAATAGACCTTATTGTATGAGTAGCAATTTACAGCGTAGTGGTTCTTCTTCTTGCTGATTTTTTCAGCACAGCTTAAGAGATTTGGATGGAATTGCCATGAAGATTTACATTTAAATGTAGGGCAGAGGCAGATAAACTGATTAATTAACTGATCAATTCCATAAGGAGCTTAAAGCATATCTGGTAATTTTACAAAGGAAGGCATGGGATGCGCTGCTGTCTTCATGAGGGTATCTCCCCATGCTGGAGCGTGTCCCATGAATAAAGCAGTTTCATTTCTCTCCCAGCACCGACACAGCTTCAGAGGCATGTGTGTGGAGAATTTGCCTCCTGCAGCACCATGTGTCCCCCATGCTTAAGTTTGCCTTAAACCAGACGGAAAGACAAAGATTCGTTGTTTGGGGCTCGCAAAGGGCAGCTTCAAACCACGGCTCCTTCCAGTTGTCAGTGTGCTGGAGCATGAACTCCAGCCAGGATGCATTCAGCACAGCTGTCTCACTTGCATGCAAGCTGTGGTGTGTATTTGGAAGTCAGTCGGGACCACGTTCCGACCATCTCCTCTAGGTGCCTGCTTGCGTTGCCATGACAACTAGTAAGACACTGATGGGCAATTCGGGCTCCCCACGCTCCATGGCTGCCAGACTCTATTCCTTATATAGGCAATAGAAAGAAGTAGGCATCTAAATTAGGCACCCAAAATCAACAGGCTGACTACACCCCACACACAGACCCCCAGCCAGCTGCCAGATTCCTGGCTGGTCCCTGCCAGCAAGAGGGACACACTACACCCTCGCCATCCCTGAACTCACTTCCTCCTTTGACTTCCTCTTCCAGTGTGTCAATCAGAAGTGACAACGTGACATCTGGGAAATGCTCCAAATCTATCCATTTTTAAAGTGAAGTGCTCAGTGGCAGTTAAACAGCCAGAGCTTTCTGCTCATTGCAGCATTAGAAACATTCAGATTTCTCTGCAGTTGGGTAGAGAATGGTAAATGCTGCCATTGCACCCAAAAGGTTCTTACATGCATTTCCAGATCTTTCATCCTGCAAGTGTGTTCCACAGATACAGAATCACACAGACATCCATTAAGCTTCAGAATAAAGAAGAACTCATTTTAAAACAAGCAAACAAACAAATGCCAACCAAAAAAACCAAACCTGCAAGATCTTGAGACAGCTTCTAGTCCTGGAAGTAAAGAAAAAAATTCTCTGCAACTATTCATGCAAATTCCAGGTCAGTTCACATTTTTTTGGAATGACATCAAGCCTTTTCCCATCTTCGGTACCTCTTTCATTTTTACTGGTTCTTCTCTTGCACATATGTAACTCCCCATCAGACCTTCAGTGTCACTAATACCTGTCCTGTGGTGTTTTCTTTTTCATCCCCTCTGCAGTTGAAATCTGTGGAGTATCTCACACTGGTAATCTGTGACTTCTTGTTTGTTGGGCTTGGAGGTTTCTGTCTTGCTCTTGGTTGGTTGTTCTTGCACAGGCACTTTTACAAGCTGTTTATTTTTTTAATCAGCACACTGCTGTGTATTTATGATAGAGATGGCCAAAGAAATGACCTAGCAAAGAATTGGACCATACACTTGGAGCATAAGGAGGTGTGATTCATGACTTGCCTTAATTCCTGGAGGAATTCATTCCAGATGTTCAGATAACAAGCTGAAGCTTGTTTCAATGACCAGGAATTACATTATTCCAGCGAAGTGAAATCAGTGACAAGGGTGACCACTCAGGAACTTCAGCAATTCAAACAACCTTCAAGAATGTCCAGAAAGAGTGAGCTTAGGCACTTCATTCACACAGACTTCTGCTGGCATTCAATCCTCTCTCCTCACTTGATCTATCTAAATGCTTGGTACCTCGGCTGAGCTCTTTCCACTGCCCATAGAGAAAAGCCAGATTTCTTTAGGGAACAAAGCCAGCAGATGCCTCTTCCTCTCCCCACTAACTACAAAGAGTTGGCTTTTTCCAGATGCCTGGTTATTAGGCAGCTAAAGAGAGGAACAATAAATCTCATGCTTGGAGTCAGTGGGCAGTAGGCACTCCATAGGGGTCAATGATCTCAGTATTCTTTCGGGCCTCAGCAGGAGATTTTGAGTTTGATTTGATGATCCATGCAAAGACACGGTGGAGAATGTGAAGAGAAAGTCCAAAGTGCTCTGCACAGACTGTGCTGCTGCAGAGGCTCTGCTCTGTAAAGGGCTGGAGGCCTCCATTCCCAGACCATCTGAATTGCCACAGTCCATCCAAGGCATGGTGAAAGCATGGATAACTGAATTAAGTGTATTATTAAGGGTAGGACCTGGACTCTGGATCTACCTGAAACCCATGGGGAGTGTTTTCAATGGAATCATGAAATAGTTTCAGTTGCAAGCAACCTTTAAAGGCCATCTAAAACAACTCCTCATGCAATGAGCAGAGACATCTTCAACCAGATCAGGTTGCTTAGAAGCCTGACCTGGAGTTTCCAGGGATGAAGCATCTACCACCTCTCTGGGCAACCTGCTCCAGTGTTACTGCAGTTACCCACTGGTGCTGCTTTGAGTAGGCAGAAATTCAAGAGCGTTTTTTAGCTACAGGAATACAGCCCCCCTGCTCACCAATCTTCCTGTTTGCTCAAGGTCATCTTCAGCCAAATAGTGGCTGAGCTCTTCCAAGACACAAGGTTACCAGGGTGACAGGAAATGCACCGGTGTCAATCCCTTGTTGCTAACACCTGGATTGAAATTAATGTAGCTGCTCACATTCTGAATATTTTAAAAAGTTAAGAAAAGGAACAGTTCTTGTGGGAATCCACCAACAAAGGCCCTGGCAATAGGGATATAATTTCCCTAATCATTGCAGCGTTCCCTTTACCAAAGGATACCAAATACTCTGACTGCTTCAAACTGTGTGAGCTAAACCAATAATTTCAAATTGTATTTTCAAGGTAATGTGTTTAACATCTGTGGAACATTTTTAAATATTGGCTATGTTCAGAATTGTGGAATAAACAGAAGGGTAATTTGGAGACCAAAAAAAGAAATTTTTAAATTTTTTGTGAATCTGTCAGTCACACTTGCCTACTTTCTCAGCATGCAGGGGTCACTTTGGCACACCTGGACTAAAATCAGTGACATCCATGGCTTGAGTCAATATTCTTTGAAAAGAGCAGAGGCTGCCAACTCAGGCTCTTTGAGGTTACTGCTTGGTCATTATCTTGTTGAAATGTCATTCCTTTTGACATTTGAGGCAGACACACAAATAAATTAAAGGAAGGGCTTATTTATGCTGAGTGTATGAAAATGGCACTTATGCATTGAGATGGATGTGGAAACTGCATTTACATGAGCATTTTATCTGCAACAGACAGGGCTCTATAACTAGGTGCCTGCCATGACACAGGAACAAGCAGCTAAGGCAAAAGGTGCATTTATCTATTCTAATGTGTAATTCCAAAATATAACCTTTCCCTTCAGTTATTATTTATCTAATTGCACAGCCAGATTTAGTCGGTGCATTTGAAAGCATAATTAATTGCAATGCACTTGGTAATGTTCCATTCTGCACCACCTGTAAGTCAAACTGCTGTAATACAGAATTGACTTTTGGAAGGGTTTTCATCACACTGTGTGCACTGAAAATAATTAGTGATCCGGGAGGGCAGTTACTTTTATCCTGCTAATTGGATACGCTGGCAGTTCTTATGCCCTTGTGGTCAGATGTTAGCCTCATCTGCACAGTTCCAACCAGTGGGATTACCGCACTTGGGTGGTCATGTGTGTATTTAAGAATATAATTCACACTTTTCAGTTTTGCAGCTGTTGAACTGGTGTGAGCCGTGACTTTGCTCTGAAAGGATCAGAATCCATGTTGTCTTAATACAGCACTGAAGGACTACCTGTGGCTGAGGCTCAGGGGTGGTTCTCACAAGCCTTTGCAGCAACCATCAAGCCTTCAAAAGCATTCTGGTCTGGAGGTGACTTCTCCACTGATTTTCACAACTTATTAATGTTTGGAAGAAAGTGTTTACAGAATGTGACTGTTTCACAATACTTTGGTTCTGGCAGCAGAATCAGCTTAAGAAATTCTCTCCTTTCTTCTGCCTTTGTCATGCAGGTCACTGACCTCTTGGTTGTAGCAACACAACTATTTGTAGAACAGTGTGATGTCCTGGATAAATGACATAATTCAGGTTAAACTGCCTTCTTTTCTTTTTCCCTGCTTTTGACTTTTAGGGATGAAAATGGCAAAAGGGGAGGAAAGCTTTGGTGAAAGGGGAAGTGGCTGTGGAGGGAACTGTCTACAGAGATTACCACTAAAAACCTCAATATTGTGAAGCTACTATTCTGAACCCCTCTTGTTGGTGTTTGGGGTTTTGTGATAGTTTTGGGTTTTTTTCTAAAGCATACTAAGTGGTAAGAGGAAGCTGGCAAAAACTAAAAACATAAGACTCATGTCTTTTTATCTGCCTCAAGTGCAGATTAGTTGTTGGAAAATGCCTTTAAAATGCCCTCTGTGAAAAATTCTCAGACATGTTTGGGGCTTTTCTTAATTCCTGGGATATGCTCAGCCAGTAGCTTTCCATGTTTAGAGAGCTGCTGCTATGGCAGTTTGAACACTGAGCACATATCTGGATCCAAAGAACAAGGTTTCAGTACACATCACATGGATGAAGACCCTGAGAGAAGAACCAGGACTGAAAAGGAGGAGGAGGACAGGGCAGGGATTGGGACAGAGAGGAAGAACATCAAAAAATCTTAATCTGAAAAGACAAGGGCCACTGGGCTGCTGGGACCTGTTAGGGCGTGAACCTCCTCACAACTGGAGATCCTGGAAAGGAGTGCAACCATGGGATGGCCAGGATGGTTGGCAGGTGACTGAAGCTGAGGAGATCCAGGAGCATCATGTTACTACAAGGCTGCCTACTGGAAGACTGATAAACCAAGATTTTTCACTGCTTTTGAGAACTTACTTCTTTTGAATGAACAGGATTATGCTGGTTATCTGAAATAGCCAAGAGGCAAGATAACGAGGAGGGAAAAAGAAGAGGAATAAGGAGAATACAGAAGAAATATGTGGCTGAGGAAGTTAACACAGTTTCAATTTGCTAGAAAATAGCTTTCAGTGTGCACAGCTTAAGAAAAATGGGAAGCAAGACGAGCACCTCTTATAAAATAGTAATACTTATTTTCAAGTACCCACACTAAGAGTTTCTTTTTTCTTTATTTTTCACTGGAATAAAAGTTGACAAGTCCAAAAAAACATATCTGAGAAGATTTCCTACAAAGCCTATCAGATCTTACATGGCAAGTGTACATAATTCCCAAAAAGAAAACAATGTTGATTGAAAAAAGGAATGAGAAAGAATTTTCAGCAGCTCAGAATAAGAATATGCTGGTATTTGGTTTTCAGGGTTTCAACAGCAGTTAAAAATTTTTCAGAAGTCAAGAGATTACACTTTTTTCATGTTTGCTTTTTTTTTTTAACAAGGAAAATGAAATCTCTTTTCCAAACTGAATCTAATAGTGATGATTTTAATGTCATTTACAAGATGAGCTCTCTGTGCATGAGCTATTTACATGACTGTAATAAGAACATAATGAAAACCCAGGTAGATATTCATGTGAGCTAGTTACAGCAAAGTACATAAGCAGTGGTGGTGGTTGTAGTAGTAGAAACACTCATGTTTCCTAGGTTGCCTCAGCACTAACATGCATTCAAAAATCATAAAAATTTTATTAATTAATCCTAAGTGTGTAAAGTTCTTTACATTCCAGCTTGTTTGGGTGATAGAGACAATAGATTTTTAAAATGTAATAATCCCTTTTAGAGAACAATCTATTTGACACAGATTTTGACTCACTTGCTTTGAAATGCAATAAAATAGAATAAACTAAACTAGATTAGAATAAAATGTGCTAATAAAAATTCTAGCTGGAGGATTAAGGACAGATGGCTCAGAAGTCAAGGAAATAGTAATCTTTTTCCAGTAACTACCTCAGACAGATTCGAGGTTATCAAGAACAAGAGTGAGGTGAGCCATTTGCATACTATCTCCAACCAAACTATCCTCTTCCTCTGCCTGAATTGCAATCACTAAAAGGGCAGAGATTTTTGGAAAATAGCATGTTGTCTGTAACATTCCAGCAATTCCATAAACAAATGCCAGCCTGCTCTCTGTGGGTAAGGATGTAAGAATTCAGTATGAGCAAATTGCAGAGAGTGACTGGTCTTCAGAGACATGTGATGGTTTTCCCTACTCCCTGACCCAGATGATAACAATTCCAGAGTTATTCAGGGGGTAGGACTGAAACCAATTTCTTAGAGACAGCATCGGAGTTTGCAGACTTCACCAACTGCCACGCTTTCACCTGCAGTTTGGCAGGGATCACACGAGTACGTGCACCACAATAACATGCCTGCTTGTAAAATATTCTCATATTAAATATTACTTGAAATACTGTTTCAGGAAACCAGACAAATGGTGTTCTGAAAGCCAAAGCAAGTTTGCAAGTCTTTGTCTGCAAATATTTTCTTTGGTATACATCCAGCTCTACTTGGAGAGACCAGTTTCACTTTAATGCTAGCACCCTAAAAGTTAAGTAGCTACTTTCAGCATGTAATTGAACAAAAGTTTCAGCAGATGATGGAGAGAAATAAATACGGTAAGAGGGTAGTTCATTCTGTCTCTATTAGACTCCATTTAGGGGATGATGAACCACCCCCTGGAGATACACATATCTCTTGATTGCAAAGGGAATACAGATGATTCGTTTGGAGATCACACTGCTGAGTCAGATTGCTGCGGTTAATGAATTACCTTTTTGCCAACTGACACACCTTGGACAGGACTTCCTGGAAGAAATCAATGGCTGTGGTCCCTTTGGTTGGGGCCAGCCATCATTCTCTTCCATTTGCACTCTCACTCATGGGATAGGTGAGCCCAGTTTCATTGACATACAAAGCATGGCTTGAGAAAGGTTCAGCTGTGGCAACCACCGGCTGACAGGGATGATTATTACACAGGCCACAGCTGAGAGTGCCCCCACGACTGCCTTCTACCCTTATCTGCAACAGCCATTTTCAAGACAGGGCTAAGAGACAATCCAATATCCACCTGCTGGAAGGACAGCTGCCAAGTTGATGGAGCAAAAATACTTTTAGTAGTGGCAGATTGTAGCAGGAGGGGTCACAAACAAGAAGCACAGATTGGGAGGTTCAAATAGGGAGGCTTTATCAGCTAGGCAGGGCATGCAGTGCTGGAACAGGTTATTGAGACAAGTTTTGGGGTCTCCATCTTGGACAGACTTCAAGGCTTGACTGAAGAAAGCCAACCAAGCTAACAAAGCACCAATGACAGTCCTGCTCTAAGCGGGCACCTGGACTGGATGAGATGAAGAGGTCCCTTCCAACCGGCATTTCTGTGGGAGGCTGAAAGTGTCTCAGAAAAATTCTCCACTTGAGAGTGCTGTATGTGTTCCCTTCCTGTTCTTTCCTACTTCAGTGCTCCACATACGTCAAGCAGCAGCTCCCAGAGGTCATACAGGAAGGATTATTTCCTCGGTATGCCTTCCTCTTCCTCATACTCCTTCTTCTGACCTCAGCAGAGCTGCACAATTTGCCTACAGAAAGAATGTGACCTTTTGACAATAGAGTCATCCAGCAATTTGTTCTAGTTTGAAGCTATTTCCCCCCATTACCTCTTGGGTTTTCCCTCAGCCTCTTTGCCACCAATGGAAAGATTTGCTATGCCTGGAATGCGAAATTTTGGTTACCACTCACTGCACTGCAGTGCCCAGTTCAACAACATGTACCAGAAGCTTGGTTTCAGGAGCTTTTTTCTTCAATGGAACTTCCCAAATATTTTTGAGGGTTTTCAAAGCAGAAATGGTAGAGAAAGGTAAGTTTGTTACAAATTATGCACTGCATCATAGAAAAGCAAGTAAGCTAGGCTGAAGCAGCAGCGATGGCATAGGTAAACGTATTACCAGTTATGAAGTTCATAATTCAATTCATATTATAGATACGAGTTGTGTACATTTATAAGTAAGTACATATACATACATCTCCAATTATAGGGAGATACAGGTTTACACCTTGATATATATGTATATAAAAATTAAACACAAATATTTGTGCGGATTAATTGGTTTCTAAGCATATGCTTTGTGGTTACAGAGGAAAAAGGCAGATACTGCATAATAATGCAACATGTAGTAAGCCACTTGATTTTGACTACCTCATCTGCTCTTTTTACAATAATTGACTTACCCAGCATTAATACTTAAATTTAATGTCAACAGCTATAAAAACACAGAGCAAAATAACTACCTGACAAGATTTTATTTTTCCCATTTCAGTCTCACAGTGCCACAGAAGTCAGGCAGTACAGAACATCCAATAATCCACTATGCACAAGCTGAAAATTGGCACTTACTTAGAATTAGAACTTAGAGCTAAGATCAGACATCAGTTAAAGATGAAAATACTTTACAGACCATTTCCCTTCTAGAAATTCCCAAAAATACAATGGACATTCTTTAAGTTAATTATGAGTCTATTTTAATCAGAAGCAACCTCTCACAAACAAGTAATGCCTTTAAGAATGGAAGACACTTTTCCAGGTAACAGATGTAGTGACTTTAAAACCATAATCTTATGATATACATGTAAAGTTTTGATGGATATTTTGAGCTAACATTTTTACTGGCCATAAACTATTATTCCCTGCCAGACTGAGAGAGCTAGCCTGAGGGGAAAAAACATTTCAGTCTTAGAAAGTAAGGCACATAAAAAAAAAAAGTGGGAAAATGCTATTTTTAAACAGACTATGAGCATTTTTCTAATAGGTTTTGTGTAAAATATAAAATATGTTGCAGTAACAGAGCACATGGTGTGTCAGAAAGCTTGGATTGGTATTCTTTTGGGATGTCTTGCACAATTTGCTCGGTTTTTTTTTCCAATACAGATCGCCAGGGTTTCCCAGAAAAGCAAATTACCTCTGTTAAAAAAATGAGAGGGGGTCTTACTGCTAAGTTTTCCTTTTTTTCTACAGGAAACATGAATGGTATAAGTGGTTATAATGTATGGTCAGATCCAATGAGTTTCATTCACCAGAAAACCCAGAGCACACAGAATCACAGAATAAGCTGAGCTGGAATAGGCCTTCACACTAGGTGTTGGTGCTGCTAACACCTTTTCTGGTTTTTAGCTGTCGGCTTTCCTTGCACCTGACCTGGCACCAAGGACCTGCACACAGTCAGAAATTGGCCTGTCCAGCCACACCCAGCACAAAGTGCAGATATCAGACATCCAGCACTACATGAGTTGGGATCCCTTCCTAGGCCTCCCTCACCTCCCCTAACACATAACGTGGGTATTGCTGCACAGCTGCACCATTCTCCCTGTTCAGCTTGCAGTGTCCTTCCCTGAAAGGTGACAGGAAGAAGATGACCCACCAGCTCCAGTGCAGCCCTGTGCCACTGGTCACTCTCCCTCTGTAGCAGCCCTGAGTCTGTGGAAACCTCATGTGCTCTTGCAGCATAGGCTGATACACTCATACTGACCGAGCAGAAGCACCAAAATCCACATTCTGGTCTCCAGCGCTTTGTCTTCTCGCTATACTGCCCTTCTAGGGCCTTTTAATGAGAACAAAACAGCACATGGCTTCATCAGTCTTTGAAGACAGAAGAAGGATGAAACAGGTATATACATAACACACATCTTCTAGGACCTAGATGCTAAGGTTGCTCCCCCTCTGTGCTACCTGCAGAGTTAAGGGGTAGGTGACTGTGAGAGACTATGCTGGGTCCTCATCAGGAACAGCTGTGTTCTGTTTTCAACATTGTCACTGCTTTGCCTGGTGAAGACATACCCTGGAATGAGCTTGCTGTGACACAAAAATGACTCTGGACAGAAGCAGACACAAAAACCACCCACCTTCAAAGTCAGAGCCCAACCAACTAGGGAAACAACTCCAGAGTCCAGTCGTCACCAGCTGCTTATAATTAAGCTGCATTTCCAAAACATTGCCTTTCCCACCCACAGAATGGCTTGAAACACACAAGCTGTCACATGAAGAGCATGAAGGAAGAGTGGGGCATTGATGATCTGTTCTCTCTTGAGAAACCCATCGTACAGAAAATGGGAACAAACCCCCCGAAAATATCAGCTAGGCCTGGATTATGGTCCACAGGCATCCCAAAATCAAATAACTTGTTGACTACTGTTAATTGTTGGAGGGATTTTCCTACACAGAAGCATGACGTCAAAAGGAAACCCTCCCAGGAGAGAGGACCTTTTTCCCTTATTTGAGAGCTTGTGAATTTCTGCAGGCCAGTGACTTCAGTGTTGTTCGTTGGTGAAAACAGTCAGAAGCCAGCAGTGCTTTAGGAGCCTTTCAGGAGACAGTTTGATCCCCTAGAGTGTCTGGGTTCCCTCAACAGTATTTTGACACTTTAGCTGAACATCAGTGTTCTGACACTGCTCTGACACTGTCTGACAGACAACCCAGGGCTCAGCTTGACTAGAGGCACCAACAAGAGACTGAAAGGAAGAATATGCAATCAGCTGGCTGGTTACTGATGTAGCCTCTTTATGCATAATCTCCACCCACTTCTTCACTTCATCAGCATGAGACAATGCCCTATTGTATTAGTTCAAAACAGACAGTGCCTCCAAGACAGACATCTCTCCCTTGAAGCGCAGGGATCCGCAGTTCTGTCTACAAGCACAGGCAATTGGTAAAGTTCCCATCTTATCCCATTCCAGTTTTCTTCGGTCTATTTGGCAATAGATAAGCAAGTGAATCCAAACAGTGGTATTTAAATCTCTCAGAACCTCTCGTTTCCTAATCTTCTAGATAATTAAATTCTGTGCACATTTTCAGCATTAACATTGAAACAGGCATTTCCCCCTTCTTGTGCACATTTAAACAAGTGTTCCAATATCCTGAAAAAAGCTGAATTATAAGCCTCAAGTATGTGTATATTACAATATACAAATTAGAAAACCAATTAGAAACAACGTTTTCCATCTAGCAGCTTCTGCTCATCACAGAGGCAAAGGCAGTTGGATGAAAATCCCTTTACAGCACCCACCATCATTTGCCACCTAATGCCACAGTGTCCCAAGGCAAGGCATGTCTTATACTGCTTGCAGTGAACTACTGGGGCCTCTGTCCTCCACCACACCTTGCAAACCAGGCAGGCTGGCAGAGTCTCTGCCAGCCAGCTGCAACAAAGGACGTGTCCCATCAGGACCTGCAGCCAAAAGATGCCTATTGGAGGGTCACATTCTATTGCCATGGGCTGCCAATGGCTTCTGCATCCTAACACACAGTGTGCCAGGCATGCCATGGCAGCATGAAAGCTCAGGACACAGGTTGCTGGCTTTGCTCACACACTTTCAAGTGTCATTTGACTGTTTTGCAGCAGTTCAGTCATTGTTCCAAATGGCCTTAGACTGGGTTTGGCTCCTAATTAATATCTATCATCTAGGAGGTGAATTTGCTGGGTCAGAGTATAGCAAGTGTTCCTCCTGTCTGCTCCAGGGAGAACAACCCTGAGAGATCTCCCAAGCCCTTCAGACACCAGCAACTTTGCTCCCCTTGCTTGCATTATTATAATCCAAGTCAGATGTTGCTTGAGGATCCTGCCAGGGTCTGAACTGTGGGAACACCTTACTCTTTGGGCTTAATGAGGAAAATAAGACCAGAGGTGACCGCAGAGTATAAAATACTGAGTTTAGCCTTGGGTAACATGACAGTGCATCCTGGGTTTCCAACAAAGTACTTAGATAACCTAAATTACCTAATCTTATGCAGTAAGTGTTGCATATTTGCTAGAGGTAAGAGCATACAACAAGGAGAAAAAAATCACTTTGCATCTTACATCCCAGCCAGAAGAATGTGTGCACAAATTGCACCAAGATTCTTATACCTTGTCGTGCAGATGGCCTAGAAACATGCCTTACAAAATAGCATAATTTTTCTTTCTTTCAACAGGTCATTAGAGAGACAGGCCATATTTGACTTTTGTAGATGGATTACCTTGTTTAGGGACTAACCCAAGTAAAGTAACCTCAAGGCTGGGGGTACTTTGAGGCAGCAGCACAGGTCTGAAGCCAGAGCAGCTGCTTTCACTCTAGGGGTCCCTGTGTGAGTGCCACAATTTTGTCCCCAGCCTCTGCTTCCTTTACAAACACTCATCATCTCTTGAAACAAGTTAACTTGTATCAGTTCTGTCAGATTTCAGGCTTTGCTTTTTTTGAGGTTAATTTCTCCTTTTCTCTTCCCACTGAACCACGGAATCATAGAATATCCTGAATCATAAGTGACCCACAAGGATCATGAAGTCCATCTCCAGGCCCTGCACAGGACATCCCAAGAGTCACAGCATGTGCCTGAGAGCACTGTCCAAATGTTTCTTGAACTCTGTCAGGCTGCTGGGGAAGGTACAGGGAGCCTGGCAAGCACCCATCAGGTGTTTATTAGACGGGCGCTGCTCTGGCCAAGCAGAGGAAGATTATATTCAAGTTCAAGACAAGCTTATTCAAGCATAAGACAAGCGGCATACAGTTCAATGCAAAAATTTGCAGGAAGGCATTTCAGTCTCAGAACAGTTTCCAAGTAAAAATTGCTTCTTTTGTTATTTTTGTAACTTTTCCTCTCACAGGCATTTGACTGTTGGCCTCCTCTAGAACCATTGAGCTTCATTCTGGATCATGAAGCTGTGAGAGAAATCACTTAAATGCACTCGTAATTAGGGAAACAGCCAGAATTATCTCTACCAGAAAAATCTCCAGCCTTACCCAAGAGCTATATTCTGTCCAGAATTGTGATTTACCTGTACCCATAACTTCACAGGTAAGACTTCCAAAGAGCATGTCAGAAGAAGCTGCTCTTTGGTCCAAAATGTAGTGTTCAAACTTTCTTCACATACTTTCTGGCAACAGGTAGCCCTCTCTGGTAAACCTTTTCATCCTTCCACATGGTTGATCCTCCTCTAAGTCTTGACAAAAATCTAAAATTAAATAACATGACCATGCTCCTGCTCTCATCCAAAGTAGGTATGGAGGTTTGCTGGAATGTCTTGTCCCATCTGGCCTTGTAAACACAGCACCAGCACTGTCCATCTGCATGGTCACAACCACTAGAAGGAAGGACTTGTGATACAAAGGTAGCAGCTTCTACCCTGGCCCAGAGAAGTATCTGGTGATTCCCCAACCCCTCCAGGAAAAGGGTGGGGAACTGGGTATGTACAGGTTCAAGACTTTCAGGTGTATCACAGTGTGGGAATCCTTTTTTCATGCCACTTAGTGAGTCAGCTCCCTTTTGCAAGCTTATCGGGTTAAATCACTATTTTTCTGCATCTCAGCAGGGTTTGCTCAATATGAAAACAGACTACACAGGGCATTAACTCGTCTGTCCTGGACCTGCTCCAGCAAAATGCAGAATTCCCAGCATGTGAGAAAAATTCCCACCAGGAGCATTGCTCTTTGAGAAACAACTATACGGAGTGTTGGTCTCTTGGGGATTTTTGCAGCGAATGTATTTGAGTTCAATACCAAATTGTTTGCAGTGCATTTTTGCAAAGATCAGATCCTTTAGGGAAACATTTTAGGATACAATGAATTTTACAATTCATTGTGCAACTTCCATGAAGGAAGAGTTCTTGGTCCATGCTTACTAACTTAAAACTCAGAAACAAGATTTCCCTTGGGCAGGTTTGCACAAAAACAAAAGAAGCACTGAATTTTCCACATAATATTAGAGAGTGAAAGCTGTGAGCTCAGGCCCAAGTTCAAGTCACCTCCAGGGTGTTATCAGATAAATTGGCACCATTGACCAATGGCACGTGCAAAGTCATCTGACTGAATTCTATTTCATTATGAGCTAAGATTAGATAATAAAAATACATTGTATTTGTCAAAGGCTGAATGTGCACTCGTGGACCTTCAATGGCTTGCAGTAACTTGTTATGGCACTGTTAAGTGAGTTTGCGTCGGACCCTCGAGATTTCTTTGTGATTTTCAAATCTTTCAGCTGCTTGTAATGAAAGAATTCACATACCACAAAAAGAGAAAAACAATTAGATATTTAACCAATAAAGAGCCCCATACAGGCCCATGTACTCCATTTGAAGCTGTGCTGTTTTACAGAGTAACAATGATTAGTTAACATTTCAGCACTTTGCATTTGAAGTTTCAATGCATTATTGTTGATTGCATTAACCAAAGAAAATTCTTTTGGTTAATAATTGCATATTCTGGTTGTAGCTCCACCGGGAGCCCTCCCCAGTCCCTGACCAGGAAGCGACACCCTCTTGTACCAGAGCTGCTCCAAGCAACATGCCACATGGCTGCAGACGAGCAGTCGTGCTGCCACCCCAGTCACAGCAGGGCTGTCTCCAGCCTCATGCACTGCACTGCTCCCACGGGACAGGAACCCCAAGTCCCGTGCCTTGCTGCAGCCTTCGCAACACAGCCTTTATTTTGGATGTGTTTCCCTCTCCAGCCTGCTTTGCAGTGATGTGTGGTCACCCCACAAGGACCCATCTGCTCCTGGTTGCGTGACCACACTGCCATTAAAGTTTTCTCCCCTCAGGCCGCAGCCCCGGGCCAGTCAAAGCAGGGATGCTGGCAGTCTGAATACCATAGGGACCATCTGGAGAGGGAAACATGTATGCTGGCAGCATTGGCAGCTAGTGTGTGGTGAGCTAGCCCTGCCCAACTCTGCCTTCACAGCCAGATAAGGACAATGCACCTTGGTCCATGGGTCTCCGTGACATCAGATCCCGGGCTCACCTGTGTATCTTTCTCACACACTTTTTTCTCCTCTCCAACTTCCAACACAAATGAGGACCAATGTGCCCTGGGCAGCAAGTTTCTGGGAGCTTTCTTCCCTACTCAGATGGCAGAAAGCATGCAAGTTTTGGCACCTTGCCCTGTTTTCCCCAAGACAGCCAGACCTCTTGTCTCTTATTGTCTTTCTTTTTCCCCCCAAGGCATTTCAAAATAAATAAAGACAGGTGCCAAAGTCTACTTGCTCTTGATATTTTTGCTCTATTTGCTTCTAATCTTTTTGCATTTGTCATAACACAGACCAGTGCTTTATTACATGAGTTGCCTATTTCCTCACATAGGCATCCCATATCTGAACCTCAAACTCTCTGCCTAGAAAAACAGCTCCAGGGGCAAAAGCAGAAAAGGTTTCCCTTTGCTATTTCAAATCCATTGAAAAAACACCAACAGCTTCACTTGTCCCAAAGGGACCAAATGAATTTAATATTTCCTAGGATAAAAGGCCTTTGTTCAAGCAGTTCTCCCTCCTGCAAGTCCTGAGCCTAGCCCGGCCCAAGTGCTCTCTAAAGCTACATATGAGAAAGGTCTTCGGGCAACTAGGAGAAGAAACGCTCAGAAAAAGCCATTGTTTCCCATTCAGGATGAAGACCCAGGCAGAAGATCCTCCTTTCAAAAAGATGGGAGTCTCCCAAAGATCCAGGTTTACTTCCCGAAAATAGACAGCTGCTCTTCAGGCTGACTCTGCACAGCAGCAGCTGCACCTTATTCTGGGTTGTTCTTGTAAGTGTTGCTGTTGCCCTGGTCAGAAAAGCATCTCCTAGATTGTGTCATTCATTGCATGACCACTCAATGACCACTCTGAACCTGCTGGCATCTGCTGGTGGTGGCACTCTTTTGCAGGTGCCCCAGCCTTGTGCAAGCAGTGCAGCCTCATCTGTAGCCACTGCCACTGCCTTGGAAAATCAGGACACCCATGAACCCCATATGGATGCTCTTGCCCTGGAATTCCCCTGCCCTTTCTCAGGCTACTTCCACTTCATTATCTGTAAGTAGTCTCTCTGGTTCTTTCCTCATTGGAGGAGAAAGAGATTTCCCCACATTTCAATCTGCTTGATCCAAGACCATACCTAGGAACATCTCACTAGGACATGTGATGAAAGTATTTCCAAGAAAGAAGGCATCTCCAGGCAGAGATAGTAGCTCTGCTATGCTGTGACTGCAAGCATCAGAATTTCATGTGTAATATAGAAAAACTCACACTGTCATGTAAGGGGCAAATCCTGCTCCTTCCACGGCCTCCTATATCTTCTTCTTTCATAAACTCATAAAATGTATTGGGGTTAGAAAGGACATTAAATATAATTTAATTCAAATACCCTGGGCAGGGACACACTTTCCAGCTGAACAGATTGCTCAAAACATTCTTTGCACTGACAGCCTTCAGTATAAAACATGTGTGGACCCTCACTTTCACTGGACCATTTGTCTGATGAGCATCAGCCTCTCCACTAGCACAGCTTGCTGTTTCAAGGCTGAGAGCTGGATTCATTTGCCTAAGTACAGGTGAACAAGCCATTGCCAGCTGCCAACAGCGTCTGAGGCATTGGCACAGTGACAGCCATACCCTACTGAACCAACAGCCAGAGTCCATAACAGGCACCCAAGGATGCCTCAAATGGTACTACATGTTTGAGTTTAGGCAACTGAATCAGGTCCACAGCATGTACAAAGCACAATTCTTGCCTTGGGCAAATGTGCCAGCCTTGTACTCAACCAACTACAACATCAGTTCAGTAAACCAAACCAGAGATGTCCACATGCTTGGGAAGGAGCATTTTGGGGTGTATAAACCACGGCAGTGTGGCAGAAAGAGCTGCATTCCCCAAAGCCTTCATTTGAGGGGACACAGTCTGAAATCTTGTCATGCATGGAGCACCAAAAACTACAGGGGCAAGGTGCTGAGCTTGGAGCTATAGGCTGATGCAGAGGCCTCTGCTTTGGTTTCTCTCAGTAGTAAGTTTACTTCAATGGTCGTTGCCACTTCAGAATGTTGCCTTATATTTATTTCTCTTTTTTATCTCTGCAATAAGTTAAAAAATGCCATATGCCTGTTTTTATATTCCTCAGGCTTCATCCCCACACACACACCATACACACACAGTTTCCAGTTGAGTAAGGAATGCATTTATCTGTGGCTCAGCACAGACACTGGTATACCAGTGCATGCATCCCGTGTGGGTGTACCAGAGATATAGATGCCATATGGAAATCACATCTGACACATACAGCTTGGGACAAATGGGAGAAAAATCTGTGCCGCTCACGTGCACCATGGAAAGAACTTTTTCTGAAAATTGTTGTTAGCTTTGGCTTTATAACTCTCTGATACACCAAAGCACAGATGCCAGCTTGTTATCAGAAAGGAGTTGGAGGGAGAGATGGGACTTGACTGTGGCACAGAAGGAGAATTGGTCACCCTCAGCTTCCTCCCCTCACCCAGATTTGCAAACAGGCTGGACCAAGCCTAAGGAGGCAGCTGTGCTACGCCCACCCACCGACTGGCAGCTCCACATCGGCGTTCCCATGACTGCCAAGAAAGAGCTGGCTGCCATCCTGCCTCCCAGAGCTCCCTCCCTTCAGGGGACAATAAACACTTCACCTTATAAAAACTGGATTGCCAGATACTTTATACAGCCAAATGATTACTGATAGGCAAAGAAGAAAAATCAAGCATGGCAAGGAGGTTAAGGTGGGTTGAGAAAAAGATGAGTTAGAAATAGGATTTAATTATACAGATGTTATGGTGATTAGGGTCATCCAAGTAGGTAGATTGATTTACAAATCCAGGAAGTTTTGCTCTGGTGACAACAATTTCTTCTCCCTCCATCTTGCCTCCTAGACAGCACAGCCCTCAGAGTGCCTAGAGGGAGACGACCTTGGTAGTCCCCCTGCTCCTAATGACAAGAGGGGTTGTACCAGCACTGATGCAACTTGTTTGGATGCTCAGGGCAGGCTTAGGCCCTGCAGCACTCAGGCAGTCTGAAGGGAGGCTGCTTTTCCAGGGGTGGGGAGTGGGGAGGAGGAAGACGTGATTTATGAAGGAGGCTGGCACCGATCCATCTATCCAGAGGTTTGCAAGTAGAAGGTTCTATCACCCACTCTCTATGCAAAGAGACTCATACCACCATCAGTGAAAGTCTGAACAAAGACCCAAGGGCTGGGCTGGTGGAGGGAACATGTTGTTCTGCAGTGTGAAATGAATGTGGAGTTGAAAAAGTTGGGGTTTGGGTGGAGCTGGGGTGGCCGTGATTCCCGGCGGCTGTGGGTGATGCAGGCAGAGCCCTTCCCTCAAGTCCCACAAAACCAAAACTGCAACACCAGGAGCTGAACTGGGCGGATTCATTTGTTTAACCCTTAGAATGTAGCTTCTAACTGGATGCAGTTGCTCATAATCATCTCAGCTGGAGTGAATAATGACAAAATGTCCCAGTTTTTATCTCCCCAGCACCAAACCTGTTTTTAGTAGTTACAAAGTGCTTTGGGGGGTGGTGGTATCAGTTGTTGGCATTTCCCATATAAACATTTCCCTCAGCAGCCATTATTGTCAGTCAACTCAATCCAACCTGAAATCCTAGCACTAACACAGTCCTTGAGAGGGGACTAATTCTTGTCGGTCCAACAGCAGTGGAGAGGGAGGAGGAGGAGGAGGAAAAGGTCAGAAGACAGATGCAGGCCAGGTTACTAAAACAGAAGGGAACCAAAAGAGTCTCACAAGACATGGGGCAAGGAACGTGCCTGCTCCCCTTCTCCTTCAAGCAACTGCACAGCAAGGTACTGACTGTAAAAACAAACACAGCATTACAATGCAGAGGCAGGAAAAACCAAATCCCAATCACACAGAGGCAGAGAAGAAAAAGATTAATCAACTTATGCCAAACCTAATAATAACATAGTCCTCACCATTAGCCTCCCCAAAAGAGAGGAAAGGAAAACAAAGGCGCTGAAACATTAAACACAGGAATTAATGGAAAATATCAGGCAAATGTAAGAATAACAAGCAGTGCAAGACTGCACACTGGCCTCCATTTCCCTTTCCCCCATTATGCATACAGAGACAAAAAGCAAAAGCAAGCACCATTCCCAGCCATAGCAATTTTGGAGTTTGTAGTTAGGAAAATTATTTGTAAGCCAATTGAACTAAGATAGCTAAATTTTGTTCTTCTCCGAATGCTCTTGACTTGGTAGAGTCATTCTACTGAATTAGGTATGAAGTTAGTGTGTTTGCATTTGAATCCTGCTCTGAACTCTTGCAGAGAGAGACCTGCATTGCTGGAGCTCAGGAGCTCTCAGGGAAAAGCCTGAAGTGGACCATGTTCCTCCCTGAATGGCATCCTCCAGCCAGGCATGAGAACAGGTTTCTGCAAAGCCAGGCTGTCGGGTCTGCTGTTTTTTATCCCACCCAGCACAGCGCCCAGGCTCAGGGCAACATTTTGCCATGTCTTTGGCACCTGTCCTGACTGAGGAATGGAATTCATTTCACCCAGCTGTGAATCTCTACAGAGGAGACATTTCCAGATTAAATTGTCACCTGAGGGATGCTCTTGGCATACAATGCAGAGAAACAAGCCTTTCTAAGGTGAGATTCACCTCACTTTCAAAAAGGTGTCTAAAGTAAATCAGGTGAGTCAGTCTCAACAAGTGCCAATTGCCCTCCATTGCATATTAAGGGACTATGGGTGTCTAGTTCAGGTGAAGGTGTATCGTTGTATGAGATTAACTCCATCTCTAGTTTATTTCCTATGCATATATTCTGGGAATGCATTTATTTATATTTAATTTATTTTCTTGCATAAGAGCAAGAGAATGGGAGCAAGTACATTCTCCTCAAGCAATGAGAACTCACATTTGCTTTCCCTTCTAGCTTCCATGCCTCTTTCTATTATATTTTTTCCAACCTCAACTCCCCCTCTCACAGCCCCATCATCCTTTTAGTCAAGCAGTGATTCCTCCTAAATGGTCCCTTTCCTCTTCAATCCTTCCCACTGGCTATCCAGCCCACACAGCCCAAGTTTCCCCAACCAGCCCTCTCACTCAGCAAATCCAAAGCTTGTCATTTTTCCCCCTTTGCAAGAGCATTGAGACTGCAAGAGAAGTCCAGTCCCAATGTCCGTGTTCAGACATGGATGTGACGGGAACCAGCAGTCAGGCTGGGGGAAAATCCCTGTTCACTCAGTTGCTCCTGCCATGCAGGAAGGAGCAAAGCTTTTATGGATGTAAGTCACAAAGCCAGTCATTTATAAATGGATGAGAGTTTTGCAAGCACTGGCAGATTTCCACACAGATACTAAGGTACATCCCTGATGCAAGACCACCATCCTGCCAGATTTTGAAACCATGTCACAGTGTGGGGGATGCAAAAATTCTCAGAGAAAAGGCCAACAGAGATTTTTAATACTGATATTTATTTCCCCCACTGTTCCTCTTGGAAATGAATGAGTCTGGCTGGGATTTTTTTCCTTTCTCACATTTCTCCACATCAGTGTAAAACACTTGAGACAGGTGAGGAAATTCTGACATGGTTATGAAGACTGTCTCCAGCAACTTCTGTAACAGTGGAGCTGTTCCCACTGCCTGTTCCCAACTAATAAAACACAGCATAGCATCATTTACTCACAAACTTCATTCAGCTCTGAAGATCATATGACTGCTTCTAAAACTTTCCATGCCTGCTTTCCAATAGACAAATTCTGCTCTCACAAAGAGATGGACTTTACTGACAACCTTGCCAAATCTTACATAAACAAGGTAAAAAAGTTTACCCACACCGGATCTTCATCTGGTTTATTCCTGGCCCTGATTCAGTAGATGTAAGTATGCTGAAACACTGTAGAGTCTGTAGAGTCCATACCTTAAGGAAGTTCAGCTCAGTACCTACACACGGTGGTTTGTAAGATGCCTTTCTCAAAGAAACCACAGCAATGTTCCTAAAGCGTGTTCAGAGTACAAGGATGACATGTAGAAAAAGGCTTTGAAAAGCTAGGGGGATATCCTCATATACTTTTAAGGAGTTCTTGCATGTGAGCATGTGAATGGGCTCCCTGGGTTCTGGTCCTCCACTCTTGTACAGATTCTGTTCACTTCCTACACTTATAAAACCCTACACTCTGTGTCACATCAGCTCTTTTTCTCACACAGAATCATTAAGCTAGTCATTAAGTTTCTCCAAAGCAAGGTCACCCCTATCTGCATACTTCTGAGGGTCCAACCTACACTAGAAGCTGGGGATTCAGCTTCCGCACACAATTTCCTGCAGTATTTCACTCTCCCCACCACTGATCTAACCCTGACCTTCCTTGGTGCTCTTTCAACCAAACCTATTTCCCCACCATGGACCTGGAAAGCAGATGGTTTCCTTCCATTATGCAACAATCTTACAGATATCCAAAGGCTGTTACCACACTCTCTAATTCCCAGCCCTCTTTTCTTTCCATTAAATCAGGCCTGTCATTCAGATTTTCTTCACAGCACAGGACATTCAGATCATTGACCACTGGTGTGGATCTCTTCTGAATTACCTTCCACAGGTTTACTTTTGTCACAAAGCCCAGGCTCCACAACCAGCTGAGGATACACTAACAGTGGGCAGGATGGACAACTGAGGGAGCATGTCAGGCAAGACTTCTCCATGCACATAGATTCATAGACTGGCTTGAGATGGAAGGGATCTTAAAGATCATCTAATTCTAACCCCCCTGCCATGAGCAGGGACACCTTCCACCAGGTTTCTCAGAGCTCGATTTTACCTGGCCTTGAACACTCTCTGGGATGAAACACCCACAACTTTTCTGGAAAATTTGTTCCAGTGTCTCACCACCCTCACAATAAAGAATTTCTTCCTAATATCTAATGTAAACTTACCTTCTTTTTTGAACCCATTTCCCCTTGTTGTGTCGCTACGTACCCTTAAAAATCATCTCTTCAGCCTTCTTTCTTGTAGGCTCCCTTCAGGTACTGGAAGGCCACACTTGGGTCACAGAGCATAGTTCATAGCAGGGGCCGTGTAGTGAAGTCTGTGTTGTTACCATGGTCCTTACAGCTCTCTCAGAAGAGAGAAAGAGAGAATAGAAATAGAGTTAGAATATTGACTGAGGCACTTAAATTAGCCTGCCCAGGTGGAAAAATAAATAAGACATGCCATTCAGGAGGGGATGAATAAGGATAGGCAGAGTGCACCCTGGAACAATGTGAGAAAGAGCTGAACAAGAGGCCCAAAGGTGTGACTTGTGATTAAATAGTTGGAGGACATTCATTTTTGGTTCATGGCGTGTGGAATGAGTGCCCAGCAGGCAGGATACCCCCCAGACCTCTCCTGGGAGCTGGTAATCCCCACCCAATGGCACCAGTCAGGCTCCTGCACCAGTACCACAAACCGTAGAAGGGCACCTTGCCAAGTGTTTTTTTCAGGGTGTCCATATACTTGGCATGGCTACACTCACCAATTTTCAGCAGGCTTCGAGCCTTTCCTCGCATCATCCTCTCAAACCACAGAGCCTGGAATATCTCTGCTCCTGCTTATATAATACTCCCAAATTGGCTTTCACATTCTCTGTGAACCACACACAAAACCTTTGCCTTAAAGCAAAACACCCTTCTCAAGCAACAAGGAACCGTGACAGGCACTGGGATTACAGGACCGGATTCCCACTGCTCAGGGAAGGACGGCCCCACGCCGCATCATCCCCAGTGTGCAGGGCTTGGAGAGGTGTGTGAGAGGAAGCAGCTTTTCCCCAAACACCTGCTGCTCCCCCAAACTCCCCCGCCCCAACCTCAGCATGCATATAAATTGTTGCAACTGTGTCAGAAAAGCAGGAATGCATCACAGAAACCCTTCCCCTGTAACCATAGCTGGATGTAACATTTGCAAGTGTAAAGCACTTATGTTTGTGCAACAGCATTTCCGTACACTGTGTTCCACCTGGACCACGGGAAGAGGAGTTCACTGTGACCCTGTCACAGCATCAGATTTAGGCACAATCACACTCTGCTGCCATGAAGGAGGTGAGGGAGGGAGCAGGGAGCTGAAAACTCTCGTTTAGTGCCAGCTGAAGCAGTAAGTGACAAAATTCAGGTTTCCACCCACTTTCTTCTAAATTTGACATTTTGCAGCTATCATTTTCCACAAATCTGAGGAAAACGTACTTTTAGGAATAGCAGCATGACTCTAGTTCATAAAACTCTTAGAATTTAAGTCACTTTATTGATAAATGTGCCAAACAGCAATGCAGGCAGTTAAGGGAGAACACTGGTAAGAGTACCATAGAGGTCAGTGCAACAGGACTGCAGGAGAGACAACACAGTGACTGCCAGGTTGTCAACAAAAATACTCAGATGCACCGCAAAGTCTTTGTTCGAGCATGAATCTGTTATCATTCCAAAAGATATGTGATGAGCTCCCTTTCAGTAAGGGATATATACACCTCTATTCAATCTCCCCTTCAGCAAAGATAAAGAATGTTTTTATTAGCTTGACTGTCTCTTTAGTGTAGCTACTACCTGGCACATGGCAAAGCAAATGCAGGAGAGACCAGACAGCAAACTAGGCTGGGAACTTACCTGCTGTTTGTCAATTTTATCATGGATGGTTTTTTAATAGATAAAATCCAGCAGCAGAAAGGCAGGTAGCTAACGAAACTAATGAAAATGCTGCACAGATGGAGTGGCCTGCAGTCAGGTGGTGTGTGGGGTTTGAGGCTAAGATATGCTCCACAGCCCAAGGGTCCTTGGAGAGCTATGAGGAGCTGTCCTCCAGTCCCCCACTGTTTCCCAGCTGTGAAACAGCTGGGAAGAAGCTCAGTGCTCCATGGAAGGAAATAGGGCCCAGGGACTGACTGTACAGCAGATCATTTAAGCTGGAGTAGAGGGATCCAGACAACATTTCACTTTTCCATTAATCACTCTGTGCAAAGTGCAACAGCTAATCATGAGAAATAGGGAAGAAACGGTCTCAAAATGTTCAACAATCTGGCAATTCAAGGAACATTCAGGTCCCATAAGAAAGCCAAGAAAGATGTATCCAAACCTACTAGATGAAGAGTTGCGTATTGCTTCCCTGTCATTTTGTCCATCTTTCAAGAGAAAGTTGTCAATCACATCTGTTCCACTAATTTAAGTTAAATTTAAAGAATATTGGAGTCAGCTCAAAACTGCATTTCTCAATTATAAAATTATTTTTCACAAAAAAATAATACAAACAGGAAGGCAGAGAGGAAATGTGCAATCCCAAACTGCAGCTCCTGGACACAGATGGAGCTGAAGATGACTTCAAGGAGAAGAATCAGACTCTTCTGCAACTGGGGAGCTCAGCAATGTAGAGGCATTGTAGCAGTGTCCTACAGATGCTGCTCCATGTGGCAACAAGAGTTTATGGTCCCTCTGCTCTGCTGCAGCTCCAGCTGCAAAAGTGGGTGATGCTGTGATGCACATCTGCCAGGGCTCCATCAATGCTAACACACCTAATGGCTCTATGAAACACTTCCCATCCTTGCCAGAAGCAATTTTGCAAAGGTGTAGATTGGAGTTTTGTCCTCTACTTGGCATTTCTCCTGCCTCAAATGCAGTAAGATGCTTTTTAAAGGTAAATATATTTCCTCAGTCGAAAAAAAACACCATAGTCAGAGTTTGTTACAAGCTTATAGATGTTGCCAGACAAAGCCCTACCAACATCACAAGATTTGTGCAGCAGAAATCAGAATTTGCTGTTTGGCTACTTACTACCCTAGGTTGTGAGGTCCCAATATGTCTGGGGCCTCCAGATGCTCTGAAATAAAATAATATACTTAAAATAGCAATATGTTTCAATAAAGCTACCAGTGTTACTAATTATATTGCTATTCTATCAATACTCCAACTGATTATTGGTACCATTAATTATGAAAGTAAGTAATAATAAGCCAAACTGAACTAAAACTGAATTTTTAAAATGGAGATTCCTGAAATCTCTTGCATTTTAAGCCATTTGCTGAACAAATCAATGTTAGTCTGTGAAGAAGCAGCTCATTTGCTAACAAGTCATCAGAAAGGCTGACAAAAGTCAGTACACGGAGCATTATTGTGTTTGTAATAGTTCCAAAGGACAGTATCTGGATAAACAGCTTTAAGTTTATCCTTATAGTACCTTTTTTTCTGAAAAAATAGATCAAAACTGTCTCCTTTGGTAGCTAAAAGTACGTGCTTTCTAGGGTTTAAAAAATGTAGTATTGACCTAGATTGTCCAAATGTAAGTTAAAGTCAACACTGAGAGGGGCCCAAGGCAAAACCTTGGACCTAAATAACTCCAGTTCTAAGAAGTTCTAAGTCTGGTTCATATAAATGCTCCACATAAGAGGGAGGTGCTCTCTGAGCTTCCTTTGTCCTGAGGACTTCCGCAGGCCTGCCAATGGTGACATGCAGGTTGTGCCTATGTGTCAGGCAACCCTCCCCATCACCTACACCACAAGGATGGTTTCTGGCTTGCTTTTGGCTCTCAGCCACCAGCCCTCAGGCTGGCTCAAAAGCTGTCTGTGTTGTGGAGGTCCCTGAAAAGGAGAGTTCTGCTCTCAGGGGTGACCTTACATGGCAGGCACCTGTGTGTGTGTCCCCCACCTGGCTGTCACTGCAGAAATGTGCTCCTTGATGCAAAGACCTGCTCAGACCTTCCCATCACTTGCAGCCCCAGTGGTCACTTCAGCCCCCATCAGTCTCTTGTTTTTGTTGTTCTTCTTTGGAGGAGTGCAGGAGAAGTTAACACTCCTGTATGAAAACAGAACTCACTTCGTGTTACATCAGTAGCCTAGTGACATGGAACAGCACAGTAAGCTTTCTTGCTGATAAATAAAAATGATTAGTCTAACTGATGGTTGTATATGCATCATTCTTGACACCCAGCAAACATTCTGGTTGTCAAGCAGGTAATATCTGACACATCTGCCCTGTTGTTTATCTCTCAGGCTACACAAACTCAAGCACATCATCCTTGTCTTCGTTCTTTGCCCACCCCCTCAAAAGGTCTCATTGATAGTATGGCTATATTTGCACATTTGTAATGTATTTTCTTCTTAATTCCAGCAGTACTATTCTAATAGTGGACTTCTGAAAACTTCTAAAACCCGCAGCTTACACTTAGTACCATTGTTAATTCCAGCCATTTGCTACCTGCTAATGTAATAAACACATGCTTAAGGTTATATTCAGACTACCTAAAATAGCCTTAACACTCCAGCTTTGGAGCCAAAGCTCAGGGAGACAGGAGCAGTTTGGCTTGGCTCCCCACAGAGCCTTTGGAGACAAATAGTCACAGTGTCCACATTAGGCACTGTATAAGTACTGGTTAGAAAACACAGCCCCTATATCTCTGTTGGCTGGACAAAAAGCCAGCTCTGTAGCCATGCAGAACCAGTGACTTCTTCAGCTCTCCGTTCCCTTGAATTTGGGATTTGTATGTAAGCACAACACGTGTGAGGCTCTCTAAAAGGCAGACAGGGTACTGCTTGAAGGGTCCCATTCAGAGAGAGTAGAATTTTAGCTAAGTTTGTATCTAGAATCATTAAAGCCTGTCAGGAACTTATAAAACCTTAGCAGAGCAATTTAGAGAATTTACTCAAGCTACTGAGTGCCATCTTGCTACATTATTGGCATAGATTCAGAAGTCAAACAGTTCTTGTGTGATCATGACAATTTCTGATTAATTAAACTATGTTCTTTACATCCAAAAGTACATGAAACCTGACTCCAACCCCAGCTTTCAGCTTTCACAATCAACAAATACAAAACTGTGGTTCTTCACTCTTCCACCAAGATTTAATGAATTTCCTTTTGGAACTGTTAAAAACAAGAATAGCAACTGAAATACCAACCTTATAATAAGATTGGTTTATACACTCATTACTTAAGCAAAAACTGGAAGGAACACAGGCAAAAATAGAGAAGATTTTCAGTGCTGGGTCTCACTTCCAATTTGATTTCAGACTCCCAAAATCGATGGAATGCCACATGCTTTGTCCTGGAATCATTATTTTTCCCAGTTCTCCCCTCAAAATTGCCACAAGGTATAACATTACCCCAACCTAAACGTGGAAAGGAAGAGACAGAGGAGAACACTGACACTTTTGGGTGATGAGTGGACAACCAGTAGCATCAGTTCATCACAGGCAGCAGGGCTGCAGGGTAGACAGGAATAGAGAAGGCTGTAGAGCCAAGAGGAGATAGATGGTCCCCACTGCTCCCTGCAGAGGGGAGGCTTTGGGTAGCAGAGTAGGAGGAAGAGCATTGTAATTGGCTGAGCCTTTTCATTTCATAAGTAGCAACCCTTATGCTATGTGATGCTTCACTGACCACGCAGCCCCTGCCTCTGACATGGGCGATTTCTGCAAGTAGAAAATACACAGGTGTGCACCCCTTTGGCTGAGCCCATGTCAGGCAGCTGCTCTGCACACTACAGAACCCCACACTACACCAGGACCCTGGGCCCTTGCTTACCCACATGGGTCCAGATCCCAAGGAAATCAGGGAGTCTGAGTAGCATTGGAACCCACGTGTGGTAGGAAACTTAGTCTCTCAAGCAAAGGGGAGAATGGATTTTTTTTAAAATTCACCTCTTGTTTTCTCCACTATAAACAGTCCTGCCATTTCCTTTCCAATGTTCTATCAAAAGTTCCCACGTCTTGATAACTGGACAAGATCAAGAGACAGTAATCGAAAGTGTGTAGCAAAATAGGAAGGACAACTGGGAATGAGAGAACTACAAAAAGGGCTGAGTCTGGAGAAAGAGATGGGGAAAGTTCCTCACATCCTGTGATTGACTGTGAGAGAGATGGTTGAGGGAAAGGCAATGGATAACCTGACAAAGACCTATGTTGTACGTGAGAACTGGGCAGATTCATACTGTGCAAAACTTTGACGTTAGACAAGCTGCCCCGGAAGGAGTTTGGCCCATGGAGCTAATCTGGAGAGATGACCAGAAGAAGAAGAGAAAATGGGGAATGGCAAAAGGGAAGAACTACTCAGCAAAGAGAAACAGATGACAAAATGAAAGTGATGCAATGCCCTGTGGGAATCATAAAATCATAGAATGGTTTGGGTGGGAAGGGACTTTAAAAACAATCTAGCTCCAATCCTTCTGCCATGAACAGGGATACCTTCCACTAGACCAGGTTAGTTCCAGTCAAAACCAACTGGGGAGTTTGCATGGAGAGGTCATTAGAGCACCTGCTGAATGAGGAAGCGGGAATTTGACACGGGAGAGCTTACAGTGATGAAAGGAAGCTCGCTGGTCATGGAGAGAGAGATTGGAACAAGCAGCCAGATTTGGCACAGGATGGGGCAGAAGGATGTGTTGATCCTGTACACTGAAGTAAGCAGTGCTTCTGAGCCCTTCATCAGGAAGTTAAAGGCTGTGCCAGGAAATAGACATAGAAAATTATCATTAAATTAAAAATCCAGAAGGAGCCTTCACACTTGGCCTAATTTGGAGGAGCTGGATTTTGCAGCCTTGGAGTTCCTGTGACATGCTTGGTGCATGTATATGTTTGTACTTTAGAGCACAGGAGGGGTTCAGTCTATTCCATGCCAGAAGCCAGGAGTGCAAAACCAGGGTTTTCCTTCTTTGTGATTTACAGCTTCTGAGTCTTCAGCTGGAAAGTTCATTGGCCTGTCTTGTTTGTGCTCCACATTACGGTACCTAATCTCACATCTGATCAGTTGTCAGACAAGGTTCATCAGAGCTGTCTCATCTCCATTACCTGCCCCCATCCCAGTTTTTCAAGCTTACTAATCCACCAGTTTCTCATTTCTGTGGGAGGAGACCTTGCATCACCTCTACAGGACTGGCTTATTTTTACCTACATTGAATTTCATTGTGCTGTGTTTTCCACATATTTTGAACACTGATATATCTCTTACTTACTGTTTTTCTTTACTCAGTGGGACTCGGATAATCACTTTAATTTCCGTGGGACACGTCACTGTCATTCATGAGTCACCATTCAGCAGAGTCCTTAGCAGGCCACTCCTTGGGGGTGCAGCTCTGGGAGGCCACCAGATATCCAGGTGCTGCTGAAGTGGCAGGAGAACAGACCTGACAGCAGTGCTAAGAGGAGGGCAGCAGCACATACAGCCCCAGCTTTCAGTCCTGATCCACAAGCAAGACCAAGCTTCTTGTACAGCACCCAGTGGTGTGCAGACATCCCAGCCTCAGCAGAGCACTTCCCCTAGGGCTCCAAGAAATTCCACACAGATTAGGAGTAGCCAAGAAGACTCATTGTAAACATCAAAAATCTCATGGCATAACAGCCTATTCCTCTCTGTTGCCTGTGCTGGTGGAAGCCCTCTTCTTACCCTTCTTCAAAACCCAGCTCCCCAAGCCATGACCCCCAGCCCACATGTAATAGGATTTCTGATCCTCTTATTTCCCAAACCCAATACTGCTTCACACACAGCCTCAGTGCCTAAATTTCTGCTTTCCAGCTCTTCCTACAATTACTTTGCAGATGAAGCACTCACTGCTGACCTCTTTCACAGCCCCTTTCCCTTGCTAACTGAGCCCATCCCTCTCCACATCTTCATCTGAAAACATTGACCCCAGCATTCTCTAAATTCCTCACTGAAGTGCTCCAGGGATGGCCATAGAACAGATATCAGAGCCAAACCCACCATGTTACACAAGACCAAGTTACCACCTGTGAATTGATCCTTGCTCAGCCATAACAGCTCCTTTGCTCACCTACATCACTGCTGCACAGGAATTTCTTCTCTATCACTCCCTTAGTGCTCCTTAAGTCCATGCAGTCCTAAGAGACTAGGCAGGAGCAGCTGATATCTTCCAGCCACCTCAAAACTAAGACATATGGAGAGAATTGCTGATGAATTTTGAGATGTATTATGTGACAGGTGCTTTTGGCTCTGTTTGTCTGAAATGAGGGGGAAGAGGTGGAAAGGGTCTCAGATGGAGAGTTTTCTAGTGGAGGTTTAAATATGCCTAGCCATGAATCATTCTTGTCTATGCTGACCACAGAGCATCACATCTGTTGTTTTTATGGTCAAGAAAAATAAAAAAGGAAAATGACTAATACATCCTTATATAGACAAGCCACTTGACTCAAGTCTAAAGCAGAGTCTGCTAATTGGACAAAACCATGGCTCATAATAGCATTTTAACATTGCTCCTACTTACTGTTTGTCTTTCGGTTAGTTACTGAAGGGTGTTAACCTAGAAGTGGTCACCATGAGGGTTTGAAGTTACAGTAACACCCCATTAAGCAGTACATGGCAAATTTACTTCACACCTGGCTTGTCTGTGGTAGTATTTCACACTCTGAAGGCTGCCAGCCAAGCCAAACAGCAGCACAGGCATCCATGCAGTGACTGGCAGTTTTACAGCCAGGAAAGCCGGCAACATTGTTCCATCTCTCGGAAAAAGCATAGGGGGTTTCAGGCACAACTGAAATTGGGAAACAATCACATTTATATCTGCAACTCAGATATGTCTTCTCTGTCAGCACTCATTGTACAGAAATATGAACACGTGTGCTCCACGGTGGGCAAAACTACCCAGTGCATGTGACAGGAACAGCATCCACGTTATCTGAAGCTCAGCACATGGAATCATATCCCAGCAGGGATAAAAACACATGAGAGGAGCACACACAACACTGGAGCTGTGGAAATAGATCAAGTATTGGCTTGTAGAAGTGAACCTCACCTTCCTTTGCTGTCACTAAGTTGCAGCCTATGAGGTTTCAGATGTGCTTTGGCTTATACTTCTGTGCACTCCAGAGCAATCCTCATGGCTGGATCTGTAGCTTTCAGTCATCTTTGCCCTTATTCCCTACTGATACACTTAACAGATTACATCACTGTGGCCTCAAATCTCCTCTGCTACCATTAGACCAGTAAAAATACAGCAAGGGCAAAAAAAAAAATAATTTCTTATTCCTGTAGTTCCCCAGTCTCAGTTCCCAAACACCTTCTGAATCTATGCCAACTGCTTTACATAGGTGCTATTCATGTTTGTATTTATGTATGAAAATGTATTTAACCTACAGGGTGGGGTTTGCTTCTTGTCCACCAAACAGTGCTGTCTTCAAACATGCAAATTTTACTGTTTGCAGCATCCAAAATAGAAACATTGCACTAACAGTAATTAGATCAGAGTTTAAAAGGATCAGATCCTCATTAAGGCTTTTCCTCAAAGACTTTACAAGCTTAGAGCTTGAATCTAATCTTCAGTGTCAGCTGAAAGGAAAGCCAGGGGGGTTGATGGAGGGGAACAACAACCATATCTGGCATTGATTGCTGCTGGTGAAAAGAAACAAGGGGTTACTGCTGCAAATAGTTAAATCCATAAGATCTTTGAGGCATAGCCACATCCTGGAGGCTCTCCTAAGAATCCCTGCTTTCAACAAGACTTCGGTATATTGCAAAGAAAAAAGCTGAAGTGTTGAGTGCCCTGACTTTCTCACCCTTCCTCTCCCTCCAAAGCAGATGTCACTGCAGACAGCCACACTGAGCATGTGGAACATCTTTGGAGAAAAAAATTAAAAATGAGGGTGTCGAACGAACCAGATTTACTCTGGCCTGTCTTAATTCAGTCTTCCCAGAGCTTCATTCTCTCTTTTTTTTCCCTCTTTGTTTAATCTTGGTTGTTTCTTCCCTTTTTCCTGCCATACTGGTGCCCCTTCTTCCACACCCTGTTTATAAATAGCCCAAACATGTCACAAAAAAAAAAATAAAATTAAAAAAAAAAAAGTGAATTTCCAATGGTTTTATCATCTATGTTTTACAGATAGAAAAGTGAGGGACAGAAATATTAGGTACCTGACCAAATCCATTCTAAGAAGTGTGTGTGTGTGTCAGGGCACAGGCCCAAGCTACACAAAACCACCTTTCCTGTCTCTGTCCATTCATTCACACAAAACACTCACACAATGTGTTTCTTTTTCACTGTCCTTGCAAACCAGCTTTCTTTTCCTGCCTCCTGTTGAAATCTTCAGTTTCATTACTCCTCTGCTCCGTAACATTCTTATATACTTCTTGATCTTTTGCTACTGTCCTCACTCCCATAGGTCTTTATTGGTACCCCAAAACATCCCCTTGTCAGGGTAAAGCAGACTGTGTCAAAGCCTTGCACACCCCAGGAAAGCTTTACATTTAGAAAGTATGAAAGGCAGCAAGAACTTAATAGACAATGGCAGATTTATATCAAACTATAGGGATGGGCACAACTGATTCTTAGAGCCTGGGATTTAATATGGAAGATGAGATGGAAGAAGTAATCCAATTGATCTAAGTCTTAAATATGCCCCAGGTCTGCTTGTAAATTAAAAGTAATAATTATGCATTACCTGTAAAAGCATTTGATTTCATTTTAATGGCCTTTGCAAATTGCATTACTAGATCATTTGTTTACAAAAGTAATACACACATTGATTGCAACAAGTTGTACAGGACATAAAACTGAGTGGAAATACATCCACACATTTGACAATGATGAACTTCAAATTTCCGTCACATAAGAAGAATACATTTCCTCTTTTAAAACCCAGGATCTTTCTGGTCTAAATCTTACAGTTTTAAGAATTGCATTTGTACCAGATGAATGATGTAAAAATGCTGGTACACAAATGAATGGATTATAAAGATTCATGAGGCAAACTGCAGTCTATAGCCAGAGGAAGCTAGTCTACTATGAAGCCAGGATCAGAACACCATGCTCCTGAGCCACTGAGTAAGTGTGATATTACCCATTGTCTTACTTCTTAATACTCCTCAAATAAGAAGGAAGAATCTAAAATATTTTTTCAGCGTTGCAACAGTGCTTCTTCTGCATTACATTTCACTTCCATTTATTAAGATGGATTATCCACTTCATGATAAACCCTGACATCCTTTTAGTCACTAATTAGCTGAATTCCCATCAGACCTGCTGCTACACAGTTCTGAAATTTGTGTAATCAGTTAGGCCTGGCCTAATCAGAGTGGTTTCATTGTACAATCAGACCTCAGAGGTATAAAAATATATGAACGGATAAGAAAGAAAAAACAGTGTTACCTCATATTGATTTCAGTGAGTCACTGGGAGGTCTGAATAAAGACTGGGTAAGAGCCAAGGAAAGAACCTGATAAAATATTTCTCTAAGGTGTTGGTGGCCCTTTTTTATTTACTGGAATAGCATTTCTATAAGCTGACAATGTCATCTGTATTGTGTTATTTAAGTGCCTTCAACTTGAAGAGAAGCAACAAATAAAAAGATTAAGTATTCTGTAGAGAAGACCAAGGATCTTAGATGTCAAAGGAAAAACAAACAAACAAACAAACAAAAATTCTCTTGTTCAGTGATCTTCATAATAGAAAAGGAGGGAAAAAAGAGCAGACTATCAAGACTTCACCCCTCACCCCTTTTTCCCCTCTCTCTAACAGCCAGCCACCTGAGGATCAATCATAGAATCACAGAATATCGTGAGCTGGAAGGGACCCACAAGGATCATTGAAGTCCATCTCCTAGCTCTGCACAAGACACCCCAAGAGTCACACCATGTGCCTGAGAGCATTGTCCAAACACTTCTTGAACCCTGTTAGAGTTGGTGCTGAGATCACTTGTATGCGGAGCCTGCTCCAGTGCCTGACAACTCTCTGGGTGAAAAACCTTTTTCTTGTATCAAACTTGAGCTTCCCCTGACACAAATTCAGACCATTGCTGAAGGTCACCACATGAAAGAGACCAGTGCCTGCCTCTCCTCTTCCCCTCTCAAGGAACTTGCAGACTGCGATGAGCTCTCCCCTCAGTCTCCTCTTCTCCAGGCTGAACAGACCAAGTGACCTCAGCTGCTCTTCATCTCGCTTCCTCTCAAGGACCTTCACCATCCTCATTGCCCTTCTTTGGACACTCTCTACTAGCTTAATATTTTTCTCATATTGTGGTGCACAAAACAGCACTCAAGGTGAGGCCACCCTAGCGCAGAGCAGAGCAAAGCAGAGCAGGACAATCCCCTTCCTTGCCCAGCTGGTGATGCTGTGCCTGATGCAACCCAGGACATGCCTGGCCCTCCTGGCTGCCAGGGCACTGCTGACTCATGTTCAACTTGTCATCGACCAGGACCCCCAGGTCCCTTTCCTCAGTGCTGCTCTCCAGCCTCTCAGTCCCCAGTCTGTCCTTACACCTGGGTGTGTCCTGTCCTAGGTGCAGAATCCAGCACTTTTCCTGTTAAAATTGATATGGTTGGTGATTGCCCAGCCCTCTAAATTGTCAGGATGTCTCTGCAGGGCCTCTCTTTGAGGGAGTCAACAGGTCCTCCCAGTTTATTGCCATTAGGATTAGCTGAGCCTTGGGGAGCCAGAGGCAAGCACAGTGTGAATGCTGAGTCCAGACCATGTACAAGTCCAATCTCCCACCTTTCTGTGGGATCTGGGGCCAGACCCACAAAGGAATTTGCCAGGATCACTGCAGCAGGAGAAGGCAGTGTGTATAGACCCTGCTGACTGCTGTACTCAAAGGTTGAAAGTTTGGGGGACAGGTTAGTAAGGCAGAGTAGTGGTTAGGTCTCTGGGAAGATGGAGTCTGGAGGCAGGTAAGAGAAAGGAAGACAAATTATTGAAATGGAAATAATTATCCAATTAAACTGTTAGTGAATTTAAATAAACTTGGGGTTGTTTCTTTTTTACAATTGAAAGCTATGGAGCGGAAAAAGGAAAACCTGACTGAGAATTGCTGTCCTGCTTTACAGATGTGCCATTATACCTGCTGAGTGAAACTAAAAGCAATAGGACCACCACCTTATTCAAGACTAAAAATTCACCCACTAAGTGAAACACCTCCTGTTCAGAGAGGCCAGCCAGGGTTCTGGGCTCAGATCCAACCAATAACAGAAATAATAACTTCATTTTTGCTTCTACTTCTTATTTCACTTTTAAATTATAAACAAAGTTTTATACCTTTAGTTTGGTCATTAATCTGACCCCTTCAAATTAGGCCTTTTAGATTAAAAAAAATCTGATATTTATACCAAAAAAAAGAAAGCAGTGATACAAAAAAGAATAAAGAATCTAGGCAGTGAGACACTCTAATCTCAGTAATGCTAAAAAAGAGAATTTTGTCCATGGCAATGAGACTATGCTCCTATCAGAACGGGGATCAGGTACTTTCTTCAAACCTTTTCTGCTTATCAAAAAAAAAAAAAAGTCAACAGAGGTAAGGATGTAAGAGGTAGAGAAGTCACATAGGCCAGTATCTGCTGTCTGAAACAAGCAGTGGCCCATATGGACTTCCACCAGACTTCTAAGGAATGTCTTAACTCAGGCTGCAGCTGCAAGTGAGCAGACACTGTACCCAACACAAATATAGCCTACAGTCAGAATGAGAAAGAAACCTTTCTGCATGTCGAAACATATTTAGTAACTGAACAGAAACATACAGGTATCATGGACTACCTTGCATTAACCATGCAAACTCTCTCAGTGAGCATGTGAAGATATTTGAAAGAAGTCAGATTTTGCCTTTCTCTCCTCATGGAGTTTTGCCATCTTACTCCTCCAGCCACAGACACTGAATTTCATCCCTACTCTGGTTTGCTTGGGTGCAACCACTCTGTCACCCATACATCTGTTCAGCATTCTACTGCTGTGGCCTTCACACAAAATGGGCAACAGCAGCAGCTACCTAAAATTAAAAACTGAACAAAATCTCCTCCTGAACTGTGAAAACACATATATTACAGGCACAACACAAACTGTGGTATTTACTAAATGAGTGTCCTTCACTTTGTCTTGTCTTTACATTATTTACATTCATATGTCCCAACTCTGATGCCAGATTACTTCAACTGCCACATAAACAATCTCTGCTCTGTTATTCAAGATCCCACTTTCGTGCCCTTAAGTTGTCAGGGCCTCCTGGGATGCAGTAAAATGTTTTCTTTCTTTCACATATTTTGAATAAGGGGCTTCTGTATAGGAAGCTGTGAGATAAATTTCTGTCTCCATCATGCTGTGTCTTAAATTATGGATCTAAGGCTCTGGAACACAAAGCCCCTTATATCTGTAAGGTTTGGGTAAGAGGTGAAGGGCAGATACCCCTGTGTAACTTAAATATACTTCAACAGACTATTTCAAAACACATTCTCCAATTACATATATCACTCTTAAGCCCTATAAATGGAATCTCTAGACAGTAACTGGGCTTTCTCTAGTTGATTTTTTATTGCTTTTTCTGGAATGAAGATCTTCCACATTCACACCTAACTTCCTAGGTCTGCATGTTTCTAGACGTCACTTTAATAATTCAGATTTTTTTTTTTAAATGAAGCTTTAATGCCATATACAAAGTGTGCTTTTTTATTCTATTTGTTCTTTTAATCCTTACACAAACAAAATATTGGTTCCAATTCCCCGGCTGTAATTTCTTGTTGATTGATTCATTGTTCAGCTATAAGCTCAGTGATCAAAATATTTAGAAGGCTTTCAGGAGGTCATCTAGTAGTGCCCAAGGGCAGGATTGACTATACATCAACAGTTCTTGGCAGCTGCTCGTCTAACCGGTTCTTAAAAACCTCCAGTGATGGAGATTTCATCATTTCCCTAGGCAACCTGTGCCAGAGCATAACTACCCTTATCATTAGAAAGTTTTTCTTCCCAGAAAGTAGGATCATCTACTGGAAGACATATCAGTCACTGAGAAATGCTTTGAGATAACACTGTGCTGCCATCCAAATCCACCAGGTGCTCACTCAGGCTTAACATTTGGTGAGGAATATGCCATCCTTGAAAGATACAGAAATGTTTTTGAGCCACTCCCAAAACAATAACTGATAGCAACCGATTCAGATTCAATTAGCCATTGGCTTCTTAGTGCAATAAATATCTCAGTGGCTGCTCCTGGATATCTTCCACACAACGAACAAGAACGAGCTGGGAACTACACTTCTCCAAAATATTTAATTCTTAAAGAATAGACATTAGGGCAGAGGAAAATTGCCTGGATTAAATACTGAAAGCATCCAGCCTGTGATGAGATCCAGACGGCACTGTGAAAGATCAGATTAGGCTGGATTAGGCCAAATATATATTCCAAGTAGTTTTGCCAATAAGCAAAAAGAAGCTTCCAAGAAGGCCTACTGAGTTTGCAATTTAAACTGGCACTCCCCACAACATAATCAAACCACTTTAGTGACAGGCAGCCTCGTGAATGTGTGCTTATTTCATACATGGCTGTTTTAAAGCAAAAAAAAAAGGCGAGTTGTTTAATGACACAAGAGAAAGGGCATTTTCAATGGTGTTCTGGCTAGCAGCTCCTATTTGCTCTCCACATTTCAAGAAGAAAAATGGAGGCCAGGAGAAACCAATCCATTTTGGCTAGTTCAATTTTCCATGCCTGAGATTCTTGACTTTAAAAAGAAAGAAACAGAGATTAATCTTATTTCTTCATTAAATTTTTAAAGAAAAATATTGAAGCTGTTTTCCTGCTCTATTGAAAAAGCTTTCCATGGTAACTAGATAATGAGAGTTAAAAAAGAAAAAGAATTTTTTTTTTAAAAGCCAAGCAGAAACTCCAAGTCGCAATCACAAACCCTCCATTAAAATTTTATTCTATTCAGTTCCTATCATTCACTTGGTCCCCATCCAAATGATAGCTGAGCCACCTTCTTTTTTTACTTCCATTATCTGGCAAGAATATCTGCAAGCTCTGTGCTTGTGTGGAGGCTTAAACACGTGCAGAGGCTATGATGTAAAAGAAAATCCTACAAGCCCTAGAATGAACCAGATGGCACATGAAACACTGCAGATGTGAGAGCAGATGAACACTGGAGTGGTTTTCAGTGGTCCCATTCTGGACTTCCAGGGGACTTGTGCATGAATTCACCCCCTCTGACTCAGGCACGTAATTGAAGAGACTCTTCACCCTTGGTCACCTCATTAGTCAGTGGGAGGAGACAAATATTTCCAGTCCACTCAGGCCCCATGTTGCTCTCAGAGATCTCATTCTTCCACCATTGCAGAAATTTGGAGCATCCAGATTCCTGTATTAGATATTTCCTTTAAGAGGCAAAAATTAAATGAGAATGTAATCAGAGTTTACAGTTTGGTGGAATGCCAGCAGGGCATTTACTTAGGCAACTTCATGCCTTGTTCAACGTGTGCGGGCATCGCAGGGACATGTGAACCTACGAGAGAGCAGCGAGGGCTGTAAGTTATTCTAAGAAATAACCTCTGAGAAAGCTTAGAGCTTGACCCCAGAGTGCAGAAAGGGGTTTTCATCCCTTTTAGGTTCTCCATGACATGGACAACACGGGAATTCTATCTTCTCTAGACTCAGTTGAAAAAAGGTGGTGCAAGAAACCAGAGTGCTGCCTGTGGACACCAGAACCCCATGGCAAGCCCCACTCTGGTCTCAGGGAGTTTCAGACCACTTCACCTACAAGACAGCTGTACTCATAAAGGCATGGAACATCCAGAGGAACCCTGTCTGATTCTGGTCATATAATTCCCATCTTAGCAGGCCAAGTGATCAGTTCATTTCTGTAGCTGTGATTAGAATATGTCAACAGGGTAGGTCCTAGAGCAAAACTGAATATACCAAGCTGAGTTCTACTTTCTGGCTCTCTTTATGCTTGTGCACACACACGTCTGCATGTAACTTTCCCTGTGGTTTCCTCACCAAGAACCAAGGGCCTAAAAAGCTGAAATCAAGACAGTCCCAAAATAATGCATCCCAGATTTTAAATCAAACGTCTCATTTTCTGGCAGTAGGAACTTAGTCAGTGTATTGTTAAATGTTCACACATTGCAGACATGATAATTTAAATAGGCTTAGGGTTGTCTGCACCCCAGACTCCCTGTTAGAACCCTTCATTTTGCAGCACTGAGGCTGTGTCCTGGAGAGGCTGTGGCAGCAACCCTTAATCCTTTAAACTCAAGCCTTCCAGACTACTAACAGCAAGCAGGGTCGATTATGGTTCAGCCTGTGGCTTTTCAGTTGCATGTGAGGCTACTTCTTTTTCCCTGTCCCCAGCCTGAGGCTGGTATTTTCGGCTGCAGCATCTCTGGTGCTTACCTCACAGAGGGGCTGTCACAGGGGCAGCTGCCCTCCTGCCCTGGGGCCGTGTGGACTGGGAGGAAGCAGGAGATCCACTCGATCCTGCAGCCCTGAAGGAGCTGCCCCTGCCTGGCTGGGGGGCAAGCGCCTGACTGAGCCAAAGGGCTTTCCCTGCTCAGGCCTCTGGGTCTGTGACCACTTTACCTGCCACCCCCAGTCATTACCCCACAATAGTCACCTCTCCAAAGCATAAAAAAGAGCAGAAACAAGATGTGAATATAGGGAAAGCAGAGTGTCTCACCTCTCCACAGATATATTTGCCCAAACTATTAAGTCTGCAAGAAGAAAAAAAAAATATAAAAATTCTTTAATCTTAGTTTGGGCATGACTAGTAATTAAGCTAAGTGTTGTATCACCAATCTGCACAGTGCCATGATATTCATTTTCTCAGTGATGAACAGAACTAGAAATTATGCTTTGACAGACATACTTTATTTTATTGATTAAAAAATCTAGCTAAATATAATATAACTAATATATAGCTATCAATTGGTCTGTTTTCCATGTAACAGAAAAAATTGCCCTGGTATTGCCTGGCAAAAGAAGAAAAAGAAATTTCTCAAGTTGTCTGTCTCTCTTTTCCCTTCCCACCATGAGGTCATGCAGAGCCATGCATTATCCTAATATGGGCTAGTTAGTAACTCAATTTAGAAAGAATAAGTATGCACGCTTTCATGTTGTGCCATGATTATTTGCTAATGACAAAAATAAACCTGATCAGGCAGGAACTTTGGAGGGTTCAAAGTAGCCAAAAAAAGTCATAATTTCCCAAAAGGGTATGTTGAACAATTAACGTTATTTTAGTAAATTCTTGGTGAAAACCAACCCAGCCCCAGGTCTGACACTTCGAGGTAGGTCAGAGCTCTATGGTCGCTTATGGGTTAAGATACAGCCAGATTATAAAAGGTACATCCAAAGGGAAGCCAGACAAGTGGGAACTCAAAGATGAATTCATGGGTCTGGTAACTCTTAGCCTCCAGATTCCTCTCCTGCAGATATCAAACCTGTACAAAGCAAAAATCTACTTCAGTATTCCATTCTCCCTTTGCTTCTCAATGAAGACAGGTCAGATAAGCTTGTTCCGTGTGAGACTGCTTTGCTGTTTGATGTAAGGGGCTTATTCTGGTACCTCTGAATCAGGGATTCCTATTAAGCATTCATTGCCTTGTGAAGCAATCTTGACTCAACCAAAACTGCAGGTGTAGTTTATCATTACCATTACAATTACAAATAGAGGTGGCTTTATCCTTCTGAAAAAGATCTATCAGCAATGAAACACAAAAAAACCCCCCAAACCTTTGTGATGTGTCAGGATCTTCCACCATTCCCTGCTGAGGAGTTTGAAAGGACAGTAGGTTCCTGGCAAAACGATAGTCAAGCTAAGATTGGCTTTCAGGTAATGTAAAAATTTTTATTCCTCAGTGATCAAACTGTTCTTGTGTTTCGCTGGAACTTGTGTGTTTCCAAAATAAATGACTGACTGCAGGGGATGGTCTAATGGGTGGAGGCTGGTATCCAGGCACAAAGGAGTATCCATTTTTAAATAAAATTATATACTTGTAATTGCACTTTGGCTCTTATTCACAATGGACCAAACCACAATAATTCTCAATAAGACAGTCAACCACCAACTACTGAGCCCCAAACAACTCAGACTGAGTTTGCCCTGAAGGATTAAGGTCAGGAAATCACTTCTGCTAAGATGTGATGTTATGAAAATGTTTCAAAATAGGAGCATTGGGACATAAGGGCAGCTTTGGGGCGATCTGCCAAGCAGCCTTTGCTTTCAAAGCCTCGCTTCCTACTCACCAAGCCAGGGAGGGTCTGCTTTGGTGTAGATGTCACTAGTTTATGCAATATCACCCAGCAGAAAACCAAAATGCATGTGTCCCACGCTGACTCAGCAGAACAGGACTACAGGGATGTGGTCCGATGAGGAGGGATCACGCAAAAGCTCAGGTCACTGGTTCCCCTTTCAAGGCCTTTCTCCTCCTGGGCAAACAAACAGTCCACAAGCTGGCAGCCACACAGCATGTTCTGTAGCCCACAGACAGGGTAGCGCAGTAGATTTGGGTGCACCCAGTCACTACTGACCCCAAAGTGCACCTGTGGATATGGGACCAATAGCCCAGACACCAGAGACCTCTTTGTGAACTCAGGGATGCTGATGCGTGGGAATCATATCGTCCTCCTTCCCTCTTTCTGGGTTACTTCTTCCCTCCCCCAAACCCACTGTCCTCTGCCTTTCCCCTGTACCCTGCTCCCACCAGACCCACATCACGAGAGGCATTTCTTAATCCTTTCTCATAGTCCCACTTCCTGTACGTCCCAGCTACGAGCTGCAATGTGTGAATACCAACTTTGACAATCCTGGTTTGTTATGAATTCATGCTCCTCTCTTCTTGAACTCAAAACTCAGCTGGTGGGAACAGCTGTCCTCTCTTTTTCCTTTTCAGTTACTTGCTGAGGGACTACCCTTCACATCTGACTCACCACCTCACAGGCAGACCCAGAAGTTAACCTCACAGGCAGACCCAGGAGTTAACTTCCTTGTCACCTTGCTTTGAAGTTTCCTGCTTTGATACTGCAAAGAATTAAAAAGAAAAGGCAGAGGGGGGGAAGCCTCTCTTGTTGTAACACCTAGTCACTGCTTGCATGAATAAAAATTACGGTCCTCTTTCTCTTGAGTTGAAGGTGATCAGCACTATTTCCCTGCAAGCAGAACTAAATAAGCATCCAGCCAGACTGAGTGGGAATGAGGAACTGCAGTTCAGTGTTTGACACACAAGCTGCTGTTGGCATCAGCAGCTCTGCCAGTACACTGCAGGTGTGGGATGTGCCGGCCAGCCCACATTCACAATACTTTGGGATTATCCCTCGATGGCAGAGGGGCTCTATTATACTGCACATGGCCCTGGATCTCTTCCACTGTGGTCCCCTATATCAGAGATCTATAGAATCATAGTGATAGTATCAGACTGATAGAATCATAGGGTATTTCAGCTTGGAAACAACCCATAAGGATCCAACTCCTTGATCAACACAGGACTACCTAAAGCTAAACCATATGACTAAAAGCATTTTCTGGATGGTCCTTGAACTCTTGACAGGCTTGGTGCCATGATGACTTCCCTGGGGAGCCTGTTCCAGTGACTATTATTAATTTTCATATATTTCTTAAATGAAAATTTCTGAGGTAATGAAGATTTGGCTCTAGCCCAAGGCATAGTGCTATGGCACTATGAGAGGGCCCATGTTGCATACTCCTGGGGTGATAAGAGGTGTGTGGGCACGGTTGAGGACACACAGCCTTCTGAGAGCACAGAGCGACTGTGGGCAAAGGCATGCACACCTGCTGCCCTAGGGGACAAGAGGAGCTGTTCCCAAGGCTCTGCTGGGACTGTGTCTTGGACTCAGCTCACTGACAGATTTCGAAAGAGAGCCAGGGAATAAGTCAAGCTGAAGAGTTAATCATGGCTCCAGAGCCCACAATTCTTTCCTGGCCTTTTCTCTTTAACACTATGGACATACCCTGTGGGGCCAAGGGCATGGAGTGCCATGTAAACAGCCTTTCTGGGAATATCCACAGTGGCCTGCCTGCAAGGCTTTTGTCACTGGGAAACAGGAGCCAGCAAGGATGCAGGATCCATTTAAACCAAATGAGCTGATCCATGGCAGCTATGTATGAGTCTGTTTTCCGTCTGTAGCAAATGCAAAGAGGGCCTGTCTAAACCACAGTAATAGGGGGCTAAGCTGTTCAGATTTCCTCCCATGTGCCAAAGGGTAGGAGCATGCACTCAGTCACTGTGCCCCAGCTGATACTCAATATATTTATTGTGCTACAATATGCTGATCATATGTCTGAGCCTCGAGAAATGATTAACATTTCTGGTTTGATTAAGTGAAGGTCCCTTTTGAAGCTGCAAATGATGCCGCTACAATCTATCAAGCAAATATGTATTTATGAATATTTAAAAATGCTAGTTATGCAAATGTGCACTTAGGGAATTTAAAAATACATGTAATTAATCTCTTTGGGGTTGCTGTGATCTGTTGAGTGAATACATATCCAAGGAGAATAATCAAGTCAATAAGCCAACAATGACTATTGCAGAAGGCTACTCAGTTGTATCTCTCTTCTCCACAGATGATGGTAACACACAGTGGTTTTAGAGTAGACTGTCTTCTTGTTCTTCAGTCATTTCTCTGTTAGGCTGCAATAACTCAGGCTGGCTGATGAAGCAATGCCTGCAACAGCCACACTTAATCAGGGTGTTAAGACTCATAAAAAAATCATTGCAGCATCTTTTTCTAGATTAAATGTTTGTGTTTACATCTTTCCTTCCACCATTCACTTCAGACAAAGTCCTCAAAGATACTCAATTCTTATTTTTGTAATGTCTGACCCCACAGCACCCCACTTCATGGTGGAATCCTCATCCCCAAGTGCATGCAATTCCCAGGAAGCATGGATTATCTAAAGAAAGAGATCTTGAAAACCAGCCAGGCTGGGATTCACTTAAGCTAGCAAAGACACAAAGGAAAGAGATGGTGCTTAAAGTATATAAGGGTTGTTTTCATTAGCATTTAATAGTTCTGCTTCCATGCTTACTCTGCACTTTGGTCCTCTTGCGCCCACACTGCATTTCTATTTCTTCACATCTGGGACCTCTTTTGTAGAATTCAAGAAGATAAAACATCAACACAGTAATAGCAGGACAGACATAGCCTAAAAGGCTGAACGGATCAGCAGCACGTGTCTCCTGGCCACTTAGCATTCCCACACTCCAGCTACCCAGTTCCTGTCTCATAGCTTCCACCAAGCCTATCAGTCTGTCCTTCTGGAGCAAACAAATGGCTCTAGGAGCCACACATTGTCTCCAGACTAAACAGTATAAAGGACCATTGGATAAATCTGGCATCTTTGAGATTTCTTTCCATTTTCTTAATTTGATTGAAATTTGATAAAGGATTTAAAATTTATTGGGGGCTTGGGTGGGGAAAAAAACAGCAAAAACATGCATGTAGTATATATTCTCATCAGACTTTTGCATTATTTTCTCAGAAGACAGTATTTTAGAAACTATATTTGCACATAAATCTCTGTGGTTACTTACCTGATGACTAAGTAAGAATCTGGAGACTGCTCTACCTGATTCATCTCCTCTTAAGCTTTCAGATATTCTAGGGTATAAGACTCTTAAGCTTTCTGGATATTCTGGCTAGAGCTATTTCACTTCTTCTTCCCTTATTCACATCAACTGGCAATTGGCTTCATAATCTGCTCAACAGGGTTTTCATCTGAGGATCAGATCCTCCTCATAACTCATTTGTACAGCATTCAAAAACCGAGATTAAGAAAGCTTCACATCATCATTCTCCCCAGGTAATAGTTCACCTTGCTACCAAGGAGAAGCATGTGAACCTGATGGAGAAAGCTTTTGACTGTCAGGGTTCCATTCTTTCTGCAGATATTTCAGTCTGCAGCAGGCCCCCTGTCTCTGGGGGTCACTGGTGTCTACTGCTGGCTTGTCCATGAAGCCATCAGTCTCTGCTGCCCACGTGCTCCAGCACCTAGGCTCCAACAAAGACACCCAATAAACTGTGCAACTATTTAATCCTTACACTGAGATGAGAACATTGAGCCCCAAATAATCCACACTGACAGCTCTGTATAAGCAGCATAGCTAATTTTTTATTTATTTCACATCTCAACTAAGATTAGCAGTCAATTTCCATCTCCAGACTTGCCAGAGTAAAACAGAAAGCATAAAAAACCTTAAATTCTCAGGTACAAAAGTAACCCCACCCAGGAGCAGGGCTGATCCCAGAGCAGGCTCAGGAAATGTAAGGGCAATTGGGTACCAGCAGCATGAGAGTGGGGATGGTTACATTCACTTAGAAATTCCTTTCCAAAAGCACATAAACACAGCACAGTCCTCCACAAAATTGATGGTGAAATCTAGACCTAGGACCAGGCTTGTACAAAGAGGTGAAGCTCAGCCTTTAGGGAACAGTGTTAGCTTCACAGATACCTTTACTAGTTACATCTGAATCCATCACTACCACACTTGTGACCACAGGAACAGCACGTGTGCCTCTAAACCCTGCCTGGGAATCTGATGGGTGGGAACAGGACCGACGAACTGCAGCACAGTTCAGCAGGACTGACTAAAGTTTAGGAAATGGCAGCCTGTTTCTCTTTCAGACCTCTGTGAGAAAAGGCAAAATCAGGACTATCATGTTGAGCAGTGCACTGGCTGCTATTGTCATATGCTAAGTTTCAGTAACAAAACCACATCTCTAGTGGAAATATTGACACGAATATGAACAGTGGCACTAAATACTTTAAGAAAAGCATTTTATTTCTGAGCTTAGGACTTACTGTTTCAAGTGGCCACAACTAGTAGTTCTCATAAGCAAATTAGGTCCAATTATCTGATGTCTAAATTAGAATCCTCTCCCTCCTCAGCTCCATTTGCAGCAATTTTTAGCACAAGAGCAATAACAGTTAAACACACTTACCTAATTATAGATAATGATCTTTATAAAGAGCTGCTAGAATATGCTAAGCATCTTAGCATAAACATACTCATTCATTCCTGCAGCAAGATTATGTTAGAGCCTAGAGATCGTGGCAAATAGTACCCCTGTGGAAGCAACTTGCTCAGTACAGGACACCATATTAGTCAAATCACCTACCTCCTCCTTTTCTTCCATCCCATCAGCTGCAGGTGTTCATTTCCAGCTCAGAAAGATCTCAGCCCATCCTTCACATCAGCACTTTTGTGGAAAGCATCCTTTATTGCCTCTGATTTGTGACACTGTCTCTTACTGCTGCCATGAGGCGGGCCAGCTGGAAGACTCATTTTGTCCCAGACCCCACAGTGCTCTCACACCGTTAGATAAAAATTAATGACCAAATTCTTCTGCCAGGGCAGATTAAAGCCACCACTTGTCACAAAATGGCCAGATTTCCTCAGTATGACTGGGACAATTAACGTAGTAGAACTCAAGTTCTGTCCAGTCCTCCTCCTGCCCTTCCTGACATTGCATCCTAGGAGCTCAGGAGAAAATGCTGCTGGTTCCCAAAAGGGACTGTGCCACAATTTCCACCCTTCCCTGCTTGACAAGACCAGTTTCATCTCACAGAGGGAAGCTGCTGGTAAGACAAGCTCTCTTCCCGTGATCATGAAGTCCCATTGGCATATCTCTGACAAACACCTATGCTGCTAAGAGAGAACTATTAGGAGCTGAAACACAGCCCTGGCACAGCAGAAGCAGCTGCCAAGGCCCTGAGGTGATCCTTTGGCCAGTTTGGGAGGACCCAGATCCTAACGGGCTCTCTGGAGCAAACACACTTTTTTCTGTCTGAGGACCAGGTCTGCAAGCTCTGGGGAGGCAGCAGGCAGAGCAGCAAGAGCATTTCCTCCCTTGCTGCCAGCAAAGCTGAAAAACCACAAACTGTGGGGCTGGGAGGGACTGTGGGAGCAACCTCTGCACTGCAGACTGGTCTGGTACCTGCACCTGACACAAGAGCCTCCTGAGAGAGATTGTACTATCCAAAAAGTTTCCTCCAGAGTGGTCTGTGCTCTTGCAGCTGTGATAGCACTGGGCTCACTCCCCTGAGATTTTATTCCTGCTTTGTATCCCTGTGAAATAACAGGAGAGGAAGCCTAGTGCAGACCCTGATCTGCAGATCTGTGTTCCTGCCCATCAGATTGCCAGCATCCACCTCACCATTTTAGGCAATGGCAGTAGCCTGCTGTAGCAATTTTTGCTATCCTGGTCAGAGCAAAACCAGAAATTCCTTCATAGAACATTGTGAGAAGCATCATGTGGGACATGTAAAAGATGCGTTGCCACGAGTTGTTGAGGGTCTGTATCTCTTGAGACTACAAATAAGCCACTTCTGTTAGGGAAAATACACAAGGGAAGCACCTTTGCTGCTGTCAAGAACAAAAGAAGATGCGGCAATAAGAGAAAATTAGAAAATGGCCCCATTAAGGCATCAGCTGTTTATTGCTGCTAAATTACAAGGTCTAGTCAGAGAACAGCATGGTACTGAAAGAAAACTGCTTTGAGAGGCCAAACCCACGCTTGGGAAAAGCAGTAGAGATGAGCTGGTTACAAAAGAGCTGGTTACGTCTGGTGAAGGACCTGCTTTTACATGTGGTACACTATCTGTGTGAATATCAGCACATCTGATGCCAGCGCCTATGACAAGTTATGTGCAAAACCTTTCGTAACCCAGAGGTGAGGTTGCAAGGCTGCTAAGAACACCATCACAAACCCCAGTACTGTGGGCCAACTTACCTCATGGCTGCTGCTTGCAGCCTACAGCCAGACCCTCCCCATGTCTCTGCACTAAACCACCATAAAAAATGTTTTTGGTGTGCTGGGTCCTGAGGACTTCCTGCCTCTTACCCAGGAAGGGCAGGGTCTGCAGGTGTCATCTGAGGTGAAAAATAAAGTGCAGCTCCCAATGACTTATTCCTTAGTACTGCTTTGGCTTTCAAGGTCTGTGTTAGTGAAAGAAACTGAACTGTATTTGCAAATACAAATGTCTAGAGAACACATGTGATAGTAGAAAAAAGAAGGACCAAATTATTTTGGGCAGGCAGAGTGCAATTGAAGCTGTGTGTAAACAAAACCCCACTCTTTGCAATGATAGAAAAATGGACAGGCCTGTTTCCAGCACCTGAAGATGTGTCTGCAGTGCCTTTGCATGACTGACCAGAAAGCAGAGACCCCAGTGTTAAGAGAGATTTTCCACCTCAGCCACCTGCATGCCACAGAAGCTCTGTGAGAATCACCCAAGAATGGCCTCAGCTGGGTGGATTTAACTGACAAGAAAACAGACATTTCCTGCTGGTATGAGCAACAGCATTGATTCTTTCCTGCACAGAAATTTATGTGCCCAATTTTACATTTAAAAAACAAAGAAACAGAAAAGGGCAAGTTCACCTGACCTGGAGTCAGGCCTAGGACCCATCTGAACTGGTGAAGAGCTTGCACCATCTGTTCCTGTGATTCAAGGCTTTCTCTTCAAGGGAACACACCAGAAGAATCAATATTAATAGCATCAGCCAGAAGCTATTCTCCTTCAGTACCTGAAACTGCAGATTTTCTGCCATGAGCTCTGCCAAATGAGCTCTGATAAGTGATCTGAAATACTCCATCAAATATAGTCTTGAATAGATGAACTCTTCCACAAAATACTGCCTCTGCATAGCTAGGAAATGTGAAGGGCATGCCCTCTTCTGCATACACAGGCCTCTTGCTGCATAGGTCCAACAGGCATGAACAATCCTAGTGCTGACAACTACTTGCTGTAGACCTAATCTGGAACAATAATTCTTGCAACTTCCTTGAATAGTTTCAAATTATTCATTACAAAGCTCATTTGTGACATTCAGTTGTTAATCTTTTTTTTCCCCAGCTAATCCTATACTTTGAAGAAAAGATGGTGTGCCTAATTTGTGTTATTACTGCAAGAATTTATTAAAATGGAGCTTTAATGGGATCACGGCACAGTGGGTCAGGTTCCTACCTCCAAGGACAAAGCTCTAGAGCACAATAATGTCTGTTTTATTATGCAAAAACTAGCAAGATGCTTTGGCAGCATTGGGAATGGGCATGAGGTGCTTTCTTTCTCTTATCCTGCCTTTTTCAAAAGAAAAGCAAACACAGCATGTTCTTCTAACTGGTTCAAAGAATAAGGAAGTTGTTCCATAGTGGGACACATAAATGGGTACCACATTTCAGGGAGAGATGAGAAATTGGCTTTTTTACAACACTATCAGTGGAGAGGATTAAATCCTTTTATCTACTTCTAAGCATAGTTTTCCTCTGGTTTAGGCAATTAGATTAAATGGACATAAAGGAGCAGAACCCACAGTGATTTGCAGAGTGAGGATGACATCAAATGCAATAGCTGAGAGCAAGAAGGTGTCCCTGGCCGTGTTGTACTTTCCTGTTACAATGCCCTCAGCACCCTGCAGGCCTCATTCCCTGGCAATGACCTACTCACCCAATCTCTGGAGATTCCTCAGCCAGGGAGTAAGGAGCAAAGTGACCTCCTCCATTGCTACACCAAGTGGAAAAGTTTGCAAGCACTGTTTTCTGTTTTCATGCTCTCTGGTACCATCTGCCCTCACACAGGCACGTCAGAGAGGAAGAACAGAGAGGGAGAACCAAAAAAGACCACGGGAAGCTGTGCAGCACATGGCACACTGCTGCCTGAATATCTCACAGCTCTGGAACCCCAGGTCTCCAGGCCTATGCAAAGTGTGGGAGAGGAGAGNGGAGAGGAGAGGAGAGGAGAGGAGAGAGGAGAGGCAGCCCTTGAGAACACCTTAACCAGGTCAGTTCATGTGTGGGCATTGTTTCTGTGATTATAGCTCAAGCATGTTGAGAGACTACATCTGTTCCTTAAGTTCTCAATTTATTTCCTAATTGTCTTGATGTGTAAACCTTATGTATTACCTTACATATAAGATTTAGTTTTGTGTCTACTTGCAAACTTGCTTCCATTACATTTTGCTACCCTCTGAGGTGCTGAGCTTCATCCACTTTAATCCACTTAGGAGTTGAGCTCCAATTCACAAAGAGCTGGAGGTGATGGTAACTGCATAAACATCAGGAAGAGTCTGTTTTCTTTCCAGCACAAATCACTCCACTTTGCTAGGTCTCTGTCAGTCTCATTTACAGAGGTGAAAATATTTAGCCTCTTTGGAAATCTACAAACACAAAAGCATGAGATAAGCGCTAAGTATTAGCTGAGGGATTGTAACACTTCAAAGAGACATTGCCACCGTGATGGAATTTCCTCAGCAATAAGGAAAAGACATTGCTTAGAGTAGAGGAAGAAAATATAATTCCTTCTTGTTCACTCACTCAAAGCATAATTGTAAATCAGCCTTGACCAGATGACATGAGAGGAAGAAATATTGCTTAGAAATCAGTGTCACTAGCACTGACTGCCCCAAACAGTTGCTTTTAAACTGGGGACAGTAGAATTACAGTCCCTGTCATGCACACCAGCAGTGGCAGATAATGTAACTAAACAGCTTCTATTCTGCAAATTAACTGCAAAATTAAATGCAAGTGCTCTCAAAGGGATGGGTTTATATTCACTCAGTGAGCAGCCATAGGCAATTGATAACTGAGTGTGCACACTAGAAAAATTCCCTTTCTCTGCAAGCAGGTGGTTTCAACTATAGACCCTGTACTGCTACTAGAAGGTGCACATCCTAAGGCCTGTGGTGTTCAGCCCGTTAATGCCAATGGGAAGTCTGTCCAATTATAATCAATGTGCTTATCATTGCTCGAGTCTCTGTAAATCACACACACACACACACACACACACACACACAGACACACACACACCACGGGCTGGAGGAAATTACAAGCGAGCCATTACAATGATTAAGTAACCGAGCAACCTCTTGATAAGTTCCAAGTAATTTCGTTTCCCCCGGAGCCACACTGTTGAGTCCATAGAGAGAGCAGTGCCAGCAAGGCAGTGAGGGTCTGGCAGGGAGGGAAGCCATCGGGCAGCTCTGCTCGTGCATGCAAACAGAGTTTCTGGAACATTCGCCTCCTTAATCATGCATCCACTGAGCTCACTTTTAAAAGCTACGATTATGTTACACACTCCTGCCAAAAAAGCACCTGACACATGATGAAATTTTAAAGAATTCTATTTCCTCTCTGACTACAGCACTTGTCCTGCCCCACATTATTTTTCTTGATAACTTCAAAGAAAGGCCTTCATTTCCTATAAATAAAGATTTGAGGAGTGAGCACCTTGATGGCAGATTCCTGTTCTTTTAGAACACTGATTTTCAAGAAATAGGGAACACTCTTCTGAGACAGAGATGCTGACAGACTTCTTTATATTAAAACTACTTCTTAGTCCAGTCTTGATGATTAAGAAACCAAGTCTTAAATATGCATTGCAATTTAGCTAGGAGCAACCCTGCAGGAGAGCAACATGGATATGAGCTTCCAGAAAAACCTGGCTTAGCATCTGGAAGTATCTACAGTGCTATGTTCCTCTGACACAAACCCATAAAACACCAGTGCCCAAGTAGCACTCCTCCATATGTACAAAAATAACAGCATAGGACCTACACGCAGATCTCTTAGGCAACTTCAAATGTCTCTCACCACACAAATAAATACCCAAAAGGTTGGAAGGAAGGAAATGTGTATCAAAGCACCAGAGGGGCTCCCTGCTCAGTGAAATCTGGTCCTTGGAAGCATCATCTCCAGTATTCAAGTGCACCTTCAGGGGCCAGATATTTCTGCAACTCTGATCCTAAACAAACTTCAGTTGTTGGGGAAAGACATCTTCACAAGTGTTGTCCTTCATCTGCAAAATAATCAAAAGTTGGTCACCCTTTTTTTAAGGGTCAGATGTTCTGCCTCTTATTCTTGCAGGAATAGAGCAGCATTCCTGTAACTTACTTCACATTATATGGAACCATAGCAATGAGAGAGCAAAACCTTCTGGTTTTAGCTGCAGCCCATCAGTTAATGCTGCATAGGTAAACACAGTTCAGAGGCAAATGAAGTTTTAATCAAAGGTGATGAGTGTCACTGGCAAATTTTTCTAAATGGGAGAGAAGCAAACACCAAAATCCTAACCTAATGCAATTTTCCATATTTTCCATGAAAGAAAACATATATTTGGCTGAAAAAAGTAGATCTGCTCTTTCAAAAAAAGATGTGAGTGGCATTTTTTGTGATGTAATGCTGGCCCATCACCACCATCACTGAAGCCAAAAGCACGGGGAGACAGCAGCTGATTTCAGTAGAGCAAGGTTAAACCTGTGCTGCCCACCTTTAAAGACCCAGACCCTGCCCCAAGGGTCCTCCACGTGCAAAGGCTTGGCAAAATCAGGGCACAAATAGCAGAACTTCAAGCAGGAAGGAAGTAGGTGAAAAAGAGACTGAAGTGAGTTTTGATGAAAGGGGAACTATCAGTCTGTGGAGAAGCTACTAATAGAGATATTCAGGGAGCAGCCCTGGGTCTGGTTCTTTAATGATTTTTGCAAGTGACCTTGATGCACAAAGCAAGTATGCTGCTGGTATTTGCCCATAGCATAAAGGAGACAGGCCCCATTTTTCTAGGAGAGGCTTGCAAAGCCAAGAACTGGAGGAGAAGGTGACAGGAGACGCTAAAACGGGATGAAATTCAAAGCTACTCAACACAAGATCATGTATTTCTGGAGTAATAATTCTGCCACCATAAGCTGAGAGCTCATTAACTGCAGATGACTGAGGAGAAGAAGCAGAGAGCATTAGTTAATTATAGGATGACTTAAGCTACCAGGTGATGCAACTATGAGAAAAAGCAAATGTGATCCTAGGATATGTCAGCCAAGATATTTCCAGAGAAGACAGGTAGTTGTTGTCATGACATAAAGCAGTGGTGCAACAAGGAATGGTAATAACATAAAAATGGCTGTACTAGTTCAGGTCAAAGCTTCTCCAAGCCCATTACCCTTTCTTCAACTGTGGCCAGAGCAAGAACAGGAAGAATAAGAATAGGACAAGCACATCTAAGACTTCCTTCTGATACTCTCACAGCCTTGAAACATTTTCAGCTAAGGGGATTTCCTTCATTAATTGTCGTTTGACTGTTAAGCAACCCACAATGGATTTTTCTTCTAAATTACTTTCAATCTACTCATGAGCAAGGGTAAATTACTTGAATCCACTTTGTCCTTCTGCAAGGACTTCCTTACATTTACTTATCACATGAATAATCACTCTCTTTTTTTAATGTTTTGAGCCCACTTTCAAGTAATTTCATAATGTTTCCCCTAATTCTTCTGCTGGATGTAACACAGAGTAGCCAATCCCCATCATCTTTTTCCCAAATTTTGTAATCTTCTGTCATAAGTTCCCAAGAGGCCTCTGTTTCAGACCAAACAAGTCCCATGTATTCAGTCAGTTTGTACACCTGGTCATTCCTGCTGCCCTGCTTTCAGATTAAATAGACCCTTTCTAAGCTAAGAAGAGCAGGACAGCTTTCAAGGTTGGTTAAGTCACACATTGTGTCATGAAGATGTGTCCTCTTTCTGCTCCTAATAGTTCCTATATTTGATGTAGATGGGGGTTTTTATTTTGCTTTCTGATGGGTATAAATCTAGTGTTTGTATGTCTAATCCAGTCATCCATGCCCAAGAAATATTAGCTTCACCTTGAAGAGGAACTGAAGTACAAAATCAAATTAAGACAATTAGTGACATGAAGAGTCCATCGTATGAGTTGAATTAAAAAGAAAAGTTATGGTTCTTCTCTGTACAAAGCACTGAAAGCACCATGAACAGGGTAGAGTTATTGAGAATTGATAACTCTGTTGGGACAGTGTTGGAACAAAGATGTAAATTTGGTTTGGATGTAAATGAGCATTGGATATAATCATACTGTTGCTTAGAACAAAGCCTGGAGATTCTGGAACAGCCTTTCAACAGAAAAGAGGGTAAAAAATGAAATTAGTTTCAGGATGGGCCAGAGTCAGTTTGTGAAATGTTGGTTACCTGCAGTGCTGGGAGATTCATAACACAGGAAGACTCCACCTAGGTATGTATTTAATAACAAATGAGGTGCTTCACACCAGCTCCCTCTGCGGCTGTGTTTAGGCCTTCCCGAGGGCAATGCTGCTTGCTTTCCTTTTAGGACAGAGTACAGCTCTTTGCACATAGGCATCCAGAGATCTACCAAAACCATTCACAGAGAAGTAAAGGCAGAGAGAGCAAGAAAGGCTGTAAAGCTTGCTGCTGGTTAGGGTTGCAAGCCATTACGAGATGAAGAATTAGCTCGAGCAGATATATGGAAGTAAGAAACCCACATGAATCATACTGCAGAGGAATGTGGTGGGAGGAGGAGGCTACATAATCCCTAACCATTTAAATAGTTCTATACTTACTAAATAGTTAAATCATTTAAGCAATTATTTATGGATTGACTAATCCTCTCATTTATTGTTCCTTGTGTAGACAATCTTGGAGTAACCATTACTGCAAATACTGGAGCTTATAGTAGATCTGATAACAGAAGTATGTAACTAGGCACCAGATAAAGAAAAAAAAATTCTTCGGTTTGGAATAAGGGGCTTTTTGGTAGTTTTTTGGCACTTTTTTCACCAGTCTCAGCATTTATAAAACGTCAGACTACCACTACACTAAAGAGAGGGAAAAAAAAAAAAGAAGACAGAGCTGCCAGAAGTCTTCAGGATCACTGTCTTACTTATCACTGGATTTATGACTAAAACACTAGAGGATACATGCTGGAAAGCTAACTAGCCAAAGGTATTATTGTATACACTGGCATAACAACAGACACATTTCGGAGAAGCATAAAGCAATTTTAAGGCATTTCTCTTGGGAAGTCAGAAAACTGGGAGGATCATTTCCATATGCTCAAAGAGGTCCCGTCTCGTAGGCAGGGAAAGTAAAAGTCTTCTATACTAAATTGCCAGTAGAGGTGACAACCCTAATTCAAAAAAGACTAATGCAGTGGAACTCTCTTTACCTCAGCTGCCAAACAACTACCAGCTGCCAACAATCTTTGACATTGATTGTAATGCTGTGTTTCAGTGCCAAAGTCACCCAGGCAAAACCTACTGTCCACAAGGACAAAGATTACAAGTTGAATACAGGTAGATCTTCTTAAATAATCTTACAACATGAAAATATGAAATATGAAAAAATAATATCAATTTTCTATAAGGTGCATGGAAAAACGCATGTAGAGGTTGTTCAAATTTCTTTTTCCTTTGGTGTATGTAGGTAATGCACAAATCATTCTTTTTTCCACAAAAATATACTTTTCCCATCACAGAGGCACACAAATGTGGGTCTGATAATCACTCTGTAATTTTTCTTTCAAGGCTAGAGGAGGAGTGTATCACAAAGGCAGCTGCAGAGTTGCAGAGGTAAAGATTCCCACCACCCACCTATAAACACCTCCCAAACGCACATGCATGGAGATCAGCAGAGCACAATGCAACCTCTCTAAAACACAGTCCCAATAAATTAAAATTCTTGAAATCTTGTTTGGAAAAAAATAAACAACAACAACAAAAAACCCCTCACAATTTCTGTTCTATTCCACTGGGGTTTTGTCATCTCATCATCAAGAATTACAATAAAATCAATTCATTATGTTCCATTGAAGGCAGCCTCAGGAGAGAGATCAAGGAATAAGAGGAAATGATAGCTGACCAACTTTATCACCTTTGGAGTCAGTCCCAAAGATCTCAAATCAATTTAGTTTGGTGGAGCAGTGCATAAAAGCTGGCAAGTTCTTTTGCCAGCGCACAGCCTCTATACAAACCAGTGAAGTACTGTTGTCTCTGGGGCTTTTCAGTAAGCCAAATGTTTTTGTGAGTGCTAAGTACTTTTTCCTTTGGCCATTTCAAGTTTACTATCATATACGGGAGGAATATTTTCATGTTTTCCTCTTGAATTCTGCAGGGAGCCATCTGTCTCTCCTGAAAGACCCAGCTGTGACATTTCTACATGAAAACTCTTCCCCCATGGGAGACTGCTGGCTGTCAGCCCTTTCTGCTCCCAGCAGCAGCCCTGACTAGCCAGCCACCCTGGAACACCATCCCAAGTAGACAACGGTGCCCGCAGGGGCTGGGAGATGCCTGCAGCAAACCTTTCTCTCTCCTCAAGAGAGCAAAGCAATTCCCCAAAGCTGCAAGTCACAGGGAACTTGCCAAGGTTCCTGCAGCACAGAAACTCTCTGGAAAGGGGCTGTGAACAGAGGGGGCTGCTCACATGGGGAGCGTGGATCCCTCTTCCACTGGTTACAGTGGGCAGCACAAAACCTGACACCAGCCTCTCTTCCCTCATCCACAACAGGTCCCAGAGATTCCTCACCCTGCCATTTATTTTTGTCTCTTTCCTATGGATTTGATTTCAGATGCTTGAGAACAGCCTTCTTGAGCACTAGCTCTCCCTCCGGACTTTCCTTGCCATGCCTTACTGTATTTCATTTCCAAACCAGATCACTATTTCCTTTTCAGCCTTTGTTTTAACACCCATGCCCTAGACAACCAGACATGATACTGGCTCTATGCAACTTCTGTCTTATCTCAGGCCAAATTTCACAGCACCTGTGGCACCACATGCTAGAGAGAGAAACGTTCTGATAGACACCTTCCTTTCCCTTCCGTCACTTCCTTGGCAAATAGCTGCCTCTTGGAAACACCCAGTTAGTCAGTGGATCCCATTAGCCCCAGTGATTCAAAGCTGTGTAATCTGCAGCTGCAGACAGGCATTGCCTTTTTCCTTTCCCCTGTGTGCAACTCACCAAATGGCATGAAGGTATTTAGCATCTCTGACCTGATTTCTTAGCAGCCAGCAATGTGAAGCCTAAGACTACAAGGCTGCAGCATCTCCTTCAAAAAGAGATGTGCTTGACACCTTAACACTCCTGCATCAGCTGTAGAATGCTTTGAACTGTTTGTTTTAGGGAGGCCTCCAGGTACCTAGGCATTCCTCACTGTGCGATCAAGCCCCACCACTGAAATCAGGGCCTTATGAATGGACTCTCTTTTCAGCTACTCACTGAAAATAAAAAAAAAAAATTAAAAAAATTAATTAATTCCTTCATTCAGCCTCAGTTCTACACTCAGTAGGAGGTAAAATCTCATTAAAAAATTGTATTTTATGGAATACTTCCTGATCTTCCAATTTTACTTCTTAACTTACCACCTGAGGACTCCCACAAGGGAGTCCCACAGTACAGAGTTTACTACATCCTACTACATAGACCAATTTCAAAAGCTCAGTCAGGAAAGAAAACTGCTCTAAAGAGCTAAGAAAAGATGAATTTACTGCCATCAGAGATCCATACTCTTCACAACCAGCTTGAAAACCAACACTTTCTTTTGCTAGCCCCCCACTGGAGAGCAGCTGATATTTTTGGAGGTTCTCCTTGCCTGTTACTTAGCATGGTGGAAATACATCATGAATAAGCTTCAGCACAAACTGTGTGCTCCAAAAAGTGAAACTCTGTCCTAAGTTCATCTATTCATCCACAAGCATTCAAACTTGTATGCAAATAAAAAATAAAAGAACTTGGGAATTTTTTTTAACTGTCTGACCAGCTGTTCCTGGACTTGAATGTGAGGAGTCATTTGTCCCAGTGTAGCTCCTGATGGATAGATCCACATGATCAAAACCACTTTCAAAAGCAAAGTGTAGTCAGGCTGCTGGCATGCTTAGAGGACAGAAGGAAAGAGAGACAGAAGGACTTTTCAGCTGCTTTTCCTGGTGGTCAGTTCAGCTGAGTGTCAAAGTACAGCAATAGTCTAAAGCACAGATGCTGTCACAGGCCCATGCCAGCCTTGCCTGTAAATAAATAAAAGGCATCATTTTCCTCTGCTATGAACCTGGCACTTTTCACCAACATTAAATTGATTTAAAACCTTCCAGAGGAAAAGCCTCAATGTTTAATTTCTCTGGCTAGCCTTAGATTCTTGGCCCTACTTTTATTTTCCATAACATCCAGTTTATTTCTTTTGACGTTTGTTATCCTTCAAAAATGCTATTGTAATTAGATCATGATACTCTACAACTATCTCCAAACTTAAATATTCCCTTTCATTTAAGAGACTTTATGTGTAAATTTCATGAGGTTTTGAACAATGTTATCTTAAAAGTACACTGTGTTCACAGCCAGGGTGAAAGGAAAATAAACTCATAGAAAATAAAAAGCAATTCAAACTTCTACCCCAAAACTCAAATTAAACTCTTTTGATCCTCCAGAATAACTTATTTGATTTTATTTATTTTCCCATTCTTCTTTGCTTCCTCTGCTCAGACTAGGAGGGAAACACTGAAATACTGCGTGGAAAAAAACCCCTCCTTTTTACTGTATTTTCAGCTCAGCAAGGACTGGAAAAATAAAGAGAAAGCAGTGTGGACTGAAAGTACTCTCTGTTCATTCACTTCAGGAAAGTTGTCTGACTAAGGCCTGTTATGTAATAAATTATCTGAAATATGGATCTGTCTGTTTCAAACTGGTGTGATTCCACGGACTCAACCTAAGGTCACTGGTCCTGCCAAACTTGTTGGTCCCCAAATTACTTTGAGTTCAGCCTCACACAGTTCACCATCAAGTAGTTCTCTCTTCTCTTTTTTCCCCGGTGGCTGTGGCCTAAACCAGAAGACTGTTTTCTTTTCCCAATGAAACTCATCTGCTGAGGAAACCTCTCCAAAAAGCAAGCAAACTAAATAGCAGCTGGCTTTTAAACATGCAAGGCTCATGCTCAGCCCTTGCTTGTCTCAAGTGCATGTGACTGCTTCAGAGTTTGGCTGGAATCTCTTTCTGACTGCCCCTTTCCACACAGGTATCCAGGGATTCATCCATACATTCCCCTCCCAAGTTTATGTCTGGGCCAGAAGCAGGTGCAGGCCTTGACTTGGCAAAGCTTCATGACCAATTGCATAAACACACCTTCAAAATGCTGAATACAAGAGCAAATGAATGCCAGAGGAGGAATCTCTTAGCTGCTCTCAAACAAGCCCAAGGAAAGAAGAAGCAGGAGAAAAAAAAAAATAAAGCAACAAAAAATATTAGAATGAAATCCAATAAAGTTCACACTGCCTTTGTATACTAATGGTACAAAATTTCTGCAAACCAGTGACCCCACCAAAACAGGGTAGTGTTACACAGAGATCCCAAACAGCAAGAAACTGAGTCCCAGAGGTGGTTCCTTTTACCATAGTCCAACCACAATCACCCGCAAACTATCTGACCTACCTGATACTGCTGCAACACAACAGCCCACTGTGCTGGATATTACTCAGATTTTATGTTCATGTTGTGGGAACACAATCTCCACCTAACCTGCTCAAAGTGGCATCTAAATCACATTTGCCTTGTTGGCATGATTTCCATGAAGTTTCAGACTACACTCAGGCTTCCAACTCTCTCATCCCCATCTCAACCACCCCATCTAATAACAAAGCATCAAAAGTCACCACTTCTAGATGCTGAAAGGACACCAAGCATGTGTCTTAACATGCTGAGCAGAGAAGAGACTTTTTTGTACTGTTGATGTACCCAACATTAAGGAGCCCAAACCGAGCTCCCGGGAGTTGTAAAACTAGAAGGTTTAAGGCACTTGGCTTTGGATCAATTGCCAGACATCTACCAATTTGGCGATATTTTTCATGTTGATTGGTAGATTTCAAAGCAGACAGAAGTAACGCACCTTTTTGGCACATTTTGGAGGTGAAAAGCAGCTTCCTTGGGCCTGCCTGTGAATTTGTTCCTCCCATTTCAAAGCCAACTACCTCTAACATCCAGTCACTGGGGCTCCTTGCCCAAACCATCGGCTGTTCCTCTGAAGTTGCTTCTTCTGCTTGGTCTCTCCATTCCCTCAGTCCAACAGGCATGTTTTGGAGAGTAGCCCTGCAACAAAGAGTTAATGAAAGCCCTCACAGAAGGGCTCACAGGGTCCCCATGAATGCACCCAGTCTCCCCATAGCCAAACACCTACAGAGTCCCAGTGTTCCATACAGTGATCTCCAGCAGCTCTGATGCCACAGCCTTGTTTTTTAGACATGTGGGAAATGTTGATTCAGCCTGTACTTAATGTAAAACTTCTTGGAGTATTAAAAAAAAAAATCCTCAGGCATGTCACCTAATCATTAGGAAAACTATTTCAGGCAATTTTGGGGTCCTTTTCTTTGAGATTTGTGTTGCCCCACAAGGCCAGTTGACTTCAGAAATGAAGGATCAATTCGGGATCTTCAGGATAAAGCTGTAACTGAAATCCACAGGCATTCTTTATGAAGGGTCAAAAGAAGTGACCATTAAAAGGCTCTTCTGAAGGTCTCCCCTTTAAAATCTCCTTTTCTTAATCTAGTCTAGTCTCTAGAAGCAAACACATAGAAATATCATTAATACCCTTTTCTGCCAAACAGGTTTGTTTCCTTCCTCTGCTGATATCCAGTACCACTAACAGCATAAATTCACCAATAGAAGGAAAGGCTGTGAATGAGCAGGAGTTCCAGAGGTTTCAGCCCCTCTCACCTTTTAGGGCACTGGAGTAATACTCAAAACATGGTTCCACACCTCTCAGTTTGAGTGCCCATTAGAGGGAATCTGACCTCCTCTTGTACTTTTCCTCTTCTGAAAAAAAAAAACCAAACCAGTTCATACTGGGAGGAAATTCATCCAGGCTTAACTCCCCCAGTATAAAACTTGATGACATTTTGGGTCTTCTATGAACAGATCAGAGGGACTGACTGTTCATTTTGTACAATTCAACTGAAGTGCAATTCAGGTTTAAAAAAATGTGTGAAAACAATAGAAGTGCAAAGTTCCTGGGAATAAAACTGACCTCTTTCTTCTACTGTTGAGGGAATTAAAGGGGATGCTCTTTCCAATTAACGACGGTAGTACAGTCAGCATGTCCCAGGGTCAAAATGCTCCTCCAGTTTCCGCAAGTACAAGATGGAAAGAATTTCATGAGACATTATCAGAAAGAATTCACAGTGAGATAAACACTTACTTCTTCCATTTGTTTTCATTCAGGCTTGACTTGTCACTAGTAATTATGACAGAGGATGTGATAAATGTCCGTCCAACATTTGTAAGAACAATATACTTTACCTAAACATGAGAACACGCAGGAAAAAAAGACTAATCATAAGCTAATTACTTCTTTCACTAATTGTTACTGCTCTGAGTCACTGTTTCTACACATTGCCTCACTTTTTTTTTATCCTTCAGGAGTGAAGCAAAGGGACATTTCAACCTTGTAATTTTTCTTACCTTGAATCTTTTTCTTTTATGGTTATTTATTTTATTTCTCCTTGACAAGAGTTTGTTGATGTTCCAAAACCTACACTTAAATTTTCCAGCCTTCATAAATCTATTTAATGGCTAAGAAGAGGTAAAATACCAAAATGCTGTGTTTTGTTTCACCAAAAAATGTCCCTCCTGGGGAGCTACACACTTTTCATGGAGCTAGAAGGAGCTTGAATCACAATTTAGACCTTAAATTTAGATACTTTACTCCTCTTTCACCTGCTACTTTTCCAGGGAGTGGAAGAGCTCTTCTGACACAGAGTTAAGACCCGTTCTGCTTTGCTTTCATACCTTAGCAATGGTGAAACATCTCGAGCTGATCACCTTCCTACCAGTCCTGAAGGAAAAGATAAATATGATAGTTTCAAAGTCTTGACACTTCCTGCTGCCAGGAGAATAAAAATCACACCAACAGCCCTGGAGAGCAGGTGCCATAGGTAGATGGTGAGGAAAATGACACAGGCTCTGTTGGAAGACTACAACTGATGAACCAGATACATTTAGAAAAGTTGACATTTCACTGAGTTGAACATTTCCATCATGAACTATTGTGATTCTTTCATCAAAATGTCTGTGTAAAATAGCAAAACTGAACAAACATTTTGGAGTCTTGTAATTACCAAGGGAGTTTTACGGACGCAGATACTTGTGCTGCTTCTGGGTACATTCTGCAGAGCCACGTGGGCTCTCAAACCCACCATCACACTGTGCAGAAATGGATCCATGTATCATGCTGGACATCTTCAGGGGTTTGTGCTGCCAAGTAGGGTATCTGTTTATCTTATTATTTCATCCTAAATGACAAAGTCTAGATTCTGCAAATAACTCTGTAACTCCTGTGGTATTGAGTGCTCTCCCATTTTCTTTGGCTTCCTAAAAAGTGCAGGATTCTCAGTGCTTTACAGTAGATTCTCAGCATTCTTGATAAAAATGTACTGTTTCTTAAGTAGGAAACTCAGGTATGTCATTTACTTAACATTTGACAAATGTGAGAAGTTCTGTATATTCCACAAACTCTGGGGAAAAGAAGAAAAAACCCCTACCAACAAACAAGCAGGGGCAAAATAAACAAATTGCTCTTTAGAAGCTGCACAGTCTAACAGTTACACAGCAATTTGGAGTTATTGTCAACAACCCTATCGCCTTGGAGACTGGCTGACGCTGAAGAGAAATATTAGATGGGAAATTGAGGTTAACAAAGGGTTTCCTACTGTTGTTCCTAGTAATATAAGCACTTTACACATCAGTTCTAATTCTGTTGAAATGGGAAAAAGGAAATGGGAGAAGAAAATTTAAACAGGGACCACCCATTAAAATTAGAGGTACCCTGTTCTCAATAAACTCACTTTCCCACCAGAACTGCTGCAGCCTTATTTCACCTTGGCTGACTTGTTTGGAGACAATTTTTTGATTGCAATTGCTTTAAAGTTCTGTGATTTTGCCATTAACCCAAGTTCAGTAGCTGTTTTTCAGCAAGGTCTTGCTTCTGTTCAGGTAGAAACATGACATAGCAATGCCCTCAAAGACAGGACAAATTGTTTATCCAAAAGCTAAATGCTGAGAGGCAACGTGCGAGCCCGACAAGCAGTGCCATTGATGCAGTGCTGTCTCAGCACTGCTCACCCCCATGCACACCAAATGTTCCAACTGAATATGAACTCGAGACTCTTGAAAACAGCTGTGTTGTGCTTTGCTTTCCAGCAAGACTCTGACGTGAACCAAGTGAAAGACAAAAATTCCCAATTCTCTTACACAGATGCATCAGCGGTAATGAAAATATTTCAAGAGGTCTAGAAATTCATTTCCAGTCAAAGACTGCCTTCTCTGCTCTTTTCCCCAAGTACTGCAATGCTGCCATCTTGCACTGAGAAAGCCTCAGGTGTTCAGAGATCATACTGCCAAATCCACAGTAATATGAGTGGTTATGGTTCTCCCATGTTCCCACATGCTTGGGAAAAAGAAGTAGGCTACATTGAAGTAGAAGCAGCACAACACACCTGCTTAGGGCATCTTCCATCAGGACTCTGAGAAGGAGCAAACACGTCCCAGGTCAGGATCCTGTCTGGAGAGAAAAGCCTCTCACCCTTCTCATTCACGTGGAGAGGAACATACCCAGCCTTGCACACTGGACTTCACTGATTACAGCTTTCCCTGTTCAGTCAGTCCCAGCCTCTCCTTCTCTTCAGCCACAGAGCTGACTCTAGTTGTCTGCCCAGGCACCTTCCTCTTTGCTAACCCTTCATCCACTTACACTGAATTTCTCAGCCTCCATGCCACGGTTTCTCTCCCCTCTTGCCACCCTGACTTGCTGAAGCTCCATATAAACCTCCCCCTATTTCATAAGTCAGCTTTCTCCTCCATACTGCTGTGGCATCAGGAAAATATCATGCACAGGAGAGCTGTTGCCCATTCTGTTCTCACTTCCAGCAGCTGTCCAGAGCAGTTCAAGACACAGTCACAGGAGATGCTTTCAGCCCAGCACAAATGCAGATGATTTGCAGGGATGGAGTCTGCAGATGAGGACATTACCAGGGCTAGAAGTTGACAGTAAGGAAGATCTCTTCAGGAGATTTGAATTTTAAAAAGACCTGCAAGTTTCTATCGTGCAAATTGTGCAAAATGCATATTTCACACAACTTGTAACTTGAATAAACTTGGAGAGATTTTCAGAGGGAAGGAAAAGAGCCATTTTTTATAGAAAAGCAACAATTTCCTACAGTATTTTGAATCTCTCCTGCAAAGCAGAGGGAAGAATGGAAATGAGAGCATTAAAAAAATCACTAGAGTGATGGCAAATTTTAATTTGTTTTTAATTCTACCTTGAACTCTTCTTTGGGGGAAAAAAAAAGCCTTTCTGGCCTCATTCACTTGTTACACTTACCTTATGGCAGCACACTGCACTAAAAATTTCAGCCTGCCTGGTTGAGCCTCGAGAACATGAGTAATAATTAAAAACATAATATTGAGCTGCCAGGTATCACAAGACTTTAATGATAACCAAAGCTACCAGCTCCATCTACAATCACATCTTTAAAAGAACAGAAATGAACCAGCCATTTCTAACCCCTTTATGTTCATTATCACTACTCCTTTATTTTTTTCCCACCTGCCACTCATCTCCAGCTCCTCCCATCCCAGTCTGAGTACAGCATGAAAAGAGCAGCCACAGCCTGAGGGCTGTGATTGTTTACTAGGACATGTACAGGGAAGATTTCACTACATCTGGCTGTTTAATGCTGCAGCACATTGTACAGTAACATCGTAATATTTTCAAGCAGCTGTGTAATGCTCCATTCTTTCTGAATCAGTCAAGAGTTTCATTATCTAAATCCATGTGAGAACACAGGAAGCTGTGTTTCCCCAACTCCTGAAATATCTGCCTCAGGAAGGAAGGTATATTGTCTTTTTGATGCCCCTGTTTTGCTTGTGAGGTGGTTCTGTGTGCCTGTTTTGCAACAGCACTATGAAAGCAAACTAATTCAAATCTTCTATGGAAATGCCATGTTTGCTACACACAGTTTGCATCCTTTTAACTCAAGGGTGACTAGATCTTGAGCATATCTCTAACGTTATCAAAATCTCTGTGATCTGAGGAGCTCCAAAATATGATTGTTGCAGTGTGAGCTGCAGTAGGAAATTAAAAATATGAAAATGATACCCTGCAATTCAATTACCCCATGTTTTTGTTTTAAGAAAGGGAAATATACTTCCTGAAAATCTTTAGCTAAGTCCAGGACAAAAATTTTTTTAAAAATTAAAAAAAACCAAAACCCAAACAAACAAACAAACAAAAATACCTAGTTTAATTCTTCCTTTCAGTGTGTGAAAAATAATATCTGTGGCAAAGGATGATTCTTATAACCTCTGAAGGCATGAAAGCAGAGCTGAAATAATAATGGTTATCCAGACTTCAATCTTCCTTACTCTTTGGCTACAGAAATCCTACTCCAGGCACCAGGATTTTGATCTAACTAATAAAAGCTAAAGATGCAGAGATTCAGCACAGTTAGGAAAGCAATACTAGGCAAGTGCAAGTTGCTGACATGACAAATCTCAATTCGCAAGTGTAAATCATCATATTTCTGTGAAGTTCAATTTCTTGGACTTAAAAGGAGGCTAGCTCTACAAGGCTTCAAAATAGTTTTTGTACATTATGCTCTTTTTTCTTCTCTCTGCTCTTCCTTCCCTACCAACAAGAGAAACAGTTCAGAGAAGCACTTACACATACACGTACAATGAGACACCATCAAGTCCCACTAGTGTCAGCTCAGAACTGCATTTGAACTGCATTACACCACCCTAAACTACCCCTTCAACTGGGTTCAGACCTGGGAAAAGCATCGCCAGCCAGGCAAGGGAGGGGATTGTCCTGCTCTGCACTGCACTAGGGCAGCCTCACCTTGAGGGCTGGGGGCAATTTTGGGTGCCACAATGTAAGAAAGACATCAAACTTCTAGAGAGAGTCCAAAGGAAAGCTACAAGGATGGTTAAGGTCCTTGAGAGGAAGACATGTCAGGAGCAACTGAGGTCACTTGGTCTGTTCAGCCTGGAGAAAAGAAAACTGAGGAGATACCTCATTGCAGTCTGCAGCTTCCTCGTGAGGGGAAGAGAAGGGGCAGGCACTGATCTTTTCACTCTCACAAGTGACAGGACCCGAGCAATGGCCTGAAGTTGTCTCAGGGGAGGTTTAGGTTCGATATTAGGAAAAGGTTCTTCACCTAGGGATGGCTGGGCACTGGAACAGCTCCCCAGGGAAGTAGTCACAGCCTGACAGAGTTCAAGAGCATTTGGACAACTCTGTCAGGCACGCGGTGTGCTTCTTGGGGGTGGTGCTGTGCAGGACCAGGAATTGGATTTGATGATCCTTGTGGGTCCCTTCCAACTGAGAATATTCTGTGATTCTGTGATACTATTCATTACCACAAGTGCAGGCAGAAACAAGCAAGCTTTGGGAGAGCTGTCAGCGACTCTCCTTCTGAGCATCCCTTTGGTCACTAGGGAGTAGCCAGCAGGACAGAAAAGTGACCAAGAAGCCATGCAAAGCAGGTAACTCAGTCCACCAAGGAGACATCTCCCATGACAAAGAGGAATGTGGTCAGAAAAAGTCAATAGTCAGCAAGAATCTTACAAGGAAAAGGAGCACTGGGGATCCAGAGCCCTGCTGCAGCCTGTCACGCAGATTGGCACTTATTCCTGTCGTGAGAACACAAGACAGATGTAAGCAACAGCTTAGCCTAGTGCTCACCAGTAATTCAGGAAATTTTATACTCACCACATCTACTGTTCTCATATTTACTGGTGTGGGAGAGCTGGCATGTTCTACCAAAGCTAGTGGAAAGGGATAATGCTTGAAAAAGGTGAAAAGTGGAGTTTTCTTCTTGGGCTTATAAATAAATGTTTTTATAAAGGCAAGATTTTACTTAAGTTTACAGGATAACTTCTCCCCCTACTACTCATTAGACTGGATAAACATTTTGCAGCAACAAAATAGAGTCTAGAAATTGCCTCAGTGGGCTCTGGTAGTCCATATCAGTTGTTATTATTTCTCTCTCAGCTTAAAAAGACAATTTCATTGTTTATAAAAGGTCACATATCCATCTTTACACACAGGCAGCATTGGTCTACTGGTATAAAACAGGGGAAAAAACCCCTGAAATGTTAAATATAGTGCTTTTGGTCAATGTATATGATCAACTCAGAAATCCCCAGCAACAATCTACGGTAAGAAATGAAGAACGAAAACACACAAAAGGCTGCTGAATAAGATAGAATAGTTGTTCAGGACTCCTTAATGTATTCTCCCATGGATATATTTGTACTTTATAATTCAGTTTCTCCACTGTCTAATTATCTGCAGACAATTTAGTCTTGGGTGGATTATAATAGGTTCTGCTTCAGTTCAGCCAAGACAGAATCATAGATGGTTGGTACAAGGCCAGCAGTAAAGGAGTAGAAGATTACTGAACTCTTTTCAAGGTCATTTCTTTTTCTAACCTTCCTGCAGTGTGTCCAAACATAAAGTAATCTTACCTTTTTATGTTCAGCACATATCCAGGTCTGAGGTAGAAGTTTTTACTTTCCTGCTTAATTCAAACTTCTTTGAGATGTGAATAATTACCAGCTCACCACTTGTGCAGGGTCCAGATACAGCCTTCCTTCCCACTCTCTGTCCTTCTAATATCACTGGTTAATATCATTCAAGATATCATTCAAGACTAAATGCTACAGACAATGCTTTCTACTGACCAACTTATCTGACGTACAATTAAGCATAAGAGCTTGGTTTTCATTACTTTGCTTCAACCTCTTTACTTAGGAGGACCGGAACTTGGGGAAAAATTCTCAAGTGCTTTTGAAAATGACACGTCTAAGCTCCACAGTTCAGCCAGTGTGACACTGCTTGTGCCTGAAAGAGGGACAAACCGAATGCTAGGAGACCTCCATTATTACAGTGCATTAATACCACAGACTTTAACTTCTCTGTAATTCTTACATGCAGCTTCCTGTAATGTTATAAAGTCCCTATTGTCTCGAACAGAACAGAGTCTGGTACTTTCCTCCTTTTTATAACATACTTGACATTTATAATACCATCAAAAGCTTTGAGGTTTTCTGACAGAAGCTCTCAAAGCCTTGCTTCCTGTTCTGATCTACAGGCAGACATAAAATTCACAGCAGAGCAATATGTGCATCAGCAAGCTCTCAGTTTCAAAAGTGTTCCTGTGTTTTAGCATTGTATTTTTTTCACTTTGCCTCTCCCAACTTTTCACTATTGGCTGATACTCTGTTTGAAAGTCAGTGCCAAGGTGGTCTTAAGCTCCTCTTTGGGCAAAGGTAAACTTTCAAGGTATTATCTGCCAGACATCAACACACACTTCAAAGAAGATTCTTGGAGGCCCCCATATAACCTTTCCATTGCCTGGTTTGCTTTTTCCATCACCTCTTCACCAGAGCTAAAAACTGCTTTAGGGTGTTGATGTGGCAACCAGCATTCTACATTGTGAGCTGGAAGGGACCCCAGTGGTTGTCACTCTAAACACAAAGGCTCTTCCTGATGCCTCAATCTTTCTGCCAAACCATGGGAAGAGTCTACCTGATTCATGTATACAACACAAGTCCAACTTCAGTGGTTCACTCCAGACTTGGAGTCCCTGGCTGGCAAGAACATCCTGCTGCGTAGGTGTTCAGGGTGACATGAGCTTTAGCTCAGGCCAGCAGAGACACGCCTGGATCCTCCCACACAGAGCACCCAAGCTGTTCACAAACAACTATCCTGGAGAGCAAATGTTCCATTCCCTCTACAGGTTTCTCGACATTTTTGAATTTCCTATTGTTCCCAGAGAAGTAACTCCTGGATTATAGCCCTGCTTGGTGGAGCACCTTTCCCTAGAGCTAGGAATATGTTGATTGCATGAATAATAGAAGGACCTTGGCAATAGCTTCCACTGGATAATATCCATTTCCTCCCACTAAACAACTCCATTTCCATCAAAAAATATCCTTAGAAGGATATTTTTCATTTAGATGGTTATGCTGTCTCCAAGATCAACCAGTCCGACAGGTCTATAGGTTTATTCCTTTCTCTAAAATTTTTTTTTAGCCAGATACATCCTTATAACCCAAAGGCACAACTAAAAAGCCAATATCCTCAACATCATTAAATCCTTTGCAAATGATTTAAATTCAAGACAATAAACTAATGTAGTCAGTGGGCTAACATAAGGTAGGTTGGTTTTCACTATCTAGCTTCTTGCAGAGACTCTGCCAAATTTATGTGGACTGTTTACATTGTAGATGGCCCCTTAATTACCTCTACAAAAATCTAGCAGCACATCTTGGTCCACACCCTTTTTTTACAGCAAACAGCAATGCCTTTCAATGGCTCTGAGTGACTGTAGGCAATTAAGCCTGTTTTGCAGGAGTCTCTGGACTGCAAACTGCTAAGGACACTCAACTCATTCCAGTTCATCCGTAGGTCCTAAGGCAACCACCAAGCATACCTAGGTCTCCGGATGTCTTTTTTCCATGGACTATGTCAGAGTCATGAGGAGTGTAGCAGTAGAGTACATCATATCTGGTGGTCTGAGAAGTATTTCAGAGAAGAAATTAGTATGCTGTGATCCTGTTCACAAGGGGAGATGGTAGTCAGAGGTTGAAGAGAGTGAACTACTCCCAGTTCACAGAAGTGAAGAGCTCACAATGCAACTGGCAAACCTGATGTGCCAATGAAATACAAAGGGTACTTACCATGGGCTCAGAGATCATAAAGATCCACAAACTGCAATTTAAGAATCACCAGCTTAGGCTTTAATGATACAGACAGTTCATATATGGCTTAAATTTTTTTGTCTAAACTGTTCATTGTTATGGATCTGCAGACAAACAACAGCTTTTCTCACAACCACTGCTCACATTCTAAAGCCAGGTTTCCAAGCTTAGGACCCAGCATTTTCAGGTTACTAAAGGAAGTAAACCTCTAACACGACAAATGTTTTTCAAGTAGGATAATCAAGACAGTCCAAATGTTTATATTCCTGATTCATTTGTAGCATAACTTCTGTGTGACTCCATTCAGAATATTAGTGCTGTGCTAGGCAAGGTACTAGGCAAGCTAAAGACAGACACACATCAGGACTTCAAAAACCCTCAGCACTCAAGGGTGAAAGAAAATTGGAAAAGAGGAAGAGCATGGAGAAATTGTAATGTCAAATTAGTACCCCAGGCTAATGGATAAATAAATAGGTCAACCCCATTCTATCTGACCCTAGTAAAGTATCAACATGATTCACAAAAGCATTGAGAACTATGTAGAACTATATATAGATAATGATAATCAACACATATTTATGGAAAATAACTACTATCAAATAAATTTATGTCCTATCATGATTTTTTTATAGCAGTAGTAGGGGAGATAGAACAGCTTAAATGCATATAAAGGATTTTGATGGGCACCAACATTTGCACTGGAAAGACAGAAGATAAAGAAATCAATAAAGTGAGTGGTAAGTTAATCAAAACTGTATTGTCAAAATGTCAATTCCCATTGGCAATGACCATCAAGCAACAGTCTTAAGGGATGCTCCATAGGCAGAGAATCCCCTCAGGCATCCATGGCTCTGACCAATCAAGGGCCTTGATTTGATAGCAAACTTGCAGTTCTGCACTTTGGCCAAAACACAAATGCAAACTTTGGATCTTTGAACAGATCTGTACCAAATCCATTGTGGGAATCATAGGACTAATGCTGCCTCAGTGCACCTACTCCTGATGCCAAGGGTAACACTGGAAATCAGACAGGACCCCATGGAATGGCCAAGGGGTTTTAAAGATGTGCCTTATGAAGATTACAACCCATCACTCCATTTTTTTTCCTCAAAAAGATTAAAAAAGAAGACTTTACCGAGGAGCAGAGATTCATCCACCCTATCAAAAATACAAGGACAAGATTTACAGGCAGAAGGCAGAGGCAACTGATCCAGCACCTTCAGCAGGGTTGATTACTTTGGTCTCCCTTGATAGCCCACGGACAAAAAAAGGTTCTTGCAGGATGCAGTTTATCTACACTCATTTTAGATATCTAACTTTGGATGAGATTAATCACAGCCCAAAATTGCCCATGGCTCTTTACTTACCAAAGAGACAATCTGGGTTGCGGGAAACAAGCTTGAATACCCCTTTTGCAGAGACCTGAAGCTGGAAGGGAGATAACCCACCCAGCCTAACTGGAGGTCAGATTCGCTTTCAACAGCACTGGGACAACATATCCAGAGTCAGAGCAGATTTCCTTCAGCAAAAGCATGTAAATCAGGGGCAGAAGGTGCATTGCTGTTGTGACAAGTCCCATGGCCTGCATCATGCAGGCAGTCAGGCAGTGCTGCTGCAGTGCTTCCTTCTGGATTTCCATCAATCTACGCTTGCCTAAATTTCTCGCAAGGTGGCTTGAATTCTTCACATGAGCAGTCCCATTTATTTAACCCCTCAGTCTTGTTTCACTGACTACTGCCATGTAACAATGTAGGCTTAAACAAACATTGTATGTGTGCTTGTGTACATATATTTACACATATGTAAATATATAACACGTGCATGTACACAGATTTTTTACATTTATGACTGGATCTTGATCCAGAAACGAGCAAGCAGTTCACTGTTCACTACAATGTACTTGGATCTAAGCTGTTGGTGACTTTCTGGCACTTTCTTTGGTGACCAGCAGATCAAGGGTGGTGATTCTACCCCACAGCCCTGCTCTGGTGAGATCCCACCTGGAGTGCTGCATCCAGCAAAAGAAGACTATGGGCCTGCTGGAGCGAGTCCAGAGGAGGGCCATGAAGATGATCAGTTGGAGGGATGGAGGGAAGAACTACAAATGCAGACTAATCAGCTTGAGAAGTGAGGGATATAACTACAAATAGGGGAGGTGAGTAGTAATTATTAAAAAAAAAGTTATGTAATCTGTAACCAAGGAATGCTGATGCATTTGTTTAAAAGTATATATAGTGTAAAATTTTGATGAGTGGGGAGCCAACCCTTTCTGGGTTATCACCCAACTCCCTACTTTGCACAAACTAAAACAGAAAGTAGAAATAGCTTGCCTTGGTGTGAGAGTTGGTGCCATGCACTGGGTAACAAACACCCATCTTTGGGACACTTTGGGCTATTCTGTCTGGAAAAAACTCAAGGGAGATCTTATAGAGGGGCTAGAAGAAGGTTGGAGTGAGATTTTGACAAAGGTATGCAGTGACAAAACAAGGTAGAATGGTTTTAAACTGAAAGAGGGTAAGTTTGGATTAGATATTAGGCAGAAATTCTTGTGAGGATGGTGAGATACTGGCAGAGGTTGCCCAGGGAAGCTGTGGATGCCCCATCCCTGGAAGTGCTCAAGGCCAGACTGGATGGGGCCCTGAGAAAGCCTATGTCAGAGGGGTTGGAGCATGATGATCTTTAAGGTCCTTTCTAACCCAAACCATTCCATAATTTGGTGATTCTATGATTCACCAAGCATACCCTTACTTTAGCACAGCAACAGTTTACATCTAGACACTTAGAGTGGTGAGGAGTCACCAGTTTGTTGATATAGTGTTAAAAAAATTGGCAAAGTTAGTTGACACTGTTTATTGATCCCCTGTGAAGCAGTGACAATCTTCCTCAACCCAGAGGGAAGGGAACAACTGCAGAAATATATCCAAAAAGACCATTTAAATTGTTTTGCTCAGTAAGTAGACATAAGGTGTTGCCAGCAGATCTTGGTTTGTCCATGCTCCGGGCAAAAATGGAGATTTTTTAAGAAGATACCTACAAATGCTGGCCTAGCATTTCTAATAAAAACATTCACACCTGCTGCTTGTTTTTGTGCTCTTCAGGTTCTGCCTTGGTGAGAAGCAGAGGCCGAATGAAAGCCAGTTCACATCTCGTGTTGCAACTTTGTGGGAGGGAACGCTTGCTCTCGCTACTGTAAATTAGGGAGAATAATTCCCTCATCTCTGTCTGGGGTGGAGCTGCCACTGAATTGCACACCTTTGGTTTCTGAAATCCAGCCAAGGGCTATTACAGTCCTATATGTGACCAAGAAGCAGACAATCAGCTTAACTTGTCCGTGCTAGTTTGGGTCTGGTACTCTTGCTGTCCTGGCAGCCCTAGGAACAAAGGTAATAGAGCAATGGGTAAAGAAATAGGAAGTGACATGGCTATTTTCAGACTATCAAGTGAAATCTGTTCTTCAGTCCAGCAGAAAATTCAGATTTGTTGGGTCACTGTTAAACCAAATAAGAACAGCTGCCTAGCAAGAACCCAATCCACTGACAAATGACCGAGCTGACACACAGAGAGGATAGTGTTACTAAGAAAAGTTGCTTGGAGTAGAGGATGTCTGATCACTTTCTGTAGTGCCAGGTGACAAAACAAAACTAAAAAAAAAAAAAGGATTGCAAGATAAGGAGGTTTTTAGGCACTTTTTAAACCCTGTGTTTGCTTTGAGTCCAAAAGTCGAAATTAGTTTAAGCACCTGTTGTGTTTACCAGCCCAGTTCCTCAAAAATATCAGCAGATGGCCAAAAGGCTTCTCCAGTTTTCCTGTGCATGGCATTTGTACATAAAGACCTCTATTTTGTGGAGTGCACAAAGGTGAGAGGAAAGCTCTAGCCTAAGCAAACAGCCTCTGTAGGAACATTTAGGCATTCCTATGTAATTTCATCTGAAGAATTCAAAATATTTATAAACTGTCATTAACTAATCTCCCAATATTTCCTGTGAAATACGTAAGTAGCCTCATTGGTTTGGGGACATGGTATAGAAGCTCTGGGGTAATCGGGTTTTTTTGGTTTTGTTTTTTTTTAATTTTACAAGCCCATTTCACTTTAAAATAAGATGGCTGGAAGCTAAACAAATGCTGAAGCTGAGACCTTAAAACTGGAACACATTTCTGGATTTAGCAGCTTAAATTTTCCAACAAATGCAGTTTCATAGCATGAAGTCTCCAAAACTGAACATCTCAGACTTAAAGACATCAGGCTTAACTTATGCTTAAAGGTCCCTCAGCACCTGATAGTCTTCGCAGCTGCTGAGTTTTATTGCTAGAACCAGACAGTTCAAACTGGGGACATCAGCCAGTTTAATAAAAGCACAGCAAAATATCTCAACTGTGACCTATTTCAAGTATCATGTGTTATGGGCATGCTCATGCCTGATCACAAAGCCATGAAAGCCAAAGTTTGGACAGGATGTTGGACTGGAAACAGCAGCTTGCTACACCTGGTTGTGGAGCACTTGTCCATTACAAGGAGAAGCCCAACTCTCTGACAGTGAAATCCACAGTTACACCAAGTACAGGCTCAAAAAATTCTAACAACACTGCACAGACCAAAACCAAAGAAAAGTAATGGGAGAGGGAAAAAGCCTCAACCTTCTCCTCCAAACAGCCTTTTTTTTTTTCAAAATTATTATGAGGAGCTAAGAGTAAATTTGAGCATCAGACTATGGTACAGACAGTCTTACTTTGCACAGATCCATCCATGTCTAAAAGTAAAGGGCTCCTGGAAATCTTTCTATAATGCAAATAAGGCATATGTTGGTTTCTGCTAGTTTCTGTAGGGGCCTAAACTGCAGAGCACAGTTACCAGAGGGTAGGAAAGTGGCTAGAGAGAAAATGTCAATTGTCACAAACCCTCTCAAATAAATGAGAATGTGGTGGCTAGCATCATAAATGGGGCGAGACCTCTCAGACCAGAATTGAAAAAAGAAGCACTGGAGACTTTCCATGCCAGGAATAAGCTTAGACCCCCACTCAAGACATGCCTTACTGCATCTGTTGGAAAAATTTAAGGTGCTAAATCCACAGCCATGTTCCATTTTTAAGATTTTGTCTTCAGCATTTGCTTAGTTGCAGCCAGGTCACTCTCAACAGAAATGGGCTGCCAACAGGATAAAAAGATGAAATTATTCCAAAGTTTCTAGACCAGAAGCACTGTTTGTAGTTCTGTAAATCAAACGGACCTGGCTTTGAAGGGAAAAAAAAAAAAATTGAACTGACATGGAAGAAATAATATTTAAAGCATGATCCTTTCAGGGCTTTCACAAAAGTAAAAGCTTTCTCGGTTGGCCAGTGCTCACTATCACTTGGGTTTACAGGCACACAGTCAGTGGTGTAGGTCTCTACACCTCCCCTTTATGCTGGATAGTAATGCCTGGGTTTCCCTACGGCTTTCTTTGGATGGAGTGCTGGTCTAGCACAGCTCCATCTCTTAGCCACAGCTGCTAACACCGTAATTTCCAAGACCTCTTTTCTGATATGTTGTGTCTTGGCTGATTCAGCTCCCTGAGCTGGTTCCTGAGCAGCTCCCCTGCATGGTCAGCAAAAAGGTCAGGACAAGGAGCCAGAGTCTCCGAGGCTCCGTAGTCACCAGTGTGGGGAGCCACGGACAATGTAGGGTTTGGCTGGAGCTGAAAGGTGTGTCCCAGCTGTTTGTTTTTGCAGGTGACTGCTGGTTAGCAGACAACTAACAGCCTCATCACAAAACCCAGCACTTGGCTAGATGAAGCCCATTTCCAGTTTCCCTAAAGAAAACCACCTTGAAAACAGGTCTTTGAGGTGCACATGCACCCACCATTTTCTTGAGACTGTCTACCTACACACCATAAATTCATCTGCTTCGCCTCAACCCTGTGAACAAATAGGTGATACATACAGAAGCTGATATAGCAAGCAAATATATATTTAGCAAAAACTGGTAACAGATTTGATGTCTTGGAAACAAAACCCTAGGTATATCCCTGCTTATAGCCCTGGGGATTCAGGAAACATTGAGGAAACATTTTGTCTTTTGACATGGCTTTCGGTTCTGAAATCCTCCATTTCCATTGCCATCTGCCTCGTTTCGATTCCACTGGCTCCAAGTTTGCACTGACAACATCTCTACCTGATATCAGACTCTCCCAGTGACTGAAAATGTGGTCACATTTATGGTTCACATCTGATCAGCTTCACAAATTCCACTAATGACTTCTCAAGGAGCTGTTTCCCAGCAGCCTGGTAGCCAAATACTCTCCATATGTAGTCCAGACAATTCATTTTATACAAGACTGTAAATACATTCCATAATATGACCTAGTTATTCATTTAGCTATGAATACCTCCTCCAAGTTCATTGCTTTGGCTTACTTTATCAGCTTTGGCAGGAAGACCACACACTGTCACATTGCACAAATGGGCCGAGAAGCTGCTTTGCCTGGATGTGTGACTGAGAAGATGCTCTCCCCGCAATTTTGGCTGGCTCTCTGCACTATAGCAACTCTCAGACCAGGTACATCTTTCAAATGACTGATAACTCTCCCTGCCTCTCTGTTCTGCACTGACCAGCAACTGAGTCTGTCCTTTGCCATTTCTTTTTCCACCTGGCCTTCACCTCTCCTCTCCAACCTCCTTTCATTTACCTTCCTTCCTTTCTGCAACTCACGTCCTTTTGGTTTTCCTTCTCCTTAGCTTCTTTCTACCTAACCCATCAAAATCAAGTATGAAAGACTTGGATCATAACACTGATTGCCAGCATGCTATTCCATCCATTTATTTGTTTCCCTTTTCACAACAACGACCAGAGACTGCAAAGCAGAAATTACTTCCTGGAGAAGGTTTTTCCAACACTCAGGCAGGTGGGACCCCATTCTGCCACATACAGTGCTGATAAGCAGGAGTATAAAACCCTTCAAAGAGTAGAGGACCATAGAAATGTAATAAAAACAGGTACCCAGAAGCCCATCCCTCCTTGATTTCCATCATCTTTCAGAGAGTATGTTTATATCTATGCTCCACAACATTGGATTTCTTTAGGACTGTGTCATATTAAAAGCAAGTCGATTATTTCTCCACACAAACCTAGGGACTAAGATGTGCCTCGTACAAATGTATGGATAAAATTTGTTTCAGAGCTTTCTATAAGCTAAAAGAGCATGAAGGAATAATTTTTTTTTCATTTTAATTCACTGATCAGAGTCGTATTTTTGTTTTGCCTTGGAAAGAGTCAAAATAAGTCATTAAATATGTTCGTATTGGTATATAATTTCTTAAGTCAGAAATAAGAAAATAATTTTCAAATATGGTTAAATATATCTTGACCTTAAAAGAAATCACACAAATTTTTAAAATGCTACTGCTGTAAAAAACACAACAGTCCCCTAGAGAACCGGATCTTCTTTTCAACAGATAGAGAACACTCCTAGTAAACACAGATGCTGTTTAACTATGGTTTTCAGTGCCACTGAAGTTAGAGGCTGCTCTTGCAGCTGCTGAGTACAATTTATTATGTCTGCACCACTAAAGCCTCTAAGAACCTGAACACGCAGAATCAGAGACCACCCTCCCTACATCCTCCCTTTCATGAGTATTTTCCAACTGGATAAACCAAACCCTTAAAAAAACCCCCGTAAAACCAGTGCCACTGCGAGCCCCACATGCAGCCGTCAGCAGGGAGGGCTCAGGGCTCTCCGTGGGCAGCTCGCAGGTGCTTGTGAAGCAGCAGTGACTTACCCAAAGCACAGCAGCCCTGGAGCTGGGGGCAGCCATAGGTTTGGCAAAGGGATAGGCAAGCCTTCGCTGGCCAGGGTTCATGCTCTCTCCTTGCACCGTGGGTAGGAGTCACATTCCAGCAATTAGCACAGCAGCCCCAGGAACGCAGAGCGTGCAGGGCTGGCTGGCTGAGACCCTGCGCCAGCAGATCTGCCAGCTGGATTTCATCCCCTTGGCTGCCAGAAACAGCTTTGTATCATCACTCAGTTAACTAATGCTCAAAAGGCAACTGTGATGTTGGTATGCAATTGCCTCTTAAATTATGGAATTATGAGGCCGTCCTCAGTCAAATTATGAGGACACACAGTAAGAGTGAATAAGGGAGCTGTCACGGTCAGCTGTGTTCTGGGTTCCCTTTACCCTGCCAAAGGTGCAAGAAGTCATAACTTCTCCACAAAGCTGCAGTAACTGACTGAGTAAATACCAGCAGGTCATTGCACATGAGGAAAAAAAAAGGCAAATAAATTAAAAAAAAATAGTTAATACACATCACCTCCAAATTAACAATAAAGTTAATTTGGAGGTGATGTGTATTAACGATTTTTTTCAGAGGCTGTAGGCTCACATGTTTCACTTTGCATTCGCAATAGCCTCAGAGTATCTGTGCAGCTTCTGGAGCGAGTGGCAGAGAACTTCCTGAAGTTCTCATAATGACCTCAACACATCTTAATGTTGCTAATGGCTAATGCAGTCAAAACAGGGTTCAGGGCAAACTAGGAAAATTTTAGGAGAGACATAGAAGCTTTCAGAACCAGTCATACAAAACTATTGCTTACTACAAACTGTCAGTTGCAAGCTTCTTCAGAAAGAGGAATATTTTCATCCTGTTTGGAAAGTGCTCCACACCTTGCGAACACTGCTAATCAAAGCACATAAAAGAACAGCTGCTGAATAACAGCTGATGTCAATACAAACAGGAAGGAACTCTGGATGCCCAGATGCTGACATTGCACCCATGATTTGGGTGTCCCTAAACCACGGCCAAACCTGTCACCAAAGAGAAGGTGGGGGAGAAAAGATAGGGAAGAGAGAACAGATCTGCCTGACAATGAAGTCTAACAGTGCTTTATAAAATGGATGGCTCTCTGTTATTCAATTTGAAATACATTAAAAAGCCCAGATTTCAGTCAACTGAGGTACCAAACATTAAGTCAATTTAAACAGCTTACAGTTTGCATTAATGGAGGTTTAGGTGTCTCCCTTTTCTTTCAAAAGTGGAAATTTAGAGAAAATAACCACTCAGTCTTGAAGAGGAACATACAGAGGTGACAGCTTTCTTAAAAATTCTTTTTGAATGTTTTGAGAACCGTCAGCATTGATCAGACTTCACATTTCAAAGCTTCACAGAGGAAGCAGCTTTGGACACAGATCTAAGGGAAAAAAGCTACGTTTGCAATGCATATGGTAGTCCATTAGCATTATATTTTCAACACTTGAGTGAAGTCTGTGATTTCCTGCATGTTGATTGGTGAGCTACAGTACAAACTCACTCTCACACAGTATTTATAGCTGCCGGCATTCAAGACTCAGCTGCAATGTCTACTCAGCGACTCTTCACATGAAGTCCTATAATGGGCTGGTTTAGCTTCGGGCAGGGTAACACTTACCTTTCCTTCATCTTTAGGTCAGCACTTCTTAATCACTTAACAACTCACCTGCCGTGAGTTAACAAGCCTGGTGTCATTCTGTTAACATCCAAAGTAAAGAGCTCAAACTACAGATCGGGCAGGAAAATGCTATTCTATGCTCCACGGGAACTCCATTCTACACCATTAAGACCTTTAAAAAGAAGCAGAACTGCACATTTCACACACATTTCTCTTCTGGCTGACCTCGGCTATCTATACTGGAGAAGCTCCTGCTACTGACACACCGCTTCTTCTAGACCAGTACTGCTAGGCTCACTGTCCAGCATCATTGCTGAGTATCTTTGAAAGGCTTTGAAATGCCCACATGAATGACTTGAACTCCTTACTGGCCAACAAAGTGGAAAAACAAAAAAAAAAAACCAAAACAGTAGTACCTTAGTCATGGGTGTGGGAGAGAGGATGGATTTGTAACACTGTCTTATCCCTGCCTGCAGCATAGCCTCCATAGAGTGCTAGGGCAGATCTGCTTGGGAAGAATGGAGATTTTGTTTCTCCCTGCTCTGTCTTCCCCTTGACAAATATCTGTGCCCTTTTTTGTGCCCTAGAAGTTTAAAAATCAAACCAGGTCTTTTGCATTTGTTACATCACTGTTTATTATGTTGAGAGCATAATCTCAGTTGATGCCTCCCAGTGAGAGGTTATCAAGCAAGACACCGAACACCATGTCCATGACCATTGACAGAGAATTGGAAAGGGACTCATGGAGGTTTCAAACCTCCTCAGAGAAGGGTGTCAGGCATCTGTCTCCGGCTGTACTTATTCCCAGCATAATTAAGACTCTGACCTTGTAAGGTCAGATCAAAAGGTTCACTTACAACCATGTTCAGTCAGTGATAGAGGCCAGCAGCAGATGCAGAGGCAAAAACAGCATAAAGGATGGGCCACAGACTGAGTAATCCCTTCCCTGGTACATGCTCCAAGCTTCCAGCACTGGCCATTTAGAGACTTCCTGAGCTAAAGGCCACATCCGGACCATTGTATTCCGTAGCCACTGATGGACATATCTTCTATTAATTTGTATAATCTTCTTTTGAATCCATTTATACTTTTGGCCTCCACCACACCCCATGGCAGTGAATTCCAAATTTTAAGAACATAGTGTGTGAAGAAGTACTTCCTCTTGTTTTAAACCTGCTGCCTGATCATTTCATTGGGTGCCTCCAATTGTGTTACAAGAAATACTGATTAACCACTTCCTATTCAGCTTCTCCAGAGCCCTCAGTTTTACAAACCCCTATCACCTCACTCAACTATACCTGCCTTCACTCATCCTTTCTGCTGTGTAATCTCTGCTATGGACTCTGCCAGTCCTACTATTATTTCTCCTGTGGGTTTTTTTTGTCCACAGCTAATTGTGAGCTGAGGCTTGCAAGAAATCCTTTCAATGAGTCTAAGATGCCTCTCATGGTGGTAGCACCTCATCCAGAGTTCATTATGTATCCATAGACTCACTTTCTCCTTCTCCCAGTGCGTTATTCCACCTTTATCAACAATCATAGCTGCTGATTTATCAGCTAGACACAAAATATGCTGAAAACTCTTGCAAAGACCAGCATCATCATTTATTTAACTTAATATACCTGGACCTATTTAAGCAGCTGGAGTCCAGCATATTCAATATAATTAGTCCCTACTAATCATCCCTATCTGCCTGGCATTCTTCTCAGCCAGCAGGCTCTTGCCTTTCTGCACCCACCACACCAGGACCATAGAGATGGAGACAGTCAGCTTCTCAAGGAGTCTGCAGGAAAGAGTGCTATACTTCTTATTTTATGCTGAAAATAAACTTCCAGACACATGTGCTTCTACCAGAAGGGTTTGCCCATGGCAGAACAAGACATGGAAACCCTACTCAGAAAGCCTTCTTGTGAAAGCCTTGCCCTGCAGACCAACAAGGGTCAGTGAGAGGGCTGCAGGACACTGAGGCTGGCTGAGACAGGGCCAGCAGTGGAACAGATGCATGGCTCCAAGGCAAGCCTCCTTTCTAGGGACTCCCCTGTCACCTCCAGCCTATTTTCAATTTAGAAGTCCCACAGCAGGAGAGCCACAAGCAGACAAAACTTGCCACCTCAAAGGGCTTCTGGAGTCTTCCAGGAATGGATGAAGGCTCCTGGGAGTGAACTTCGGCTTTGGGGGTCATTTGGGGGTTAAATGAAGAGATCTGTTTTATGGGCTGAGAAATGAGAAGGAAAAGAACTTCCTTAGCAGAGCTCAGTCATCACTGTGGGGAATGAAAGGAGGACACAGAGTCTTGCCCAGTCCAGCTTCTCTGAGCGGGCTGAACTAAAAAACCCCAACCAAACAGGAACACTCCTCTCAAGTGCTGTACATCAGC